>WEIU01012917.1:12939-32768 GCA_013389925.1 Aegithalos caudatus | reverse complement strand
ATTAGTGTTTACTTAATTGGAAAAAAATAAAAAGGTCCTATTTTAAATATTTTTAAGTAGTTTTCACCAAACCAAAAAGTTTTTGAGAAATAAAATATTACAGGAATTTTCTTCAGTTTTATTCAATAGTCTCTTTTAGGAAAAAAAATCCTTGGAATTTTTTAAGTTGCTTTACAGAAGAACTGTGGTTTTGGACTTAGTATTTTTTGGTTGCTTGGTTTTGTTTCTTTTTGTTTGGGTTTTGAAACAATCCCATGCTAATCCACTTAACAATAACAAATTCATTGGCTTATGACCAGTCCATTTTCCTATTAATGTGTGATATTTTTATTTATATCCAAATAATGGAGTTAGATTCATAAAGAAAAAAAAAAAATTATTGTGTTCACTGTCTTTAGACAAATGATTATTAATAGTAATTATTGTCACTAACTCTTCCAAAGATTTGATTAAAAATAAAATATGCAGAGATTGGACAATATAAAATATAGGCGAACTGTGAGAGTCCAAAATTCTGAGCAGCCAAAATTTAGGAAACAACTGAAAACATAGTGATGTTTCATCTCAGATAGAAACATGTTTATCATATGGAACATATTTCTGTTCAAGCATATGTAACAGTTATTGGAAATTCAAAAGTAAAGGAGTTAATTTATTAAATTAATTTTAAGTTGTTCTCATTTAATTGTTGTATTCTTGGCCTTGTTGGCAATGGGTAATCCTCTTATCAGACAAGATTTTAATCTTGTGAAATTCACTGCCCTTCTCCTCTCAAATAATTTTTAAAATTAGTTTTTTCTAACCTCATTGCTCTTAAAACTGGCAGCCTGTTCATTCTTTAAAATAGCTATTATCATACTGTGTCTGGAAAAATGAGTAAGGATCTTATTTATTACTAGTACACATTTTTAAGAGTCCTTTCTCTTTTATTGACAGCATTCACCAAATGGAATTTAATCTGATTTAAAATTGACAAGGAAAGGAAAGGAGAAAAAGGTAGCCTCCAAATGACTGAGCCTGACAACTGCATGTCAGGAATGCGTTCCTATTGAGGGAGCAGGTGAAGCCTTTGTAATTTAAATATTTGCTAAGAGTTGAGCAATTGCCAAAGTGTTTTTTTCCCTACTAGGGAAAAAAAGAAAGTCATATCCAGAAAGTTGGATAAAAAGAATATTGATATCCAGCTGAGTCTTTCAAAGGATTCAAAAGCTTGTCTCAAATCCTACAGTCAAAGCATTCAAGCTGCTTTTTTAGGAATTTGCTGTTCAGGTGCCTACACATTACTTAAAAAAATTTAAGGGCCTAAAGATCCAAAATAATTGCAGCTACATTATTGTTTCATGAGCATAGTCTGAAATGATCCACCCCCTTATCCATTCAAAAAATCCGACCCCTAAAGATATTTGACTTAGAGATAAATTGTCCCTTGACAAATATCTGTGATAAAATGTGGTGGCTACAATTACTTCAGAGACATTTTGCTAGAAAAATCAGTTTTGTCTGTTACCTCTAAAATTCCTTGGAATTTTAATGAGAGACAGTGAATCATACATGGATAACCAGGTGAAACCTTTTTCACTTTTTTTTAAGACAGAATTAAAACCATGAAATGAAACCCTCCTATTTCCTCGCTGATTTTGAAATTAAAGCTGCTAATTACCAATCTGGTGGAAGTTGTTTGTAGTATTACTATTATTATTAATAACAATAATAATTATAATAATGATGATTATAATAATGATAATAATCATTCAGTCTAAATTTTCAGATTGTGTTAAGAACATAAAGTAATTCAAAAATGCATAAGAAACGTGACTTTCAGCTTTTACATTACTATTAAGGAGAGTATAACTGTGAGTTTCAATGTTTTTGAGGGAAAAAATTTAGAAAATGGTTTTCAGGCTGTGACTAATAATGGAAATTGAAGCAATACCCAATTCAGAGATGCTTGACACAAAACTAAAATCAGTAGGGTTGGAGCAACAGCACAGTTCAACATATATAACTTCTGTGGTTTTAAGTTCTCTGGGAGAAAATAGTTTTAATTACAGTGAGTAGTAATTAAGGCATGTAAGTGCCACAGATTAATTTAGACCACTGTTTATCTTTGATTGCAGACTAAACCTAAGAATATAATTTTTGTTAAAGCAGCCTGTTGTGATTTTTTCTTCAGTCTGTTTGTCTATAGTAGTCACTATACTATAAATAAAAGCTGAATAATCCTTTCACATAATTCAAAATAATTATATGTATTTTTAAAAATAACTCCACTGCCTTCATTTTGTTTCCACTGATAATATGCGAGGTACTGTTTTTTGATTTTTATTTCAACCAGTGAATTTAATGGGAGCATTTTTGGGAGCTGCATCTGTTAAATGACCACTCAAGGACATTTTCAAATAAAATATGTAATCCTCTGTGTAGTTCTTTTACATATATATAAGCACACTGCAAAATTAAAGAGTCTCTGCTTTAAAGAAGGAACTTTGACTGCTTCAAACATTGCCCCAGGCAACATATTCAGGTAATTTTCTTCTGTGATTTTTTGTGTTTGGTTTGTTTTTCTTTTCTCTGTGTATTTCCGATATCATAAATGATTTAGCAGGTGGTGTGTATTCTGTATTGATTTTCAAAAAGAAGCAATTGAATAGAACCCAGTCCAAATTTTTGAAGAGATTTCACAAATAGCAGCATTTTTCTGAGTCAGACTTTTCAATAAAAGTAGGGTTTTACTTCCTAAGCTTTCTCTTGGAATAATCTGATGGTATAAGAAATAAGTTGAAAAAAAGACAGTCCTTAAACTGAATATAATTCCACAAAGTTTTATATTGTGTTTGAAAAATCTTATCAAACCTAAAAACTTGCATTGAAAAAATCTCAGAAAGAGTGCTCAGATAATGTCTTTTGTATGGTTTTGGTTTTCTAGACACCTAAGACATATAGACATGAATAAAAGAAGTAAAGATTTCACTCAATATAAGTTAGAAATCAGTGTTTCTAAGCCCTAAGTAGAAGGTAGAAAATAATTTATCATTTCACTGTAATTTTGTTAATTTATAACAACTCCATTTAAATTACTGTGAGATTTTTGAGATTGATTGAGACTTTGATAATTGAGATCTTACTGTCTCTGACCTTTATCTTTACCTACCAGGCTTGAGAAGCACTGGCAGAGTGCGTGGAACTGTTCACTTTGTTAAGCTGTAGTGTCTGGAAGAGATTTGAAGTGCACTAGTAAGACATGGTAATGCATTCAAACTTTTCTTCTTTCTCTTGACATTTGAAATATCAAGAGTGATACATAAGTACTTCCGACTCCTTTTCCTAGGGGTTCTTGACATATCTCAAAATTAGGAAAGATAACAGTGTGTGCAGTTCAAAATTGAAACCAAAATCATGGCACCACAATCCACACCAGGTGAGTAAAAGACTGCTGCAGTCTGAGCCCCAGCCTTTTGCAATATCACATTTTAGCTAGTTCAGAACTTTTTGATTTTGCAGCAAAACAAAGGAGTTGGGAATTTATTTTGCTTGAGTTATAAAAAACAGAAGAATACTGGGGGAATTTCTGTCTCTGACATGGTACCTGCTGTTACTGCAAAAATTCTACATACCTGCAGTAGGAAGGTTGCCCAGAAGATGAGCCATCGTTGGAATGCCCCGTCCCTGGAAACTTTCGAGGATAGATTAAAATCTACATTGTTTATAATACTGACATTTCAATTCCTGGCAGGTCCCATATAAACACATTTTGGGGTTTGTGTGTTGTTCTTACTGCCTTGCAGACTAAAAACATCATACTTACACAAAATTACTTCAGTAGGTCAGAGCATGGTGCTGACTAACACCAAGGTTAAGGTGGGCTCAATCCCTGTATGAGCCATTCAGTTATGAGTTGAACCTGACACGATAAGGACAGTAGAACAGAAGAGCATAAGGATAGTAGAACAAAAAAACATTTAACTCTTATCAGGGGCAGTACAGCCTTGTAGAAATAGATAAACGACATAACTCAGGCAAACAAAAAGCATGCAAAATGATAGCAGAACACCAGCTCAGCTCTGCAAGGTTTGTAAAGCAGAAATTGTTCAAAACAGTGATATTGCCCTTACTCAAAAGTGAGGGTTGAGGAACAGCTACGTAAAAAGGACACTAGACAATGACGACAGACCCCAAAGAACCACATAAGAACTTGCAGTTAGGTGAGTGACTATGTTAAATAAAGTCAAAGGAAGTAAGGACAGCTAATAAATATGTAATCAATGTGTAATCGGTATGATTAAAACTCTGTTCACTCAGTGCTTAGGGCACTTCGATGGAGGAAGGGCCAGCCATTCTGTAATAAAGAATGACTGCTTTCTAATATTCAAAATTGTGTTAGAACATTTCTATCTGACTAATTTGGGTATCAGTCTGCGCTGAACTTCAAATTTCCCCCAATGAAGTCAACGAAAAAATGAATGAGTCCAGATTTTTTTTTTTTTTCTTTTTTACTTAAACCTCAAGGTTTATATTTATGCATTTATTTTAGAAAGTCATAAAATGAATATCATAGAGTATTCTGCATTGGAAGGGACCAACAAGGACCACCTTATACCAAAATCCCCCAGATGGAAACTTTCTAACACAGCTAAGAAACATGTTCTAAATATGAAGAAGCAGTATCAGTAGACCCACTCAAAAAGGTTAAATTAAATTATCATAAAATTAATATCCTTCAGTAAAAGGATTTTGAAATAAAGGTGGAGTTGTGACATGGTTTTGAGATTTTTATTTGCAATGGGAAATTGTGCTAGCAGTCTCCATTTTGATTGGAAAAAAATCAGATGTATGAAAAGACCTATAAAGTAATTATTAATATTGTGTGCATATATTGAAGAATGAAAGTCTCAAGCAGCTCATTTCAGATGGCTCTAAATTTTTTCTTATTTTAAGCTAAAAATAAAAATGCTTCAGAAGTGTCGGATGCAGTGTCCCAAAAGATAAAAATCAGCTAAACTCCTGGGACTGCTTAGGTCATAGAAGGGAAGACTCAGGGGGATCTTATGTACAAATACCTGAAGAGACAGTGCAAAAGGACAGAGTCAGCCTTTTTTCAATGAGCCCAGTGACAGGAACACAGGAGGTTCCATATGAAGGTTTTGTTTGTTTGTTTTTGTTTTTGTTTTGTTTTGTTTTTAATTGTGTGGGTGCCTGACCACTGGCTCAGGTTGCCCAGGGAGGTTGTGGTCCCATCCTTGGTGACACTCAAAAGCCATCTGGACACTGTCCTGGGCAATGGTGGAAGGAGTTAAAGAGCACAGTTGGCTGTCTCAAATGCTGTCAAGGGCAAAGGAGGGATTTGCCATTAGCTAAGGGACAAGCAGGAACTTAAGATGAGCACAGAAAGGAAGAACAGACTGGTGCTATTTCCAGGCCTTGCAGGGCAAGGACTGGTTAACACACCCTGATGAATCTGAACAAAACTTCTACTGTGGTAAACTGTGGGACAGGAAGCAACTTCTCAAATACCTATCACTGTTCAAATAAAGCATCTGTGACCACCAATGACCACTGAAGTGCCCCCAGATGTTGTGGTGCACAACTCTGTCTCTGGGGTCAGCCCTGCTTGGCTTGGCCTCCCGACAGCTCTGGCTGCGCCCCAACAGAACCTTTGTGTGGGTTCTTGGTTCTGCAGTACCATTACCTTCGCTGTCACGGCTGTGGCTATAAAGAGGGGACTCTCTCGAGGCTTGGGGCAAAGATTTTATTTGGGGATCACAGGGGAAGCCCCTGGCCCCAGGCTCAGAGCCTCCGGAGAGAGACCCTGAACCTGAGCTGCAGGGGGTTTTACCAGTACAATTCCAGGGGTGGGTACAAGTTGTAAACCAATAAAACAAAGCAAGGTGGCAAATGCCAACTGAATTACCTAAACAAGAACAAATCAAGCTAAATTGGGGTGGGGTGCTCTGGGTGTCCACAAACCACTGGCTGAACCTCTGGACCTTGAAAATGATTGATGGACAGAGGGGAAAAGATATATTGGAAAGGATGGGTAGGGAATAATCTTGGGGAGGGACCAGTGGAAAACAGTGTCTGGGCAAAGGCATGGGTTGTCTTGGAAACTCTTATCAACTTCTGATAAGAACACATGCCAAGGCAGGGGCCCCATTACAGTGGCAACTACAGTTTACAATGGAAGTGGCTATTATAAAACTTATAAAATAAATCCAAACAACGCTACACCCAGACTAATTTCTGGGACCTTCCACCAGAGGACTGTGGAATACCCACTGTGTTACATCCAACAATGTAAAACTTTCCCCCTGAGGAGAGGTACCTGGGAATTCCCACCCGAACCTGAGCCTATATTAACCCATAGCACATTATACTTCAGGGACTTCTGTCACCCCTGACAAACCATGGCAAATCACTTTGGCAAAAGGATCCTGAAATTGCAACAAGCAGGTCTCATTTCTGCATCCACAAATGGTGATATCTTTCCTCTCCAGAATCTGCTCTTGTCCTTCTTTCTCTCTCTCTCTCTCTCTTTCTCTCTTCCTTGACTTGACTTGTATTTTTTTAATGTTTTTTTTTTTTTTCAATTGTCTGGATAAGCAAAATGGCTGCATACCTCATTGCCATTGTAAACAAATTGCTCTAAAATAAACCTACCCCATAATATACATATATATCTGTGTATACTGGTCTTTGAGTGTCGTTTCACTCTAATCTGCCCCAAAGGATCCATTAACAACAAGGTTACACTCTGCCTCAGGGCAGGATATAAAAAATGGACAGGAAAAGGTGCTGCTTGAGGAGGGAATCAGACTAGATGACCTCCATAAATACCTTCCAATAACTGTTCTCTGATTCTGCAACTCCATGAATCATGTTTCAAGTACAGCATAGTACTATGATAGTATGAACACAACATACTACATAGTCTATATAGAGTACTATACTATGTAGTATTAATACAATAAATCATCATACCAAAAAAAAAAAGTTTCACTTTGAGAAAAAAGAAAAAAGTTACATTTAGAAGTACACAACCCAGAACCATGGAGAACATATTATTTATATGTATTTATTTTCATCCTCCAAACCACCCACAAACTCAAAGCCTGCCCCTTGAACACTAGTTCAAGACACAATTCTGTGCTCAAAAGTTCAGGACTGAAGCCCACTCATGGTGTGAACTAATGGCCAGTCTGCAAAATTTGCTGTGAAATACATTGCAAGGAAGGCTGCTTCCTGTTAAGAATAGTTTAATAAAATTAGGCTGCCAACAAATTATGTGTCTAGAAATTCAGTGAGATAAAGACAACCATACACTTGCCTTCTGGTAATGCACAGAAAGGACATGAGCTCAGAATTGTTAATAGAATATATTATTTTATGAGAGTCAAAAAGGCTAAGCCTTATTTTCCAGACTTATGCACATTCTTGAAATATCCTAAAATTCCAGTGTTACAACAACTTCATAAAATACATAAAACCAGTCTTCAATTTTTTCAAATATAATGATTAATAGTCAGTTTCAAAGGCATAAGATCACAAAATGCATGCTCACCTTCCTCACCACTCCTAAAATGTAGATCTTTTTGTCAACTGCAAGACAACCTAGAACAATATCTAACAACATTAAACATCTAAAGAAATAGAGAAAAACATAGAAGAGGCACTATGTCAGGGATAAGAGAAGACTCTTCAGCATTCTATACTAACACCAACGAACATAACTGTCATTGTTGAGGCAGCCACGACACAGACAGGGATGCAATAAATTTCAGAAGACTCAGAAGGCCCTTTATTATGGCTGCACGCTTTTATACAATTTTTATAAAAATTGAAGGCAACTTCTAATTGGATAATAGCTTTCTTGTTTATTGTTCTATTGGTTAGTAAAAGACATTTTACTTGTCTATCAAATCTATCTATTCTTGGATTATTTACATACTTTCTTTATTGATTCTCATGGGACAAATCCCTTGTTATTACAAGTGCACTTATTTTTCACCCCCTGAATAGATTGTTGTGTTAAAGGAACTTCTCATTCTCAAAATAGCTTCATATGGAAACTTACAGATTGCTTGTTAGGAGCACTTAGAAGAAATGACAGACTAACTTTTTACCCTATTCCTACACATAACTACCTACTTTACTTACTACTAACTTTTTAACATGCTAAGAAAACAACAGGATGATGGGAAATTACATTTTTACAATGTAATGCTTCTGCCTACAGTGTCAGGATATTTTTATCATTTTTATGATAACTCGTGAATTTTTTAATTTGCTTTATTTTCTTCTTTTTGTGAGGAGGATCAACTGAATTAAGATAACAACTGGTGTGACTAAAAGTCTTTCCAAAATTCATGGGAAAAGTTTTTCAAGATAGTTGTTAGTATTGTAATGTGAATCTGCCAAATCTAATACATTTTTCTTACTTCTCCTGTAAATCATTTTAGTGATGTATAAAGAGTTAATAACTTCATTAAAGTATTGGTTTTCCATTGTCATAATTAGTCCATCATCCTCTTTTTCAGGGCAGCATAATTTCAACAAGCCTTGCCTTTCTGGTCTATCTAGTGATAAAATTTTAGTACTGACTCTAAGTACAGTGAAGGAAAGTTACATTGATTTTTATACTGTTTTTTTTTTTTATGTATCAGAGCAGCTACAGGAAATTATTTGTTTAAAATAACAACAAACAACCTTGAGAATTCATGTAGTATGAGAGAAAAGACTGACATGAGTAAAGAGGATAATTTGCCTTCTCTTGAAACTGAATTTCTGGGACTCAATTTGAAAATCTAATTAATTTTTCAGGCTTTTGTTACTGCTTTTTGATTGGATTTGCTGCACATTCTCAGCTAACGTATAACAAAATTTCAGCAGATGAGTACTTGTATATTTGAAATTGAGTTCATTTTATGATCCTTCTTGTGATTATGTGGCAAATATGTTTGATGTAATATTTTATTTTCTTTGTCTTTTAAAAATTAAATTAGTGCTTGTTGGTATCAATTCACTATGCATTCATTATGAAACTCTTGTAAAAAAGTTAAGAAGAATTAAATAAGAAGTTGAATGGAACATCTATATCTTGATTTTTATGGTAACATTGATGTTTCCTGCTGAAGTCATATATCTGAGTCTGGGTTTTGGCTGCCTTTGTAGTTACATAGTATTCATGTCCGTATTCATTGCATATATCCTGAATTCCTCTGTGATTAAACCTATCTAGTAGTTAAGCCTTTAGGTCCTAATTCCTCTTTGGACCAAGCCAACTACTCTTTATGAAGAAGACCTGTTTTTTTTCTTTAACTGTCTTCTTGTTCAGTCCAATTAAAATATTTATTTTAGAGTTAATATAAATATTTGTTACAAATTATATATTTCTGCACATCTAATTTTGGCTTAAAATTGATACTGCAGTTCCAAGAGAAAAGAATGTGAGGGAAGTTATTCTCCACATTCTGCACAGCCCTGGTGAGGCTGCACTGCAGATGCTGCAGCTGGGCACATCTTCAAAAGGATCCAGTGAGGGGCTACAGAATGATCAGAGGCCTAGAACACACCAGACTTCAGAAGAAATGCAAGAGAAATGAAAGTTTTGTTTCCTTATTGTTTCCTCTGACAAACAGCCTTAAATTTTTTTAAGGGAAATTTCAAAGATTATGGAGCCAAGCTCTTCTCAGTAGTAACAAACTCAGGTGTAGTATGAGATGTGGATACAGAAAAAGTCTTGTCACCAGAAGTGTAGTGTTGAAGAGGTTTCCCACAAAAATCATGGCTCCTCTACCCCTGAACAGTATTTCAGTACTTGGCAGCTAAAATGCAAATATGACCCCTCTAGCAGAGAAAGGTCACAGTCCCACTTTGCATATGGAGTTGAGCTACATTCACACAAAGATTACCAATGTTCTGAACAACAGTTTATGGTGCTGTGGTTCACTAATAAAAATATTGACTAGTGGAAGCAATCCTGAAAGTATGCTGGTGACTAAAAATATTTTAAATAGGTGTCAAAAATATTTTGTCTTCCCAAATTTGTGTAATATATGTATGCAACTTTTAGTTGTGGTTGGTTTGTTTGTATGTTTTGGGATGTTGTTCCTAAGCAAAATTGAAACCAATTTAAAAAAATTGTAGATAACTGTGAACTGATGTTGAAATAAATATCCTCCAAATTATGCAAAAAAATTTCCACACAGTAGCTTCTTAGAAATACACTAATTGAAAATCTAAAAACCTAATGTTGTTTCCAGGACTAGCAGGTTATATTCTACTGTTCAGTGACTTGTAAAAATATTTTTAAGTACTGGAAGGGCCAGAAGAAAGGAAAAGGATGATTCTCCCCTTGAATGGATCTGGCTGTACACGCTGTATTGGCAGATGCAAAATCAAGAAAGACTAGTTAGTCCTTGGTGTTCTCAGAAGTGATGAGTGACTAATGTAAAGCTGAATTTTGGAAAAGAGGATATCTGTCTTTTTTGTCACATGGGATTTCCATGAGGTCTGTCTGCAAATATGTGAAATAATGTTAAATCTTAGCACAGAGATATGCTATCTTTAACTTTGCACTATGAGTGTAAATATAAAATAGGCATTGGACAGATACTCTAGGTTAAGACATAATTCTCATTCTTTTCACTTTTAATCTGATATTTATCTTACATTTTCTAACCTTGGGGAAATCAGGTAACCTTAAACCTTGCAAAACAACGAGTGTTCTGAAATCTTTGCGGAGGAAGTTCTTTTGATTTTCCATTGACTTTTTTTTTCACAGTAAACTGCAATTGCTATCTCACAACTGCTGGTCACTGCCCCAAATTGGCTGTTTTGATTTAAAATGCAATTGAGGAGGTGGTTTAATCCTTATGACTCAACATTCTTTTTAAAATTAATACTTGTTTGAATTGTAGTTCCAGACTCACACATACATTTTGCAGCTGTTAGAACTTCAAGTCTTCATAGAAAATTACTTACTTATTTCTATTTATTTAGAGATACCTCCAAGCTGGTTTGAAATCTCTACATCTGTCATGAACAAATGATTTTAGCAATCTTATTGAAATAAAAAACACTTTTTTTATCTTGTCCAATTTGTGTCAAATCAACACAATGAAATAGGCAACAATATTAAAAATTTCTTTCACAGAATAAAACATCACAGAGAAAAGATGAGAAAACCCCTCACTAATAAGTAGGGAAATATTACACACTTGCACTGATTGCCGAGATGATGGTCTAAAATGACATTTTCGAACATCAGGAGCCTCAGGCAAACTCAATTAAATAAATAAGTATGGAAACAAAATATCTAAGGCTACCTTTACATGAAAAGGGGACCCTAGGTGTAAATTATCTAGCATCCTCTACAGTCTCATCTTGAAAACCTCCAGAGATGGGGTTTTAACACACCTTTAATAAGGTTGTTCCAGTGATTAACCCTTCTTACTGCAAAAAAACTTCTATCAAAATGAAACCTCTAATGGTGCAATCTGGACTGTTTGTCCCTTATTTTCTCTCATACAATTTCTTTGTGAAAAGAGAGCCTTTACCTTCTTTGAAACCACTCTTGAAATACTGGAATGCTGAATGTGATTAAGTCCTTCCTGAGAAAAGGAGGAAATACCTAATGTCTTAAGTCCTTACAAATAGGTAAGTTCTCCAGCTCTTTAACCATCTTTATGGCTCTCCTTTGGGTCAAATCCAGCCTGTTCTTGCCTGCTTTGAATTGTGGAGACGGGAAGAGGACACAGTGCTCCAGGTGTGACCTGACAAGTGCTAAATGAAGGGAGGTGGTCCCATCTCTCTCTCTCTGCTGGCAATGCCCCTGTGGACGAGCCCGGGACATGTTTCGCCTTTGTTTGTGCAATGGTGCACTGCTGACTCATCTGCAGCTTTTTGTCCACCAGGATCCCCAGGTAGCCTTTTTCTCACTGTTAAACTTCATTCTGTTCTTGCTAGCTCTCTCTTTTCCAACATGCCTGGTTCTCCCAGTAAGATATCTCTCCCTTCTGAAATGCTCACCTCGTCCCTCAGTTCAATGTCACCAGCCAACTTGGTGAGAATATTTTCAGTCCCCCCATGCCAATGATTTGTGAAGATGTTTAATGTCATGGAGCCCAGTACTGATCCCTGAAGGATCACATTTGTGACAAGTTGCCAGCCTGAGCAAACCCACTGATCATCACTCCCTGGGTACGTCACCTGGCTTCCTACTCAGTTCCCAGACTATAAATCCAATATTTATCTTGTAAATTTGAATAAGAGATAGTTGGGAAACAGTACCAAATGCTTTGCTAAAGTACCTCTAACTTCTATAAAACATTACTAACACTTCTGCTATAGTCTGTTAATTGATGGGATAGCATTAAATTTGTACTTCTAAAGTAACTACACCTAATTTTATTTCCTTATGTTATAAATTCTGCTTCTGCTCCCATACTCAGTCATTAAAGAGCTACAGCAGCTAAACTTGGTTCCGGCTAAAATTAAGTAGAACTGATGAATGTTTTCTGCAGATCTTTTGATCTGTCCATCAAAGACAATGGACATTTAAATCTGTCATCAAGATTTAAACAAATAAATATTTTAGTTCTTTAGGCCTTCAGATTACTGATGATGAAAGTGACCAAAGTGAGAAGCATATTTTAGAAGGTATTTCAAGGAGATAAAAATCCTGCAGCCCTTGTCTCAACAAGAAGTGTGTTTTCATTCATGAGCTGACTGAAGTAATTAGGAAGGACAATGCTCACTGAAGCATGCTGCTTGGAGTTAATGGCCTACAGAAAGAGAAGCAGTGATCTAGGAGGCAACAAATTCTTGCTGTAGAGCTGTGGGGAGGGCTGCCTGTGCACAGATGGGTGAGAGACACTAAATCATCAATAAGCTGTGATGAAGAGGCACAGGAAAGTTGACTGTTGGTACATCCCTTGAAAGAAACCTAGCACTGAAGGCTAAGTGTGTTTTGTTTGCCAAAAAATCAACCCCAGAACACCCCAGCTCACTGTTACATGTCCTGAATCATTTGTATTTTTATGAATGGTTCATTGATTTTAAGTTCCATGTGAAAAATCCCATTTTTCCAAAGTTTTATGATAACTTTAGAATTATAGAATAGCTGGGATTGGAAGGGACATTTAAATGACACCTGGGACAACCTACTCAAATGTTTGACCACCTCCACTGTAAAAAATTCTTTCTGATAGCTACTGTGGATCTAACATATTTTAGTTTAAAACCATTACCCCTTGTTCTATAAATACAGATATTTATCCTCATCTTTCATATAAGTCCCCTATAGAATTGACAGCCTGTAATAAAGTCGCCCTGGAGTCCTTTCTTTTCCAGGTTGAACAATCCCAGTTTTCTCAGACTTTTTTCATAGGAGAGACTGTCCTCATAAGAGATAGTATCTTTCACTGTCATAACATCTCTTATTAAAGTCATAAAGGGAGTATGGAAGGGGTAAAAATACAGTTCCCTGATGCTTGAGTACACTAATTTTTTTAACTACCCTATTTCCTAAGATACTATTAGGTTGGAAGAATAAGGATTCAGTCTCCACAATTTTAAGAATCCATCTACATTTTCAAATATAAGCCCATCATGTGACTTTATAATAAAAATGAAACCCTCTAATTCATCACTTAATTTGTATTCAGCAATGATTTCAAAAGAGGGGAAGAGACAAAGGTTATAACTGTGTGGAGAATTTGACCTCATTTTTTCCCCCTCATTTAAGCTCTAATATTTTTTCTGTCACTCTGCCAGAAATGATACTTTATTAAGTAATATGTGGGAATCTTGCTTTTAGTAGGATTCTCTGTACTCTAAAGACAAAGGTAAGAAAGGGCAGATGTTTCTCTTCATTACAACATGTTTAAAAAGATGTTTCCTTTGATCTGTCAGTCTTCAATCCTCCCCTTAGGAGCAAGATGGATGAGGGGTACTTCCTCTTGCTCTGCAAACATGAGTCCTCTATTTTATATAACATTATCAGAGAATGACTTCTAAGATCTCCATTTGCTTTTGAAAAAAAGGACATTTTTAACCAGAGTTTAGAAAGAGGGACCTCCTAAAATGTGATCAGAGTCGATTCTGGTAACTTCCCTACTGAATAAAATAGCTCAAGAATTATAATACTCTGGAGGGGTTTCACTCTAGCCATTTGCTTAACACATCTGAAATATTTAAATATTTCTTAAACCAAAGAGGGATTGACAATCTAGCCTTGTGTTTAAGATACTGTCAGTCAGTCTGAATGTTTAATCACAGATGCAAAGCTGACAGAGTCTAGATGAGAACCTGATTTGGAGTCAAATATACCCTTTAAAATAAATTGACAGTCTACACCATTCTACATTTGATTAACACTTCCTTTCCAAGGTCAGAGCTGAATTTCTTTTTTTTTTCTGTGCAAGGTAATAAGAATTGCTAAAGTTTACTTAATCCAAAATGTCTTATTTTTCTCTGATTTGGATCAAATCTATTCACATCTTCTCTGAGCAATGTTTACTTTATAATGTTTGGGCCATAGCAGTCTGAACCATGAAAAAATTTCCTAGAATACCTTGTACTCATTTGCATAAATAAGAAAGGACAGTTTATAGCCTCCTAATCTGAGGTATAATGTAAACTGAGTTTTGAACTATTAATTAAATAAAGATAAAAGCAGCAGCATCTTTAGCAGAAAGTGTTGTTTGCCTGAGGAGGGCATTTTTATATCTAGAACTTCTGCCTCTGAAACTTTTCTTCCGGAAACTTCACAATGATTTTTAACTCAGCTGAAAGTACAGATTCTACATTCTTAACCAGAAAAATTCTTCCACTTCTGGTGAACCAGTGACTGAAAGAGAAGCTTTGCATAGAGGAATCAAAGTGTTATACAGCATAAATGTTTTTCAGTGAAATTGTTAGTATTCATTCAGTGTTTTGTCTTTTTGAGGATCTTCAGGTGTTAATTAAATAATCTGAAATTTCCTGAGAAGACAGTAGACAGTTTCCTGTCACTAGGCAGACTGAAAGATTAAAATTTTTCTTGCACCTGAATTGGTTTGGATTTTCACATTAAAAGCATTTGCTTGTTCCATGATACATGTTTTTAAAAGTTTACTACAGAGACACTGTAAAAGCACACCTCAGTATGATATTACTTGATTGAAGAAAATTGTATCTTGAACACTTCCTGTATTTATGAGGTGGGAAAAAGAAATTCACTCTGGTGCAGAACTACTTGAGCCCTAGAAGAGCTGACTGAGAATCTGTGAGAGCAACAGCCCTGCAGACACCCAGGTCAGTGAAGAAGGAGGAAGAGGAGGTGCTGTGGCAGAGATTCCCTGGTGAAGTCTATGGAGAGGCAGCTATACCCCTGCAGCCCCTGGAGGTCCATGGGGGTGCTGAGATCCAGCTGCAGCCTCTGGAGGTGACCCACGATAGAGCAGGTGGATGCTTGAAGGAGGTTGGACCAAATGATCCACTGCGATCCCTCCCAACCTGACCCATTCTATGATTCTGTGTTTTATTGAGAATACATTAGGTGTAAGAATGAAAGGAAGAGCAAATACAAATGTGAATTAACAGCCATTGAAGCAGCAGGTTAAAAGTTATTTGGCTCTGGCTTTGCTGAGAACAATTTACCTTCACAGTGCTAGTCTGAGACTGATATCAGGCATAGAATGGATACAACTCATAACCAAGTCAGATTTCACTATTCATAAAGTTATTTACACGCTGGTTACTTATGTTTACATGTTGCTCCTTTTTGTTATCTTCTAGTGTTCTTATTTGGATTATGAATAAAACTGATGTTTTTATGGCTATTTGAGATAACTGGTTTTTGCTAAGACTTTTTTCTAACTAGAGTAAATGATATTGAAAGTTTATATGATTGGAATACAGAATGCCAGAACCAGAAAATAGATATAGCTAAAAAGCCTCAAGGCTCAGCTTTTACACTGAAGTATAGATAAGGTATAAGTGTCCAGCTTTGTAATAATAAACAAAATTGAAAAGAATATAACGTACTTTATCATCACTTCAGAAGGGATATTTGGCTTCTTATCAATGCCAGGAAATGAGCTCTGTATTATTAACATCTGTCCCAATGCAAAGAACCAGTTTTCTCAGTTTACTTTAAGACGTGAATAAGACACAGTGAATAAATCCACTACAAACAGTGAAAGTGTTCTGTGAAAATTAAAGGTTATAGTAAATATTAGAAACTTTATTGTTCTTTTTCCAGTTCATTTTTCACAGCTCTTAATTTCTCCTCTTCATTAACTGATATATTTATCATGAAATTCAGTATTAGCAGTTAGATTTCACTGGAAGGAAATCACATTAATAACCAGATTACCTGCAAATGCATAGGGTGGCTTAATTAATATCATGTAGAGCACTGATTTTTTAATTTGTTTTCTTTTCTGTGTTACTTTAGTTCAATAATATAAAATCCATTAAAAATGTTTTCTCTTTTTAAGGCATCCAATTTGAGTGGAAAAGTTTTGAGTTAGAATAGCAATAGACTGTATGACTTCATGTCTCAGTGAGCGTCTGGTGCAGAAACTAATTAGAACCTCATTTGTAAATGAGGGCTAATATGTGCAGAATACAGAAAAGATGCTTTAAAGAAGGGAAATATTCACTGCTTTTACTTTTATTCAGCCAGGTGACACTATACTGAAAACAGATCTTTGTGGTTGAATTCACTCTGCAAAACAATTTCTGTAAGATACAGTCTTAGGTTGGTTTTCACTATGTTCATAGGACTTTGAATGTAAAGAGTATTTACAAAGTTTTCAAAATTCAGTATAAACCATTTCAGGAATCTGAATAAATATTGAATCATTGAATTGTTATGGTTGGGAAAGACCTCTAGGATTGAGTCTAGCCCTACACCCACCACTGAATTCACCACTGAATCACATCCCTCCGTGCCGTATCCACGTGTCTTGAACACTTTCAGGGATGGTGATTCTACTGCTTCCCTGGGCAGACTGTTCCAGTGCCTGACCACTCTTCCAGTGATATTTTTTCATAATATGCATTTAAAAACCTCTCCTGATGCAATAATGCCTTTATTTTCCTGTAAGGTTAGATGGTTTTATTTCCAAGATTTTTTTTTTTTTTTTAAACAATAACAATGGTTCTTCTTCAGTGTTGTTCACTCGCAAAAATTAGCTGGGATCTGCTCTTCACAAGCTATCAGGAATATTCTGCAGTGCTTTTATATGTGAGTTAAATAATGCCAAGGGGATTTCATACTGAAATAATTGTTCTGTTTTCTACACTGAGAAGAGCAACCTGAGAGTTTAATTTTCTTATTTTTATATCAGCTGACTCCAGGAAAAGATTTAATATTCTGACACTGAATATTGGAATGTTAAGGGAGTCTGGAGACTGAACATAAATGAAAAGGCATATAAAAAGGCATGTAAACATCAACTGTATGAGTATTTTTCCCTTTTTAAAGATAAAAATATATGTGATTAAGGTATAATTATGTAACAGTTACAAAAATTCAGCTTTAGCCACTTTTTAATCCAACTGCATAAAAATCTTTGGCATCTTAACATGCCAGCATAAGGAGCCAACATATTTTGCATTATGTAAAAAAAAAAACAACAAAACAAACAAAACCAACCCTGAAATTTAGTTCTTCTACAACTGACTTTATTTTCATGAAGGTATATTAAATCTTCATGTAAATGTATATATCACTGGCAATTATACTATAGAGGTCACATAGCATTTTAAAAGTTTGAAGCCCACATCAGTGTCTGATATTGCTGTGCTGGGGTCTGAAGAACCAGTGCAGACACCAGTGATGTCAGACACTGATAAGTTGTAAATAAGCTATCATGACTGTAAAAGGCAATAGATTTAAATAAGTAAGTGAAGGTACTTGAAAATACGCAGGTAATTTTTCACACATTAAGTGTTGTCTGAATCTCTCTCGTGTAGATTTTACACACATAGGTGTCCTTAAATAAGTTTTCTTTTTCCTTGGGATTTCTGTAAATCTAAATTTAAAGAAATAGATATCTTAAGTCAACAACATTACAGTTATCCACCTGTCAGTTTTGCTCATCTTACCCCAGAAACAAATCATAATATTTTTTATATTCCTTATTACTAGGGACTATTTCAACATTTATATCATTAATAAATTACAATTACAAGGTGGTTTTTTTTTTAAAGCATCTTATCTTCTCAAAAGCCACTGTTTTGAATTTCTTATCAATCTTATGAAGAAAGCACCCTGTTCATGGCTATAATAAAGAATAAACAAATCAAATTTCTTTCTGGTTTTTGTGATAAAGTAGGAACAAAATTAAAAGTATAGAAAATAGTATTTTAACTAGAAATATTAATAATTAATATTATTAAGACTTCTCTTTTAAAATTTTGTTACAGTTCCCACCAACACTGTCTCTTGCAGACCTATCCTTAAGGACTATTTCTGTACTGATATTATTCACTGAAGTTTCATGAAGGCCTTCAAAATTGAGACTGGAAACAAGGGCTCCTTTCTAGCTGATTAGATTAATTTCATTTGTAATCTGTTTGTCCTTTCCAGTTCAGTGAGCCATTAACTCCTTTATGCAAAGTAAATTAGGACAGGAGTAATGATACCTTGCTGTAAAAGTCTATAGTCTGCTGGCCAGGGCATCCACTCATGGGCACTTTTCAATAATATTCTCAGGTGATAGGTGTGGTAAAGAGGGAGGAATAAAACTCCTCAGTGTGTATTCAGCTGTTGATTTCTCAAATAAGATGGGACTGAGGAGGTTATAAAGTATGAAAAATGAAGAACTTTTCTTAATGCTGTACTTTAGGGCAAGGTGTTGCTTGTGTTACTCTTTGATGGCTTTTTTTTTTTTTTTTTTTTTTTTTTTTTTTTTTTTTTNTTTTTTTTTGTTTTTTTTGGTTTTTTTTTGTTTTTTGTTTTTTGTTTTTTGGTTGAAGTTAAATATACAAATATGTATATTATATCTATGCATAATTTAATTGCATGTAGTGTTGTATACTAACAATAAATCTGACAAGATTTTAACCTTTCAACCTTTATGTTTTCAACACTGCATTTCAAATATAGAGGAAAATCTGATAGGAGCGGAGAAAATGAAAGAAAAAAACTGTAAGGAAGGAGAATGTTCTATCATCTGGCTCACTCAGATTGCTCATGACACAGGTCCATTAAAAATTTGTGTATACCAGAGATTTCAGGAGTGCTGCAGTTTGCACAAAACCCTTGAAAAAAATGGAAATGTTTCTTTCAGAAGATGATTCTTGGATTTTTATATGAACAAAAGAAAGGACACTCAGGTGAACATGACTCATAGAAAAATAAA
The DNA here is from genome assembly GCA_013389925.1 of Aegithalos caudatus. Lineage (NCBI taxonomy): Eukaryota > Metazoa > Chordata > Aves > Passeriformes > Aegithalidae > Aegithalos > Aegithalos caudatus. Next base: position 13,416 of record WEIU01012917.1, on the reverse strand, counting down.
TCTTTTCCTGTCCTTTGAAATAAAAGTACACTGTTCTCTTTAATGAGTAGTGAAGGTTTAAAATATGCAGAAATCCTGAAAGTTTGCTTCTGGTCTCCCATTTGCCTTCTTTCCTCTCCCTTTGCCCCAACATTTGAGCTGAAACCCATCATATTTTGTGCAATTCTGAAGATATATTTTTTCTCCTCATATATATATATATGTATATATATTTGAAAGGGAAATTGTTTTTATTAGCCATGGAAGGAACATATTTTAACAAAACATTGAATGTTTTTATTCAGACCTGTACTTTGTACTTTTCAGATAATTTATTATTAGCTAATATACAAACTCTACTTTCTCTACTTTCTGGTCTACTTCCAAAATAAAGAATTATTTATCTCTCACCATTGTAAAAATTGTTTTGTTCAGATATTCATGTGATATTTAAAACAATTTTCAAAATTGCATTGCAATAAAGACCTTATGTCATAT
>WEIU01012917.1:1506-12859 GCA_013389925.1 Aegithalos caudatus | reverse complement strand
TGGGGGGGGGGGGTGGGGGAAGGGGGTTTATTTGGTTTTGGTTTTGTTTGTTTGTTTTTAATTCAGAAAGTTTGATACAAAATGACAATGAAATGAAGAAAAAATTGTTTCAACATCAAGTCAGCTTACCGTTTAACTCTGAAATTGTGAATTGATGAGGATGAATGCAATGCTTATTTTATATTGTCTGAATTTTATTATCTTTCTGCTCATTTTCTACCAAGATATGTTTGGTGTTTTATTGTTTTTTGTTTTTTTTTTTGTTTTTTTTTTTTTTTTTAATAGATGAACTCTTGAGTTCTAGGACATGGAACATCCCTNTTTAATAAGGAACAAACACATAATGTTTTTTAGGACAAAATAATAGCAAACTCTCTTTTTATGCATAAGCCCAGAGGAAAAAATAAACCAAAACACTCTCTTTTAGATACAATCCATTGAAAGTATTTAAAAAGATCATCTCTGAAAAGTAGTGAACCTATTTTGAAATAAAACAACAAAGCCTAAATTTGTTAACATGTATTTGTGTGGGAATGTAAAATTCTACTGTATCAAATAATTTGTCCTGTACATAAGACAAAAAAAAAAAAAAAAATAGAAATGACTGTTTTTCCCTAGAGTCAATCACATATTTTATTCTGTTTTTATGTATCATTTTGGTTATTGTTTTCTATAGGATAATCATTCTTTCTGTCCAAGAAATAAATTTAAAATACCATTGAAATATTGATGGGTAAACCCTTTTATATTACCTTACACACTGAAATATTCTCAGCACCTTATGGTTTTTATTGTGCCTCAGATCCATATGTATGTATGGCAAGCTTTTTATTATTCTTTTCCTTCTATTGCATCTTCTTTGGGTATTATCAGTCACATTTTTCAGTCAGATTGATCAAAGGGTGCTCAAAATACAAGTGTATTTCTCTACAAATTGAAGATCTTTTCTCTTTATAAAAAAGACAGAACAATATATATTCTTTTTTTTTTAAAGTTCATGTCCTTCCTTCCCAGCCTTTTTTTCACATAATTCATACTGATTACTAAAGCAAAGCAACACAATCTTGATGGTTTTTCCTTGGATGATTCTTATTTTTTTTTTTTTTTTTTTGTATTGTTCAGAGTTATTTGGGTAAGGTATTTCACATTACTAGAGAACTTGCCCATCACACAAAGAGTTGCAACTAGATGATCTTTAAGGTCCCTTCCAACACAAGTAATTTCTAAGATTCTATAGTTAAATGGAACTTAATCAAGGTTGGCCTGGAAAATACACCTTAGTTCTGTAAGTCAGTAGTTGAGACATTGTAAGTTACAAAAAGCTCTAAATATATATCTTGAAAAGACTTACAGATAATTTCACAAATTGATAATTTGTGAAATTAAAATTTAAAAAATAAAGCTTCCATTTAGAAAAGTTACTAAAGTTTTAAACATAGGAATAACTAGATGCATACAAGAAAAAGAATTAATATTTTGAAAACAGTAATTCTGTTTCCATCTAACAGATGGTGGAGCTATGTCAAACTATTTCCTGCTTAAAGAAAGATTTTCATATATTGGGATGGTTTTCACCTTTCAAATGGATACTGTAAGTAAGCTGACTTTTCTTCATAGCTAATAAGCATAACAAAGCCTCTGGTATAAACACTCATGACTGACTGGCAATATATCATAACAGAAACTATCATCAGATAGAATTAATAGAAATGGATTAAATGATGGAATTACGCACCAGCTGTTCCACAAACTGAATTACCCAGACATAATGGTGTAGCTTTATATTCTAAAGTTCATGAAACTTAATTGTTATTGAATCATTGTGTGCATCCACAGAACTATGCATGTCAATTTTGCAGGAAACACACAAAAAGAGGGGAGGAAAAGCATAACAGAACTAAAAAATTAACCTGTCCCAGAGTGGATTCCTTCAACTCACTCCTTTCTGAAAGAAAGCACATATTTTAAAATACCTTTAAAACAAAACAATAAAAAAGCATCAAAACAAACAAGAAAAACAATATAGAATCATATAGATGCATAAAATGGTGCTTTAAGTTTCTGAAATATAGATTGCCACAAACTTTCCAATATACTTTCTATTTTCTAATATATTCACACAACAAAATATATGAGTAGTGTATTTATTGCTCTGGTGGTCTTTCCACTTAACTCATTTGTGAAAGGTCACAGCTCATCCTGAAAATTAGCTTGTCCTGTTTAAGTGACATATTTTGATGGTAATTTCTCTGTGAAATTTGCTGTAAATTTCAAGGATTTGAGGTTCAGTGTAAAATTTGATATTAACTCTAAAACTTTTAGATCCTTGAGAAATCTTATCAGCATTGGGGTCACAGTTTCAAGGTAGAAATTCTGTTTGAATTTTTTGTCTTCTTTTCTTCTTCTGTAGACACTTCTTGTTGGAAAGGTTATGCTTAAAGAGATGTGATGAAATTATACTACTTTGACTTCTCATTTTATTTCAAAGGCTTTTTTTTTTTTTTTTTTCATAATTTTTGTGAGATCTGTGGACTAGGGCATAAGGTAAAAAAATTCAGTAGTATATTCATTTTGAATATTTGCAATATTTGGAAGTGGAAAAACAGATGTAACAGTATACTAATGTTTTTGTAAAATCTTTGAAAAGACTTTTCAGACCATTCAACATTTCTATCGACTAAAAATAATGCTTTCACAAAAAAAGAGAACTTAGATAAAATGTTAGTAGTAATATTTTTCCCCTGAATTTCATGGCAGTTTCATTATCTCTGCTTATATATGTTCATCCAGTTTTTTGCAATCACTTTTGACACTAAGTTTTAAAAGTAAGATGATAATTTATAATTTGAGAACTCAGATCCTTAAAGGTCCTTTAGGAGACCTGGAGTGCCTCAACCACAAACAGATGCTTCAATCAATCCCTTTGATATTGAACACAGTATAAAACACAATGAAGTACTAAGGGCAACAAGGTCAAAATGAATTGATAAGTGGAGGAATATTCAATTATAATTTCCATGTTCTTGTGTCTTTTCAGTTATTTTTGTAATTAAAAAAAAATGTGGCACATAAATGGAAAATATGTTTATAGGTTTATTGTTAAAAAAGGAGTAATGTAAAAAAAACCCAATTTCTACAGGATTATTTATTGTACATTAAAATGCTAATTACACTAACTCTGTGTTAATGATGATGCCAGAAGGGCATGAGTTTGAATTAAACTAATTAAATATACCCTAAAGGAAAGAAAAAAAGAGAAATTATGCTTCTCTAAAGCTGAATATATATAATTAAAATGAGAAGTAGTGGTAGAATGTAAATACAACATTATACAGATCTATAACAGGATGATAGCCCTGTAAGATATTTAAGGTGTTAGATTTATATTTTAGTAGTATATTAATCTTTTGTCTAATGCTCGAAGCATGTAAATGTACATAATTTCATCCCTATGCATAAAACAGTCAGTGCATATCGCTAATATAGAAAGTAAATATGGGTAACATTATACAAAACTTTAGAAAAAATCCTTCTCTTGTACCCTGTTTTGAGACCCTCAGCAAGAATTCTTTGGATTCTAATGGTACACAAATAAAAGTTCATCTCTGTATGGTCAAAACTCCCTATTAGAGCAAATAAACTTTCTTTTTAAAGAGGAACTTAGATAGTTTCCTTATAATAGATGTGTGTGGACAATAGATTCATCTCCTATTTTACAGTTTCAGAAACTTTGAATTATTGCAATTTAGCTGTTAGAAGTTAGTTGGGATGGAAAAATAGTGCAGAACATGAAACAAAGCTTAGATTCATATTAAAAAAGAGATATGAGGTATTTTTCAAAGAAGGTGTGTTATTTTTATTCCAAACAAATTCACAGCTAGATTCTTCAAGTGCTTATAAATCTACAAATTTACCACGAAGGAATATTTTGTTGTAATCACGTTTTGCGTTTAACGTAAAACTTCAATGGAGACACTAATTTCTTTGGGGGAAAAAGATAAAATAAGTTAGGACATGTAGAAAAAATGTAATTACTTTATAAACAAACTTGCAAAATCTTTGAATTTTTTCATGCCAGTGTATGTAACTTGTTCAAAAATTCCACACTGAGTTTTAAAATCCTACCATTAGGATGGAGCAGTAGAACTTGCTGTCTCCCCTATGCCTATTTAATCGTCATTGCCTGGCTTGTCATAGTCATGACATTATCTGCAAAGAGAAACATTTATCTTGTTACTGAAGATTTAAGTGTTTCCACTTGCTTAACATCTGTGAAACTTTTTATGTAGAGGAATCAGCTGCAGGGCAGATTTAATTTTCCTCAGGAAAGAGGAAGTGGAAAATAAGATGTGTTGGCAGCATCCTCAAGTCTTTGCCAGCAGGAAGGGGAATGGGAATTTCTATTCTTTGCCACATGGAGCACCATACTGGTGTCTTATACATGGAGTCCATTTAACATTCTTTTTTATATGTTTTCCAGTTGCTGCCTGATTCTTTTCCTGTCCCAGAGAAGGGGTGAAAGCTGCTTCACAGCCCTGATGTGGCAGGGCTGGGGATCAGACAGGGCAGACACATCCAGAGGGTGTCTGGGGATCCCAGCTCAGCCCTGGGACCTACCATAGCCCCACACCTCTGCCCAGGGATGGCAAATACACCCACAGCTGCCAACCTGCAGGACAGAAGGTATGTACAGTGGCATGTAGGGGTAATGACAGTGGTTGCTGCTTGGATCAGGGCCTGAATTGTCTAATTTTTCCAGTTCAGGAAGGGAAGTTGTGTTTGTTCAAGGTTTTCATGACATGGGCAAAGTAATTTTTGTCACATAGTTAACGTGGTGCAGGTCAGCCAAGAACTTGCTTGGCTTCTAGCAAGGAATATGAAGCTGCAGATTCCTGTCATATACACTGCATCCTTAGAAAGACATTCCAGGATTATTGACACAGGACCTGCAGTGTGGATACAGATGGCAGTCAAGGCTTTAATAACAGCATGGGACTTCTCCAGTGTGGGGGAAAATGCTCAGTAGTTGTGAAAGCAGCCATTAATTCCTGTATTTATAAATTTTCAGAATAAAGATATTGGATATAAGACCCCAGGATTGTCTGCATGGAACAGTGCTGGACATTATTTTCCCATCTAGATGGAAGTGCTATTTATAATTACTCTCTCCTAAGTTAGGCAGACAGCCTTTGATTAATTTAAATGTATTCCTCTTCAAACCAATTTGACTTCATTTCCCCATAGGATATGCTGCAACATAGCACCAAATGCATTCTGAGAATCCAGGCGAATCTTCTGAATATCTTATAGCTCTGCAATTGTATCAACACCAAAGAGTGATTGGGAAGGCTTAGGATATTTGGTTTCTATGGATACATTGTGATTCTAAGTTGCAAATTATTTCAGTCTGTTCCAAATAGCAGCTATTAACTTTATACATCATTAACAAATAGACTTATGTGAATGATATTAGATGTGAACATCAAATTTTATCTTTTAAGACTGCAGCTTACCAGCACTGTAGGCTGTTATTCCATGGTCTGCATCTTGGTTTCCATGGTTCCTTCACTGTTCACATTCATCAGCTAAACAAGACTTGAACAAAGGCAACTTTCTGGAAGCTTTTTTAATTGCTTGTTTTTAACCTAAACCATGCTTTGTTCCCTTCTGGTTTAGTTTTACAATTAATAACTTAGCCTTAAATTTTGGAATACTTGAATGACCTCCTTTAGTCTGATCTTCCTGTTTATAAATTTCTGTAACTATAAGATGTGCTCCATAATTATCTTGCCCTTGAATATCTGATATCTAGTTCTTTAGTTTATTGGTTTCAGACATGTAAGCCAGCTGAAATCCTCTTTTTTTTTTTTTTTTTTTTTTTTTTTTTTTTTTTTTTTTTTTTAATAGTGTAAGCAGCCTGCCTCTGTTTTTTTTTTTTTTTTTTTTTTTTTTTTTTTTTTTTTTTTTTTTTTTTTCTTCTTCTTCTTCTTCCTCTATGCTTTTGACATCTTTAAACAAATTTTAATGTCAATCAGTAACACCAAGAACATAAACTATGCATAGATCAGACTAGAGAATCATCTTGCCTGGTCTCTCTCTGACTGAGGTCAATGTTTAAAATTTCTCAGAAAAATGTAAAAGGATGAAATAGATTCTATTTCCAGGAAAGCAAACTTTGAAGGATTACAAAACCATTAATAAAATCAAAATTAAGACACAATCCTTCACAAAATATTTCAGCTATTTCTCTCTCCTAATGAAAAAAATGATGACATTCTTTTATGATTTAGAATAATTAATTTTAAGTGCTTATTCTTTCTAATAAGATTGTGCCTGGCAGAAGCACCCTTGGATTTCTAAATGACCTTTGCAAGAAATTCAACTGTTAATATCTGGAGACAAATGTTTAAAGAGGCACAAAATTTAACTCCTGAAACGGATATGAATCTAGATGTAGCCAACATATCACAGAAGCCTCAAGTTTAGGATTAAAGTTATTTAAAATTATAAAGGAAAAAAGTAAAAGTTTTGTTTTTTCTTTAAGGTCCTCCTGTATTTTAACAAATTTTGAGACTGTTAAACACTTTTCCTATCCTTTATATGCCTATTTAAACTGCTTTTATTGTACAGAATGGGGCCTAGTTTCTAATATTTGATTTTCTAAGATAATAAAGAACTTCAGAGCACTTAAATATTTTTGCTATGTTTAGCAAAATGATGGAAAAGCCTAAGTGGTTATGTATTGAAAATTAACATTTTGTGCAACAGACATCATCAAATTTTTTTTTAATCACCCCATATTTTGCTATAATAGTATTCATTATGTCTTATATCATTATTATCTATTGTAGAGATAAAATTTCATCTTTAATTTAAACATTTTAAGATTTATAATTGCTTCATTAATATGAAAATGAAATTATGACTTTTCCATTTTCTCAGCTATTTCTCAGCAATGTATTATTTTACAGCTCTTCATTTAAAAGTTAGAGAGAAAATATTTTTGGGTAGTAAAATACAGTTTATAGCAACCTCTAATGAACATTGTGGTGGAAGAAACATAGGCATTCCTGTAAGCAGTATCTTGTGTTGCAGGGTTAAGAAACAGCATCAGTTTTCATCTTTATTTATAAATTTTCTGTTCCTAAACCCAGAAATGTAGTGTTGAGCAAGACTCTTCTCTAGGATTATGACTTTTCATCAATGTATGTAATCATGAAGAATTGTTCTTGTTAATTTTTCAAGGCTTTTTCTTTAGATCAATCAGGATCTCACATGAATACACACAAAAACACACAGATCTTGATAAAATAAAATGTCAAAAATTATGCCATGGTAAATAAAAATATCTCACTTGGCACACATTTCTACTTGCAGACATTTGCAGAGACAGGAACAAAATGTTTGAGTGAAGATAGAGCTTCTACCTTTGATGACGTTAATATACAGTCTAGTGCTATTTTGGATATCAATTATGTTTGTTCTTTTGACCAAAAAGGCTGCATGATGGAATATTTACAAATCCAAGTGACCCCATTAAGGCCGTTTTATCCCATTTCCCAATGAATCTTAATTATTTTTGAATATGTCTAAGTAAAGTGCTCATGAATAATTCCACTTTTCAGTGATGAAGTTCTAAGGAATTTAATAAGCTATCATGATTTACATTTTACATTTTTTAATGATAAGGCTTGAGGAGGAAGCGATATATACATCCAAGCAATATTATCTAGACAACACCTTACCGCTATATGAAAAATAGAAAAAGCCTAATGGAAGCTCACTTCAGGGCTGAGGAACAATTCTGGGTGGCTAATAATAATTGTTATGATTTCAGCTCAAAAGATGAGGGCTGTTTCACAACTCTTTTTTATTATTCTAAAGGTATTTGATTTCCTAGTGGAAGATGAAGAAAAATGAGCTTTTCTCCTCCACAAACAGAGCAGTGTTTTCCAGGAGAACTGTAATTGAATTTATACCATATAGTTACCATTACTGTATGGAAAGTGCCTTAAAAAAAAAAAAAAAAAAAAACAAAAAACACAAAAAAACCCCCAAAAAAAAAAACAAAAAAAAAAAAAAAAAAAAAAAAAAAAAAAAAAAAAAAAAAAAAAAAAAAAAAAAAAAAAAAAAGCCACAAAACAAAACAAAACAAACCTAAAAATCAAGGGCATGTATGCATGGTAAAGCTCTGCTTTTGCAGGAGAGGGGAGATATTTTTGCGAAGCATAGAGGAGAGGATATCCTAAATCAAAGATACAAACTTATATGCATGTGTATATATGAGGAAGATGTGAGAATTGGAAAAGAAGTGCTAAATCATTTTCACATTCTTAGTTTTAAGAATGGAAATGCAAATCTGGGGCTACTTTTAATGAAAGCTAAGAAAGTAATTGCATGAAAAAATAGTTAAAAGCTTAGATATAAATAGAACAATTCTTGGAGTTCAACTATAAGGAAAAATTACTAATGGCATATTAAAATAGATTCATAATCATAGCACTATATGGTCATAAATTGAATGAGCCATGATCTGCATCCTGTAGGTGGTTGGTACTTGTCATTTACATTTATGCGGAAATATGCTCTTTTTCTAGTTTATGGGGTGAGTGACTGTCACCTTGTTCTTTTCTGTTCTTTTAGCCTTCTGATTGTTTACATACTTAGGAGTCAGATTCTCACACATTTTCTATAAACAATACTATTGTTTACATTCCTCCAGTTAGGAGGGACAATTGATAGACACCTTTTCAGACCAGTGGAATTGAAGAGGTTGAACCTCTATCTTCCAATGTGGTCAATTTCTGTGAAATGTATATAAGGTGAAATCAAAAAAGTAAACTCCTCTTTTCCTCCTCTCTCTCTGGCTCTGCCATGTCTGTTGCGTCTCATCGTGGCGTTCCTACATCAAGTGACATTGCTTGCTTTTTTGCTTGCTAGTTTTCAAATGTGTCTGCATTTGTACTTTTGCTCGGCTTGGATTTCTTAAATTTAATTTTCCCAGTATTCCAGGCTATTACCTAAACTGGTCCATAAGTAACAAAAAACCCAAACTTTTCCCTTACAAAGCTGCCATTACCACGATGGAACTTAATGTAAACTGAAGGAAACAAACAAATAAACAAAAAGCACAAGCAAAGATTTCTGGAGAAGGATTAGAAATGGGGAGAGAGATGTAACTCGCTGAAGCAGATGGTGAATAAAAAAAAAAAAAAAGGCCAAAAAAATCTAGGTGAGAAACTAATACCGAAGAGAGCTCATGTGAACTAGTTTTATAATCCTCTTAAATAGTACAGGATAACTCAGTATCAGGGTAAAGTACAAACTCCTTTGTAAGGACGCCAGAAAGGTTTGACTTTGGAACTATCAATGTGATTTTATGTTAAGGGATTTGGAAGCTGAAGTTAATACCTGGGAATAGCAATTATTTTTCTGAAACAATCTGAGCTAGTTAAATATAGTCAGTGACAGCAGGGAGATAATGTTTAAGTCCCAAGACTGGAATACAATAATTCTTGTGTATCCAAAGCATTACCTGGTGAAAAGCAAAAATGGTAAATATTTGCCACTTGTTTAATGGGATAAGGGCATAAACAAATATCTATTTCAAACAATCCATGTGTAATTTGTTACTTAGGAAATTAATAAAGGAAACTAACAAAAAAAATTAAAATATCAATCAATAAATATGAAGGTTTTTTGTTTTTTTTTTAAATAAGATGATTCATGAATATAATCTCCCATTTGGGTTTACAGTCCACACTTGTCAAGTCCTCTACAGGGTTGTGTTTGGTAAAAATTCTGCAAAATTACTTAGAGCTTTACTTAACAAACAAGTGTTAATGCTGGAAGGGACTTAGTTTCTTAGGCAATTTAATAAATATGTGCAAAACAGAATTTGGATGTGTTATTGCGTCTCACTATCACTTATGAGAGAATTTTTATAGGTGAAATTGACTTCAGCTGAACATCTTCATTCCATTAATTGATTTTAGCTGAGCTGGTGACTTTTTAGTTCTCAAAATTACAGACTTAAAAGTTTTTTCCAGTTTTAGACTTTTAGACTTAAATTTATAAACAAGGAGAATTTGTTAAGTTTTTGCAGTTGTCTTTATTCTAATATTTTTCAACAAGTGAAACTGAAATGTTCTTGTGTAAATTAAGATGCATTGCATGACTCAGAAAAATCACTTTTGCGTCATGCTTCCTGTGAAATCAATAATACTTGTGGATATCTTGAGAACATTAATCAAAACAATTACATTTTTATGCGTTACATGAAAAATTTGAATGGGATTGATCCTAGTAAATTATGATGGGCTACTCCATAAAAGCGTAATAAATTAGGGGTTTCCATTTTATTTAGTCCTGACATTAATATGCTTGACCTTACTCTAATCAGTCACCATTGGAAATATGTTTAAGATCATAGCAGAGGTTTTAAGGCAGGTCTATATATTCCAGTATTTTAGACACAAGACTATATTTTTCTTTTTCTTTAAGAGTTGTTTTTGTTTTTGTTTTTGTTTTTGTTTTTTGTTTTTGTTTTTGTTTTTGTTTTTGTTTTTGTTTTTGTTTTTGTTTTTGTTTTTGTTTTTGTTTTTGTTTTTGTTTTTGTTTTTTTTAACAGCTTGAAACATTCAACAGCTTTGCTGCAGAGAATATATTTAGAAAGAAATCTTCTGAAAGAATAAAACTCTTTNTCTAGTAAAGCTTCATTAATGAACCCTGTACCAACTGAAAACACAGAAGAAATTCTGAAAGTCTTCTTTTCCATGACTGAAGTTTTTGAAACAAATTTATGTTTATTAATCTCATATTTCAGATAGACGACTGTTTATTTGCAAAAGCCAGAAAAGAATAATTGAATGTAAGAGCAAAAGAACATGGCTGATGTGCTTCTGAATAGAAATTAGCCATGTCTGGAGATAAGAGGTAGAGAAGATTGCACTCATTTTTTTATTGCTATTTAAAAAAAGAGAAAAATCAAGTTAGTGATGTTTGTTCTACTTCTGATAGTGCTTGAAGATGAGACTTGAGACAATGTAAATTGACTCTCTAAAATGTAACTTGGGTTGATTTATTTTTCTTTCTCTGTAACATAGAGAGGTCTCTTGCCTGTTATTTGGTCAACACACATATCTAAGCACAAGAAAAATATTTTGCAGGAACAGTGAAAATTCATTGCTGTTATTTTCTACAATTTTCAGATGTTGTATAGATTAAGAGAGTTTTGGTCTTTCCTATAGAATTTTGGTTTTTCCATAGGGCATTAAAAAACACTTTTAACTTTATGTGTGAATGGAAAAGACATTTGAGCAGATTTTTTAGAAACCTTTCAAGGCTGGACATC
>WEIU01012915.1:60400-140976 GCA_013389925.1 Aegithalos caudatus | reverse complement strand
TTTTTTTTTTTTTTTTTGTATGACTATAAAAAACACTACTCATCTCTGTCACATGCTGCACAGGATAAAAAGCCTTTCAGTTTTCTTAACAAGAATCAGACGGCCAGGGTGCTGCTGGAACGCAGAGAATATGCCACTGTCTGTTCAAAGTACAGCTTAATGAGCCAGACTAAACACACTGGACAATAGAGCTGTGGGGGGAAAGGGCTTCTTGTGGATCTGTGGATCAGCTGCGGCTTTAACATCTAACTAGTTTCATTTTTCATCTTTGCAAGTTCCATTTCCCTGTTTTGTTGGTATAAACTGCATTTCAATGAGCAGACTTTCCTGCCTAGGTGATGGTATGGTGTGCTTTGAAAAAGGATGTTGTGGATTATGCTAGGAATAATTNGAATAATTTCTGTGTTTCTTTTTCTCTTTCATAGTCACGACCTATTCCCTCACACCTTACTTCAGCAGTTGCAGAGAGTATCCTGGCTTCCGCCTGTGAGAGTGAAAGCAGAAATGCTGCAAAAAGGATGCGGTTGGATAGACAGCAGGTACTGTGTTGTTTGGGGGTCTGCCACATCCATATTTATAAATGCACTGGACTCATTTACATAGGATGCCATGCAGAAGGGTGGTGCAGTCCCTTATATGCTTCTTGCTAGCAAGATTAATTAAAATACAAAAGCTGTAGTTTGTTGTGGTTTTTTTTTTTTAATGAATATACAAGCATGTCTTTGTCTATATTTACATAAGAGGTGTATGAGGGTGTCTAATATATTTGTAATGCCCAGCTGGATAAAGCTATATATTTACTTTTTGATGGGTGTAGATTTTCGGAGCATAATGTGTAATCTCTATAGAAGAAATAAAAAGAACAGGACATAGAGTGGATATAATGTACATAAATAACAGAAATGGTGCATGTGTCCATGAATCAGTGTATGTATTTGTGCACATATTCTCTTTCAAAAAGTGTATGCATTTTGAATATAAGGTGAAATAGTGTTACTGACTGAAAATACCTATCTGCCTGAAACAGAGAACTTTCTGTGCTGTATAACAAAATACTGTCAATTAACTTATTAGTGAGTTTTTAAAGCTCATATGTTTTTTCTTGTGTGATTATTCATCTTTTGTAGTGCATGTTACAATTTTATTACCATGTTTTAGCTTTTTTTAAAATCCAGCTGGTAGTTCATTCCAGGCTTTGATTATTTACTCACTTCACAGATACAGTGAATGTCTAACATTCTTATTATAAAGGCTAATATGCTTTATTTCTCTTCATGATTGTAACAAAGTAAAAATCTTAGTGATATCTCATGTGTTCCAAAATGTGCTTCTATCATGGCAGATGAACTTTTATTTTGTGGAATAGAACATTTAAAAAAAAAACATTTTCCTTTTATGCATAGTCTATTGAGTTCATTCGGGTCATGCCCTGACTGTATAAAGAATTACTACTGCTATACTTATAAAATTGATAGTTTAGGATCTGAGGGTGCATGTTGCTATTTCTTTTTGCTGTGATATTTTTTGCTAGTATTTTCATTATTGTGCTACTTTTGCCTTAAGATTTACAAATCACATGGGATGTCAAAGCACTGTAATATTAAATATAATTTAGTTTAGAAGCAGTGCTCTGCTCATTCAGACTGTGCAGGTTTTATATTCTCTCATTTGGAATCTGATTTTTCAGTAATAATAAAAAGAAAAGCTACAAAGTCAATGTGCTCTTAGCGCAAGGGGGACTAGAAATGACTTGCCCAAACATCGGTTGATTTCATTGCACAAAACTAATGGCTCAATTCCTTGGTCCAGCCAGGCTGAGGCAGAGTTTTCAAGTGATTTAAGTGAGAATCCCATGATGCTCTTCAGGGAACCAGAGACCTGTTGAAACAAAAATCAATATTTATACTGTAGTCAGAACTCAAAAAGCCACATTAATAGCATTTTTTTTTTTCTTTTTAGTATTACTATCACAGAAGGATTTGGTAACATCTTTGGGGAAGAGGCATTTCTTTACTTTTCATTACAGAATTAAAAATCTGTGGTCAGAATATCTCCCAGCTGATCACCTTAATTGCAACAGTGGTGTTAAAGTAGCAAAGCTGCCTGTGAACAATGGGTGTTGGGTTCTGCTTCCTTCAGCTCCTCCCCCCTCCTTGCCAGTGAGTTCTGGGAACACAGTGGAGTTGCAAATAGCACCAGCCATTTGTTTCAGCAAGCAGCAAATTAGCTGAGCTGGTGTAGCTTTGGTGCTTGCAAAACTACTTGTGAATTCAGGACAGATATGCTGAGTAGATATGCTGAACATGCTGGAAAAAAATATGGCAATGTGTGTGAGGTAGCTTCATAAAATTTAGTGACAAATTTACCCTTCAGGGTGGAATAGAAAAGTCATTAGAGAAATAGAAAACCTTGAGTTTAGCCCCAGTTCCATTGAAATTTAATTATTTATTCAGAGTATATGAAATTAATGAAGAAGACTGAGAGAAAAGCATTCCAGAATATTTCTGAGTGTGGTATTTAATGGACAGTAGTGTGCTTGGTTCATATGTTGAGATGGGAACTGGATCTGTATCCTCACATCCAGACAGTATGACTAATAAGTAAAAGGATTCTATTTTGTCTTCCTATTTTTTCCTCTTAACATACTATTAAATTTCCTTCACTTTTCCTACATATATCTAAAATGTTGTATTTTCATTAGATTTCTTTTCTTAAACAGAGAAAGATTGGAAAAGTTCAGTTCATCATGTTGTTTTGTCATTCCATAGCTCTTAAAAAAAAAAAAAAAAGTCCCTTATTTTCTAAAAATGGGTGTTATACCACTGGGTAAACTCAGACTTTGAGGACATCAGTGAAAATTTGTGAGGGACAAAGGGGAAATAAGATAAATAAGATTTTGATGATGAAAATTACCACTTCATAAATTATATCAAGAGATTTTCTAATTGAAGACAAGCATTAAACAGTCTTGGAAAGTAGATTGTCAAGAGGATCTGGCAAGAGCACTCATTCAGTATTTCCCCTCATTGCTGAATGGAAGCATTGCATTAAGGCTGCTTTACTCTTGCATGCAGTACAGTGAAGTTCTGCCTTTTGTTTTCCAGACAGGTGATAGGTTGGACTTGGTGATATCAGAGGGCACTTCCAACCTAATTCTGTGGTTCTCTGGTTCTGTGGTTCTGTGATTCTGTGATTCTGTAATTTGCATCTGCACCACCTTTTTCAGAATATTACCCATAAACCATGCATTAACTAAGAACACAGTGAGTGTTATGCCCCATCCTGAAGCCAAGATAAAACTTTGCAGCCTCCTGAACTCCTTTTCTTGTTTTGTTTATACTCTCCTTTTCTTCTTCATTTCTCCTTCTCTCCCTGACACAACGTAGGCCTTGAGCAAGAAGTTCTGAGTCTCTTGCATGTATGTCCCTTATGGAAGTCTCTATTTGTTAAAATGACATGAATTTCCAAATTAAATAGGTTTTTTGCCTATAATGTTAATTTTAGCAGAGATTTGATGAAAAACTATCTCAATTATTTCTCAGCAAAAAGAAGCAGCTTAAAAGTCAAAACTAAGGATGCTTTTAACACCTCATTTTTTTGACAGTGTTGGCCATACTCATGAGTATTTGCTGTTTCTTTCAAAAGTGTTGAATGTGAAGGATTGGCTTTATATACCTACAACCCCATGTACCCATTTGTTTTCTCTTTGGAAGAAACCTCTTTTTATGTGTATGTATGTCTGCACACACAAATACTTCATTTTATGAATTAATTTCTAGAAGTATTTCTGAGAGTTGAAGTGGTTAATACAGCCCTGATCTGGGAACAGTGCTAAGTGTGATAAAGTTAAGTCTGAGTAACAAAGAAACCATCCTTCAACCTATGTCTTAAATTCCACTTATATGATCTTTGTATTTCCTAAATCAAAGCTGAAAATTTCTGCCAGCAAAAATCCAATTTAAAAAATAAGTTAATGAAATCTGGTCTCACTGGCGTCATTGACTTATTTTCAATGTTTTTTTTCCATGCCAGGTATTTATTTCTTAATGGGAAAAAAATCAATGTGTTCTTGTCTTTCAGGAAACTAGTAATTTCCCATAGTAGTTGTGAACTGCAACAATAAAAGCATTGTCAGTTTGTGAGACTCTTTTTAAGAAATATAAATGTATTTACCAGGCCGTGGTAGTCAGACTGTAATGCTTTGGCTGTCTGCCCGTGTTAGATGCTACTCAAGTGCTCTCTTAAGCTTCAGTGCATTTTCATTTTCTTCAGAACAAGCATTGTTTGATTGGCCAGAAGCATTAGTGCTGAGAAGTTATATATTTGATACCTATTACCTAACTGAAGAATCCTGTCACTTCCACTTCTAAATTCTGTCTGGTACCAAAAATGATTTATTCTGTTGCACAATTTTTATAGATTTATATGTTGAAATTGTCTAGGTTTACTGGTAATACTGCTGAATAGTGAAATGATTGTGATACTGGGCTAGGTTTGGTTGATCTTTTACAGTCCAGATTAGGAAGATGGTACAGAGGCAATGTAGAGCTTTTGTGTCTCTGTCCTGATCACCTCTGTTGACTCTGGATACTGAAATAGAGTAACTCTTGGATTTTAAAGAGTTTTTGTTTTTAATCACAGTTGATGAAAAATGTAGAAACAATAACTGAATCAACCTTATGTGATTTTGCTTTGGTTAGAGATAGAAGAGTCATTATCTGAATCCTTAAGATTTTCTCTGCTTCTTCTCCTGGCATAATCCTTCAAGATCCTTATTACATCCCTAGCAATATTTGGTATGAAGCAGTTGCATTAAGTGGAGGTTCTGAACTACAAAGAACAAGGGAGTCATGAAACAAAATAAGTAGAGCTAAAATACAGCCCTATTCACTAGTATTCATTGCATATGAATAATATAACCATTCTTCTTTTGTCATGCTCTTCACTTTACAAATCAAATTACATCTTGGTTGGGCAAGAGAAGCATGGTTAAATAAGTAGAAAAATCTGGGAGAAGTAATCCTGTCATTATGTCCTGGGCAGTGAGCAGAAGGGCAGGATGCCTGCTTTATGTACTCCAGAGACCTTGGTTATGTGGCTCAATTTGCTGTTGATCACAAAAATGGAAGTTTTGTTCTAAGAGATGAACCACCAGTCAGTCTCTGCTTCTTCCAAATAGATATGTGTGTGTGCTGCAGTTTTTGTAAAACCTCAACATGAAACAGTGTCAAGCAGGGCAGGCCTATGGGACTCTGGAGAAAGTGGACCTGGATTAGTGCTGCTACTGTTCTGTCTGAGATTAAAAAAAAAAAAAACAAAACCAAAAACAAAAAAACCCACAATGAAAAGTCTTCAAGGGAAGATTTAAGAGTAAATAGTAATTTATTTGCATCAGTATGCGAGAGGACCTGCCTCTTTATTTTCCCTAAAGATGAACTGGTGGAATCTGTCTGGAAAAACCACATAAGAATGATACTAGGAAAATTGCCTTCCCCTTCATCTGGACACAAGTGGTATCTTTTTGTAACAGCTGCATTTTTTTAAATTGTTTTGTTGTCTAGAATTCATGCTTTTTGCATGCTGTCATGTTGCAAAATTTATGAATGAGGATTTTTCTCTGATTGAAATAAGTAGCTTTGGCAATCAAGACAAAATGTCAGCACTTGGGAACGAGGAAGCAGGATGAATATGGGAAAGCAGGAAAAGAGCTGAATCATAGAGTAGTATGACTGTAGAAATATATGAACCTTTTTATGGACATGTCATGTATAGTTAGCCAGATCATTTAGAAAATTGATTTTATTTCATTCACAAATTGTTGATTTGTACCAGCTAGGAATCTGAACCTTTGAGAACACATTGTTATATTTGTAGATAGAATAGTGGTCACATATGACTGCAAAGCCAGTGGCCTGGATGCTCTCCTGGATTCAGTCCATGTCATTTTAGCCATTTTTACTCCACTTCAGTGACTAATGTCATGGAAAAGCTGCTATGGCATGCACGATTTTTTCATCAACCAAAGGAGGGAGCTACATACACTTCTTTCATCCTTATGCCCCAAGTATTTGGACATTCAATGTGTGATTCTATTGTAGATACACAGAAAATGACAGGTTGAGCCCAAGAAAAATTTAAGCTCAGAGGAAAATGAATGTTTTTGTTATCTTACATATTTCCCATCCAAACAAAGGCATTTCTCAGTCAGAGCTGGAGCTGTTTAAATTAGTAGTCTCTTCACAGAATGCTTGTCTGACAGTATTTTATAGAATATACATGATAAGTAAAAGTTATTCTGCATTTCATTTTTTTAAAATATGAGTTTAAAAGGTAGTTTTCTTTCATTCCAGAGATTACATGAAAATAGCAGTAGTCAGACAACTTTATAGTCTGATAAAGGTGTTGTCCTCATACATTCACTGTACAGACATCACAATACAACTCACTTGATGTGCTAACCTCAGTTAAAAAAAATTTATTTATTTGAGCTTTTCCAGTTGACAAGGGTGAGTCTATGTTCACAGAGTATTATGCACTATGATGCTGTGAAGCAGTTCTTTGTGATAAACACTAAAGGCATTTTTAAGGAAATCTCTCACCAAGATGACAGCGGTAATTTTTTCTATGCTGTGACTTGTAACCAGCCAAATTAAATATCAGTAATTATCGTCGTGGAGGGAAAGATAACAATTAACTCCCAAGGAAGTAAAAATGTCATGATCCCAAACTGTATGAGGAGCAGCTGAGGTCACTTGGTCTGTTCAGCCTGGAAGAGGAGACTGATAGGAGACCTCATTGTAGTTACAACTTCTTGCAAGAGCAAGAGGAGGGGCAGGCACTGATTTCTTCTCTGTGTGACCAGTGACAGGACCTGAGGGAATGGCCTGAAGCTGTGTCAGGGGAGGTTTAAGGTGGATATTAGAAAAAGGTTCTTCACCCAGAGGATAGGTGGGCATTGAAACAGGGTCCCCAGGCAAGTGGTCATAGCACCAAGCCTGTCTGAGTTCCAGAAGTGTTTGGACAATACTCCTGGATATGTGGTGAGACTCTTGGACTCTTAGAGACCATGCAGAGCCAGGAGTTGAACATGATGATCCTGATGGGTTCCTTGCAACTCAGCTGATTCTGTGATAAATTTACAAACAGGCACTTTAAACACATCCTTCTCAGCCATTTTTGTTCTGGAGGATAAAACCAAGGAAAATCTAAAGTTTTCAGTGAATAGGACATTAAGGATATTGTAACATTTACTAATTTTAACAATATTGCTTTTATCTGTTAGAGGAATAGGAATAGGTGGCTATTAAGTTTCTGACAAATGAATTATGGCCTAGACACATATGCTGGGAGCTGACCTAACATTTGACTCTGGATAGTTGTCATAGCAGCAACCTGAATGGAGCAGATTGGTAAAAGTGCTGGTTGCAGAACTGGATACAGGCTCTGTGCTAATGCAATACATCTGAATATTAATAAAAGTGCACATGTACTGCCACTAGGAAATCGGTGCTATGGTGTATCCTTCTATTTATATCTAATTCCTAAATTTTTTAAGATACTGAGGTTTGTGAGGAGATGATACTGATCTACCTCCATACAATTTCTGGTGCTGTTTTACTGCATGTAATAGAGGGGTTGACATAAAGACAGACTCTTCAAGCACCATTTTATTAACAATAATAATGTCTGGCTGTTGCAGACCAGGAGCAGTTTATGTTTTGATTAAGAAAGGAAGGAAATTACTGATGGACAAATTGCAGGTAATTGTGAAACTGCTTTGGAAGAAACAAATTAAAAATCTAAATTGCAGTAAGGGCAGGGACCTCTATTGCAAGATCACTGTATCTGGCTTTCAGCAGTGGTGGGTAAGAGACTTTTAAACCTTTATATTTGGAGGACAGAGAGAATTTTGCAATTAATGCCTAGCCAATAAATCTTGACACTGAGGAGTTTTTTCGTGTATTACCCTTTATGTATTACCCCTAGAGAGCAGGAAAGAAGAAAGAAAGATATACATTTGTGTCCCTGATTGTGTGTCATTCTCTTTCCTGACCAACACAACCCCCAGGAGGAAGTTTAAAAATTGTGTGGTTTTAAAATGTTCTCTATATTCTGTTATTTATATTGTATAGTAGCAATATAGGGCAATATATTTTATAGGGCAGATTTGGACAACACTGGTTACAGAAAAGGGAGTTATGCAAAAATATCTCCCAGCTGATGCTGGAGGGTGTCCTGCTGAGGCAGTCCTGCTGTGGCAGAAAGCTGCAAATGCAGAGGGAGCACAAAGAAGTGGTTTTGTGTCAGGGTGATGGAGTCCTTGTCACAGCTATTTAGGATGCAGGAAGAACGCATCAACTGTACATCCTTGTAAGAGGTGGAGGAGAAAGCATCAGGAGTTCCCTTCCTTGTGGGTTTCATGGAGCCTAATTTGCTCTAGAGGATGGAAAAAAAAAGGCACTTCATCCAAGTGGCAGCTGTGCAGAAGGATAGGGCCATGTCCTATCTCTGTTGTATATTTACATAAGACCTGAGAAATTCCAGCTCAAAGTGATTTTTGCTTCAGAATGGGAGGATTGTGGAGTCTTAGAAAAGAGCAAAAGGAAGCAGATGGTTCACTTAACATAAAGCAAACAAATAGAAATTGGAATCCCAAAAGAGGCAAATGTCACTTGCAAAGAGCTCAATGCCTCTTACACTACAGAAGCTTTATTAATAATAGCCTTTTGTGTTCAGACATCTCTTTATGATTTGGTATTTAATAGGGATCAGAATGACTTCTGTACTTCAGTACTTTATCCTTTTTTATCTGTGTTCAAAATGATCACTAAGATGATTGTAATGTCCTTGGATACTCTAGTTTGCATTCCAGGCCTTGTTCACTTCTATAATTTCCCCACCTAGTGATCATTTTACTTCTAGGTTCATCTATGGTTTGTTTTTGTGGTTCCAAATGATATGCCTTAACTACTGAGGCAAAAAAAATGTTATGTAGGCACCATTTAGCTGCATGTGGATTATTGTCAGGAGATCAAATTATGTACAAGTATGGGGAAGCTTAGCTTCCTACCCAGAATGCACTGGCCATATTGTCAAGGGGAAGAAAATAAGTGGTATGCATTGTAATTTTAAATCCTGCTTCCTTTCAAGTCAGTGGCAAAATTCCTGGTTTCAGCAGTGCTGGATAGGGTTCTGTCATTAGCAGATGCAGCTGGAGAGGATGGCGAGGATCACAGGGCAGCCCCCCTCCCTCCACACTCCAGACCAACCTACATTAAATTTGCTACATGAAATGGAAAGGAATAATGTGCAAGGCATGCAATTCCAAATAATTTCATGCCTTGGATTTTCAGTCAGGCCCCAAGGTGAACAGCTAATTTTTCACCTCAACACAGAGATCATTAAATTAGAAAATGCTGTATTTTTTCAGGCTATTTATGCTGAGCGTGTAGTTGAATTTCAAGCTGCTGATTTCAGACTATACTTTAAGGCACCCTGAGCTGCAATAAGATCTTGAATGTGAAGTAAAATTTATGTCAATGTAAGTTTTCTGTTCTGGAGATTGATAAAGCTGAAGGCTCAAAAATGGAATATTGTGTTGTCTCTTGGACAGGAACTTTAAAGCAATCTTATACCTCTTCCTACCATAGGTAG
Source organism: Aegithalos caudatus (assembly GCA_013389925.1). Taxonomy (NCBI): domain Eukaryota; kingdom Metazoa; phylum Chordata; class Aves; order Passeriformes; family Aegithalidae; genus Aegithalos; species Aegithalos caudatus. The sequence goes on along the minus strand of WEIU01012915.1, from coordinate 131,322 downwards.
AATGAAAATGCATTGGGAACAGCTTTCTTTCAGGTGTCTTTAACATCCATTTTATGTCAAGGAGGCAGAAAAGGAAAGGCCAGTGGAAATGTAGATATAAGAGTTCTCTATTCAGGTCTGAAGATGGAGCTTTTAGAGTCAGGGCTTCTGTTCTTCTTGCTCCAGCCTTAAAAGCCAGGGATAGAGAGCTGTTTACTTATCCCTTCCTTTCATATGCCAAGAAGATATTAAATGTGAAGCATTTTCTTGCCTGTCAGATGTTTCTGTCATAGATATGAATGTGTCTTTCTTTTCCTGTGCTTAGCTAATGACTTCATTGCACACACCCTCCTGCCCACAGCACTGGCAGGAAATAATGTTTCTGGTGAGTAAATCCCTGTTATCATGCACAGTTTGGGCCAGTTTAATGAAATCAATGCAAAGCCAGTGTGCATGAGCATAACCTTATTTTTCAAGAGAGGCAAAATCTGGTTTTGGTTATTGAATTAGTAAGATTAAGAAGATTTTAGAGAGACATAAATTACTTCTAAATTCCAAACATCAGTTGCACAATAGATTCAGAAGTATTCCTCAATTAGAAAATGCAGTTCTGCCCACAGAAAGTACATGTAGAAGTGTATGCACAGACTGCTTATGTTTGGTAGCAGTAACATGTTTGTGATTCAACTGGCTTGATGGCCTAAATTTAGAAACATATTTTTCCAATAAAAAAATTATACCTATAATAAGCTGTGCGAGCAGGAGCTGAATGCAGTGCCTGAGAGCAGCACCAGCTGCTAAAGAGGCTGGGCACAGGACAAGGCAGACAAGCAGGCTGTGGCCAGCAGCCCAGGCATTGTGCCAAATGAATTCTCCCCTGAAATAAGAATATTTGGGGAACAGATTTGCAGTGCAGTACACATATTTCATGCTTATTACTCATGGTATTTCATATTAAGCTTCAATTTTACTGTCTCCATTAATAAGGCAAATCAGAAAGTGCATCCTCCAAAGGCCAGTCAAAGTTCATTTCTTTGTCTCTTCCAATGGCATACGTTACTTTGGTTTGATGATTATGGAATCAAAAGGCCATGCTCCAAACATCACCTCTTATCTACTTAATCTTTTAAAATACAGAACCCTTCACAGTACTGAAGTTAAAGGATGTGTGCCAAGTTCTATAAAAAAATTAGAGCAAGTCTTCTTCAGTAGCAAAATATTCTCTTTCTACTAAATAGTTGGAGACAGAGTGTGGAAGTCACACACCCTGAGTTCTGTTGAAAAAAACTTGGATTTTTTTAATACCATTTGTTTGTAAAATATTTTTTTAACTGCCAAAGTTAAGTTTTATCTGAGACAGTGTTCATGAAAAGACAATGCAGACATACACTGCATTGATTTAATAGAAAGAATTTTGTTTTCCACAAAAATAAAATTTGAAATAAAATAATTAGCATTCAGAGGTATCAAATACAGGGTAAAATATCTTTTAAAGTATCTGAACCTACCTTTGGAAAAAAATATAGTTAAGTGAATGCAAAAAAGTAATTGCTCACTCTCTGGTTTGTGTTTTTTGTTTTTTGGTTATTTTTTAGAAGATCTATAACTTCCACAATAATTTACCTGTGGAAGCAAAAGGATGGAATCTCCAGCGGGCTTACTTATTTTCCTTTTCAAAGTAGAACACACAGACACTTTTAATTAGTTGAAACTGAGGAAGTCAATTCATCATTGACCTCAAATGCTTCATGTCTGGGCTATCTGTTTCTAAATGCAGAAGAATTTAATTTGGAATCTAACATAAAGTGCTTTGGTCCATTCTTCCTGCCACACACTCCAATGCATGTAATATTAAAAGAAAGTCTGGAGCAGAAGAGAAAAAGAAAGAATCACTCAAAATCCAAACCATACCCAATAATTTTCCATAGAGCCTTTTTCAGTGGTTGCATTTCAATATCCCAGATCTGGCAGTATTGGAAAACTGTTTTGTGTCAACAAATAGGCTGGCAGTGGCGGGAGTGATACCAGTTGTATCGCAGTAGACGAAGAGACCTATAGTGGGAGGTTTAATTTTGTTGACCATGATGATATTGTAGTAATAAATCTGCAAAGCTGGCACAAGCATTGCTCCAGTACTCCCACACACTTTTCCTTGTGTGCTTCCTAAACATTTGATTCATAAGTTTAAAGATTTTCTCTGTTGGTACTCTGGTGCCACAGTCCTTCTGCACTGAATGGAGTAATGCTGATCTATCTCAGCTGAAAGTGTTGTCTATCACAGTAACTGGAGAATGGCATTTTGGCAAGGGGGAGAAGAAACTCCTGCAGGAGTACCTTACTCAGATAATTTCTTTAGGACAGTACACATAGGCATGAAAAGTACTGAGAAAAATGCTTGATTGTGATCATAAAAGTGAAGCTGCCTGAGGCATAATGAGGCTTGTTCTGAATGAAGGGAATACACTACAAAGGAGGAATTTCTCTTGCTTTGCATATTTCTGGTTCAGCAGTATGTACTGCTATGCCTTTGTCATAATGCATCAGTTTCAGTATTACAGTGATACATTCAGCACCATTACCTGCAGGCAAAACCACTCTTGGGATGGCAAAAGAAGACATTGTTTTCTTGCAGTTTATGTTGTTTCTCTTTTGGAAGAAAAGTCAGTTACTCAGACTCCTCCATTATTACTGCCTGTCAATAAAACAGCAAAAATGATCAGTAGCTATAGTCTTCTCCAAGGTGCTGGCCACTGCCAAGAAATTACCTTTGAGAAGGTTTATGTAGCAAGATGAGAGTAAACATGACATAACCTCTACTTAATTTCCCCCTTAATTTCCACCTTTATTTTATTCAGATTTTTAGCTACTCTAATTCCAGCAGGGGTATCCTAGGCCCTGGAGTTCATTATGCAGTGCATCAGTTTTGCGATCAGGCATGTACCAAATGAAGTCTCTTAGGAAAGAGCAGGCTTAGCAAAGCTGTGCCCATGGTCCTGTGTGATCTTAGTCTGAGAGCTCTCTGCAAGTGACAGAAGGAAGGGTAGGAACCTTTCATATCCTCTGTGTCAGAGGCTGAAGGAGTTGCTGTAGTCTTCCAATGGAAACTTCCTTTCCTTTAAAGGAAAATGAGGACTAGGAGTGGATGGGGAGGTGTAAATAGAGGAGATGGGGATTCTCAAGGCTGGCTACTAAAACACAAAGCCTCAATCAATAACTTATCATAAGGTCCAAGGCAAGGATCATGCTGTGCTGTTCTTTAGGTCAGAGTAAAAGTCTGCCTTTTGTTTTCTGCCTATCCTGAGAGGAAGAAATTCTGTATGAGGCCTGGGCCCTAACAAGTCTCTTCCCTCTGGTGGTACAAGAGCAAGGAAAAAAGTTCCACCTGCCTTCACTCTTGGTGTCTTCCTCTGCAAGGCAGAAAATGGGAGCTGAAGACTCTTTTGTTCTTCACATGGCACCTTTGTCTGGATTTGTACTGCTTTGTCCATAGGAAATGTCATGTATATTTTGTGAAATCCACCGTCAACCATAGAAGTTTTGCCATAACTCAAAGGCATTTGCACGATTCCTATATTTAGCCAGGCCCAATCCTGCCTCTTACATATCTGTAGCTGCTTGTAACCTGGTCCCAGCCATTGTTGGTCAAGTGATTTAAATTTGCACTGAGGAAGTCACTGCTGTGTGCACACTGTGGTGAATTGTGCATCTGTCTTGTGTATTGAGACAATTTTCAATTAGTAGTGGTAGAATACCTAGATAACTAAATTGTTTCATATAATAAAATTCTCTAGAAAAACAAAGAGCATGATCAGTATAACTAAGAAATAGTTTATAAATGGTAATAACTGCAACCTAAGACAGAAGCACCAGGAGCTATAGAGAAAATTGATTTGCAAGGATGCTTTCTACCATTATTCCACCTCAAATGGAATTTCTCAATTGAGTCATGTTTTTAAATATTTATTTTAATATTTTAATATTTATTCCTTTAATATCCCTGATTACAAAAACAAAACAAAACCACACCAGGAAGAACACATTCAAAAATCAACTATCTAGGACTTCACTGAAGAACAGTAAGTGTATCTTAAGGGCCACAGGAAAAGATAAATGCTATTCCTTTCCATTTGGGCAGAGAAACACAGTCCTTTAGTAGAACACAATTTCTTTTTTTCCCAGGGACTGTGCATCAGTTAACTAAACTGTAGGTGTAGCTCATCCATGTGTCCTTGCTCAGCCAGCAGCATTGGTGACCTCTGAAAGATCATATTGCACTTCTGCTACCACAGTGGATAATGAACTGAAACGCTGACAGACTGTGAACAGTGAGCCCTCTGCTTAGGTACTGCTCTGACAAAAGTGGTTCTCCAACAGCTCCTTGCAACAGCCATACAATACCTATTCCCAAAGGGTGTTTTCTGTACTGCAGGTGATGTAGCAGTAGTGAAAAAAACAAGGCATAAATGATGCAAGTGAAAACACCAACCTTTTATTTAAAGTTAACATACCCATTCCAGTTTATAGATCATGTGTCATTCTATCAGAAATGCAGAAGTCTGGGGTTCATTTATCTTTCTTCTACACAATAGAGCCTTTTAATTTTGATCTTCTTTTTCCATGTCATTCTCATGCTTTCATTTCTTGTTGAACACTGACTGATGTCATTTTTGATGCCTGGTGACAACTCTGATAGTGACAGTTCATTTCAGTGTTAATAATCTGAAAGCAAAAGGAAGCTACCTCCATTTTAATCTGAAACTGAAGCACGACTTTCTTTTCTTGGCTCTATACACTGTGTCAAGAGGACAGTTTGGAGATCCTTGAGGTGCTGGCAGCGAACTTAATGTTTTGATAAGCATTTTTCAAGTTTCCACATCACTATTGGCATTCCAGGCAGTTTAGATGGGCTATCTGGACTAACTGGACTCTGTATGACACTCAATTTAACTCGGGTATATTCTATCAATATTTCACCACCATATAAAAAAATTCTATTTATAGTTCTTTATCAGAAGTATGAAAAAAAATTGTACTGGACTTCAAAGCAAAATCATCATTAATACCTAGACTTCTGACAGTGACATGTTCATTACAGTTGCCTCTGCAGGCTAGGAGCACTTTTTCATGTAATCTCATGGTTTCGGGCCAGAAAATTCTCCTCTGAGACTGATGTGCTCTCCATGTAATGATGAGATGATAGACTCACAGCTAAGGCATGAGCGTTCAGCTTGGCTGGAATAGCCAGCTCTAACTGAGCTACAAATTGAGTAGTATGTCACACAAGAATGGGCTTTCTCATTTTTTATACATACTTGATTTAAGTAAGTAAAATGAAGAAAATAATGCAGAGAGCATGGCAGAGAAAAACATAGTCTAGATCTGATAACAGAGAGTGGAAAACAACTTAGCAGTCCCCCAGCTGCTCCTTACGACAGGAGAAATAGTGTGCAAGCCTGAGAAGAACAATTATGTCCCTCTTGATTTCACTGTTAATTCCACTCCTGAATTATCAAAACATTTCCCAGTCTAAGGAATATCTAGCATGTATTCTGTGGTATTATTTGAACTTTACTTCATGTTTTATTTTAGCCAGCTTGCTCAAATTTGTGTTAAGTACTTCTGGATAAAATCTCAGGTGTCTTTCTGCTGGCTGTAAGTAGACCTTATCCATAAATCTAGTGCCTTTTCCTGCAATGCTGTTTTGGAGGACAACTAAACTTAAAGGGGAAGGAATCTGTCTAAAGATGCAATTATTTTTTAAAATCTATCTGTACTGATGGTTTTGGACACCAGGTTATGGGACTGTCAATAGATGCATCATTTTAAGGAGTACTGTGAGTAGCCTGAGAGGTGGAGAAATACCCATGGAGAGATATTATGTGATAAATATAAATATAAATATAAATCTTGAAAGGTTATTAGAGAAGAACACTTCCCCTTAAATAAAATATTTTTGCGTTATATATCAAGCATTTACGTAAAGAGTCTATAAGATTCTAGCACTAATTTTTCAGGTTTCAGCTACAGGTCCGGTATAGCAAGTAGAAATTTCAAGTAGGTGTTAATTTTTTTATTAATAATCTCTCAATATAAGGACTCAAAATTTAGTAGAAGTTTATTCAAAATAATTTTGAGGTAAGAAGGCATGACGCTACATGGCAAATAGGTCACACAGGTTTAACATTACTATGTACAAATCCAGAGGCTGTGGCAAATGCTTTGTTTTTCTTATTGTGAATACTGAAATTCTGCTGACTTGAATGAAATTTTGGCTTTTGTTCATTCCATTGTAAAAGAAATAAGCTTTCTGGGGAAGTTAGTATCTTTTCTTAGATCAGCTTTTGGCACCACAGAAGTTCTCCTGGTCTTGCCTTACATTGCCTCCATGCTGAGCTTACAGTTGTAAGAGCACATCCTACAATATTAAAAAAAGTCCTTTTACAGACTATAAATATTCAGTACTTTAGATATGAAGATCAGCCAATGCAAAGGACTACTCTGTAGCTTCATTTGGATTTCGAACTTAGGAAATTATGTAGGCCTATGAAACTATGAATTATGTAGGTATATTTTCTTTTTTCTTCACGCCTCACTGGTCTTGAACAGGCTTTATTTTGTGTAGTTTATTTAGTAGTAATCCCAACACATACTTTAGCAACTGGAAAGGGGAGAAAGAATGTGCAATGGAAACCAAAACTGAAGTGAAAACTCACATCCATCATTTGCAGAAATATCATTTCCAGTATTACTAAGCACATTGAGTCAACACCTTACTGCAGAATTAAGGAAAAATTTAGCCTACTGTGACGAGCCAAAGTAATGTTTAGCTGTCCAGGTTTCCAGGATATTGGCCATAAAATTAAAAGCTGGGTTAAAAACTAGACAGTTACTTAAATGTAATTAAAGCTAATAAAAGATCCAGTGTTCTGTCAGAACAATGTGTGTCATCCAAGCAGTTGGTAGAATCATCACTCGTTAAGATTACCTGACATTTCCTATTACAATACTAGGTGTGCTGTTAGATGATAACTTCATGACCTTCAGCCCCCAGGGATTACATTTACTGCTCTCTATGTATTCCATCTGTTGAACTCTTTCAGAGATAATTACAATCATTTTCAAGAATGAGGAAAATTTTATCCTGTAAGGGTTTTTGATCTTCAAGTATATTTACCATTCCTTTAAAAACATATAAAGCTCTGTGTTTGCTCTTGACAATATAGTGGTGTCATTTATACCAAGAATGTGACACTGGATGCACATGCTTATGCAATCAAAGTATTTTAGTTGCTGAATTCTGATCTCAATGTAGAAAAGAGGGGAAAAGTGTTGGGGCTGGAGCCTGCTGAGGGTTGACAGGACCAATGAAAACAAGGGACAGAGGGAAAGTGACATGATGAGGTGGGGTTGGATGTGGAAGTTGAGTGAGCTGAGGCTCACAGTGTGATGAAAACTGTCCAGGTGGATTAAAGAACTAGAAGTGAAAGAGGACCAGATACTACTAATGAGAAATAATATGAGTTATTGTAACCAGGAGCTGTTCTGGCTAATTATGGAACCTGGCTTTGCTCCCCATGGGACAAGATTTTTGGGCTTAGGATACTGATGGGAGTCTGAACACAAAGAGAAAATCTCAAATGGAACCGTCAGTGTGTGTAACACTGATTAAATACAAACAAGGAAACAAAAGGCCTTGAGTTGTTGAAGCTGCTCAGGTATCTGGCATCAAGAGACTTGTTTGGAAAGGAGAGATTAGGATTTTCTAGGCAAGATGGAAGCTGAGATGAAGAGTAGAAGATGAGACTGGAGAAGCAAAGAGGACGGGGTAAAGTCTCAGGGATTTTGCAAAGACAGAGCACAAGGTGTACACAACTGGTTCTGGCAACAGCAGATTAGTGTCTAAGAAGGGGCCAGATTCTGGGCCCTTCAGTGGGAGCCAGCTTTCATGTGGCTTATCCTCCTTTAAATACCTTGCTCCACGCAGACGATGATGGCTGCTTACCCTGGCAGCAATTTCTCTGTGCAAAAGCTGAGATGAGCAGGGAACTCCCAGCCCCACAATTCTCCCTGGATGTAGCAGGGTGTCTTGTGATATAACTTCTGAGTTTGTTCCCAGTTAAAAATTTCTGAGTTTTTAAAAAATAATTTACACAAAGAGAAGCTAATTATATTGTTATGGTTGAAAAACTCAAGAACTTTACATATTAGGTAACTCTAGCTTAAGGTTGCCTTTGTTTCCAGAATCTCACCATCTGAAAAGTACTGATAAAAGTCCTATCTATCAGTAGTATTGTAAGGATTAATTTGGTATGCTTTGAAAAGTGCTATATGGTTTTATCATGTTTCTATTTATTTCACTTTTGATTCAAAAATTACAGAATTAAATTAGTGGCATTCAAATGAGAAAAATATATGAAACATTATCTCCTTTCTTCTCAAGCCATATTACAAGCTACTGAGACCTAACAAAATTTTTAAAGCCTGCTTTGTTTTTCAAGCAAATGAATATTTTTCCTATGCTGAAAAAGTGGAAGACCATACGCAAATAGGATCGCCTATTCGTTTGAAGGCTTATCTGCATTTGATTTTCTAACCTCAAAGTAGTATTCTAAAAGAAGTGTTTATTGACAACAATAAGCAATCCACATTTTTTTCAGTTTATCTTATTAAAATAGGCAGTATCAAGAAATATGAGGCAAAAATGTGTTTGCCTTTCTGTTCTCTTTTCTAATTCATGGGGAAAAATCATGCTGACATAGGGGCAGTTAAAAGCTGTTATTTTCAGAGTCATTGATTTGTCATTTTGGGAAGTACTGCATTATTGAAAGCAGTAGCTCTATGTGTGTCACCATCTTTGCATTTTTGGAACATTATCATTTATTCTCTTTTTGCAAAAGTTTTGTTTGCTCTGTGGTGAGCTAGCACTGGCCATGTGAATTGATCTGCACACACACTCCCTGTTGGGATTTAGATATACATGTTAGCAATGCCTGTTGCTAACAGAGAAGCCAAGGCAATAGTACTGCTCTCTCTTAATTGGAGTACACTTGTGTATATAAGGGATCAAAACTAAGTCCAGCACAGATTAGCCAGATCTTTCTATTTCAACAAACTATTGCATTTTTGTGTCATTTTGGAGGTGGTAAAGGAGATGGGGAACAGAAGGGATCAGTGACACTGCTAAAGATGCTTCCATGAAGACTGTTTGAAAAGAGCTGTGTGTGCTGTGCCTCTGCTGGCAGGGGAACAAGAGGCTGTGAACTGCCAGTGAGCCTTGCTCTTTGTCCTGACAATCTGCACCAACATCATGTTGCTGTGGGTGGTTATTCCTCTGTAAACTATTCATTTGCTGCTCAGAGCATCAGTCAGAGCAGAGAAGGGTTTCTTCAATATGCTGGTTAAGCAACAGCTCATGGAAAATTTTCTTAGGATGTACTGTCCTTAGAGGGTTACTAAATTGCTTTCCTGATTAAAAATAAAATCAAATAATTTTTTTCTCTCTGCTTTTTTGTGGAAAAAAAGAGTGTTCTCCCAGTGCAGACCTTGACATAAAACTGAGACATTAATATCTCTGCTATATATCAAGTTGAAGATCACAGTAAGAACCTCATGCTTCCTCTTTTCAAGCTAATGGATAAGTTTTTATTTTAACATGCTTTTGTACCTAAGAAGTATTTTTCCATATTCGGATTTCAATCATTTTTCAGATAATGTGCTCAAGATTTAAATTGCTTCTCCTCCAAAATAAATTCAGAAGGGAAATATTTTAGAGGGATGATTTATTTCCTTTGGCATATACTAAATTAAGATAGTATGAGTCAAATTCTAGATGAACAAATGTTTTATCTGCACCTCGGTCATACTTATTATTAAAGGTAAATTATAAAGTTTAAAAATGCTTAGTTAATACTTCAAAACTTAGTATATTATTATGATGACAACAGTGTGTGTTCCAGGTAGTTAGGTCAAACATGTCACAAAAGAGTTAGTTGTTAATGATTGTCTTGAAATTAAAGGATTTTTAAAATAAAATTTTAAATAAAAAAGCCTTTTCAGTGTAAATATTATGCAGGGAGAAACAGGAGGTGCTGATTAACTAACAGAATATTTCAAAGATCTTAGTTCTCAGTGGAGCAACAATACATTTAATTTCTACATTACTTTAAAATCAAAGGCATTTCAGGTGAAAAGAATGAAGAGAATGAAACTCTGAAGAATAAATCTCAGGTATACAAAAGTAAATATGACATTCATATTCTCCATCCCCAAGAAAAAGAGAGACTGTCTTCTTTATCCTTGGTACGGCTGCAAGGAAAAACGGCGCAACTTTGCCTTTTGAAGTAAAAAATATTTCCAAAAAAATGCTTAAATCCCAGGGGAATGTTTGAGTGGCAACACCTAACCCCCTGGGACCAGGGTAATGGTTCATAATCCTAGATGATTATGATTCCTGATTCCTGAGCCTACTCAGAAATATGAGGCTTATTCCTGAGCCTACTCAGAAAAAAGCATGACAAAAATCCTGCCCTATTTCTGCATGTAGTTATCATGAGGACTAACGTAAATGCTTAGTTAAGGATCAGATTTAAAGTCTGAAATGTATGGCAACTTATTAATCATTTAGGGACAGGTGATCAGTGTGCTTTTTAAAGAGATGTGTAATATTTAGAGGAAGCCTCCTTTTGCATAGTGGCCAAGAGATTAGAGTTCATGTGCAGAACCGGGAGTGCTAGTGTCATCATCATCCTGAAATCCTTTAGCCTCCCTGAGAATGCCTTCCCCACTGGAGGGCCCAGACTCCACCTCAAGCCCCATTCCACAGCACATCACAGTGTTTTGTAGGGCTATGATTAGTTCTGTATGAAGATCCCCTGGCACAGCTCCAGCCTTGGCTTTCTGACCTCAAAGCCGCCTGTGGATTTTGTGTTAGGGAGTAGCTGGAAGGGAGCCTCCCAGGCAGCACTTCTGAGAGGGAACTGAGTCATGCTCCATTTTAGAGTGCAATCTCTGTAGCCCTGTGAATTGTGCATTCCTTCCCTCACAGTGGCACAGCTTCAGCGACGACTCCCACCGCAGTTTTGCTTGGAGCCTGGTTGCTAGGAGATGGCAGCTCCGAGTTCAGGTCCCCTCCTCACCACAGCCAGCAGAGAGCCTGCATCCCAATTTTTCCGCCTCCTCACCATGCACTGCCAAGTAGCCAGAACTCTGATCTCCCACGTCCTGGCCGTGAGCTGTGGAAGACATGGGCTGGTGTGCACCGAGGTGCACCAAGTGCCCTTGCTGCATCCTCCAGCCAGGCTCTGCCTTCTGGGCTTTGCCAGGAGCTCAGTGCATCTGCTCTGCAGGAGGCTTCCACTTAGGGCTTCAGTGCCCTGACTAGAGGGGCTCTGGAGGACATGTAAATTCAGGGACAGCAAATCTGTGGGTTCCAGACAGCGAGGATAAGGAGACCAATCCCAAGATACGCTGCTCAGCTATAGGAGTTAGACCTGTTTGCACTGTGCCCCTTGAACACAGTTTAGTCCTTGACAGTTTTGCAGAAGTTCTGCTATTGAGCTCTGTGAAAGAAATGAGGCTCTGAGTGAGTCTATGGCAGGAAGTACCATGTAGTTTTAGACATAAGGAGGTAGAACATCTGAGTCTTGAAGGCGTTAAAATTTTGGACGATGAGTTAAGCTATGTTGCCAAGATAGAACCTTATTGTGAATTATGTGATTACCTTACTATGAATATTCCCTGAAAAAATAATGTATTTCTCTCATAAGAGACATCATTGACCTTTGGAGATAAAAGGTAAATTATATTAAATTTGAATTCCTGGGTTAAATTTGAATTCCTAATTCCAAAATACATTTGCAATTCTGACCATTTGTTTACGATTATGATTACTTAAGAAAATGCTTAGGAGACCAATTTGGCAAACACTCTAAAAAATGTAAAATTTTGCCTTAGCTCACAGTACTGCCCAAGAGGCCCCATTCTTATTGTTTATGGAATTGTCTGATGGCTCAGTGTTCCCTATTAAAGTTTCTGTTAATACTATATATCCCTGGTCCTAAATTATCTCGGTTGTACTTCAGGTGAAAGTCTCTTTCACCAATAAATACCTACAAGACAGAGATGTCTTCATCTAGGAAAAGTCAATAGTGTCTTTTTGAGAAGTGGAACGAACAACTGCTCCTAATGCATAGAGGATTCACAACCCTTTTACTGCAACATAGACTGGACACTGCTTGAACTATTTAATCTAAGTAAAAAGTGTAAAAAGGTTTCAGATATTTTATAGAATTCTTAGTAAGTTTGGTATGTATATGAACCATAAAAGGGTTGTGCAGAGGAGAGATGCAAAATATAGACAAAAATCTTACACAAAGGGGTGGTAATTTTGACAGATTTTTTTTTCAGTTAACAACTCGGAAAAGGTCTTTTAAAAATAAAACTTCCATAGATCCATTTTATTTGAAAACACTGAAATATGTTTTTGTCAGACTAGAGTGTAAAATCAAACCCATAAAAAAATCAAGAAACAAAGAAAATATTGAAATACATACAGAATAAATCAGATTTTGCATCACTGAGGTTCCTGTGGCAGGATGAGCAGTCACACACTGATAGTTTTCCTTGTTTCCAGCCACTAAAATGCTTTAAATCTTCTCTTAATGCTTTTATTTATTTCACCTATGTCATTAAGAATGTTGCTACCATGGCATTCTGTGATCATGAATGGAGGTGAGGTACTCTAAGCAGTAGATACAGTAAGTACAGATGGGCAATAATACACTTACACCTGAAGCTTCTCCTTTCAGGGAAAATTGAAGGGCTGTTGTGCTAAATTCCGTTAAATATTATGCAATCATCAGAGACAAACAGGAAGCATTGAGGAAAACTCATGGTGTACAAACAGGCACTGCTCTATCACAGATAACAACAGTATTCCTATGCTTGGAGGAGTCTGAGTGAGTGTCCTTCTACACAAAGGCTATAAAGTAGGGATGCCTCCCCAAAAGTGACTTGAATAGTGTTGTTATCTGTGATAGAGCAGTGCCTGTTTGTACACCACAATTTTTTTTCCTCGATGCTTCCTCCTTCTGTTGTTTCTGAGGCTAATACCTCAAAATAAGTAGATGGTGCATTCTGTATTGGTTTATCTTATCAAGGAGTATGTGATTCTCTGACTTGTAAGAGTCACACAAGTACTCAGGAAATGGCTATTTCCTATTCTTTCCCACTATTTCTGGGCAGAATTTGGATTTGAAGAAGACTTCAAATTTGAAGTGAGCTCTTCAGGATGAAAGGGTACATTGAGAAACAGTATGGTTGGTTTGTGGAGCACAAATAATTGAATATTCTCAGATTTTTAGGAAACCTGTGTTCTTGCTTATTTCCTCTGTGGTTTTTTAATGCTGATATTTGGTCAATCAGACACGTATCTGTGCTTGTTTAACATGCATTATACTTTTGTGAAAGCAATAGAAGTAGAATCTTAACAATGGAAAAGACCTTCACATGCAAGGTGAAATGTAAGCATAATTCCATGCCTTTTCTTGTTTTTTTTTGCAGGATGAGGCTGCTCCAGCTGACAAGCAGTGCAAACAGGAGCCAGCCCAGGTCACTTACTCAACATCAGCTGTTTCCAGCACGCAGGAGGTGTTGTACATCAACGGCAATGGGACCTACAGTTACCATAGTTACAGAGGGCTTGGAGGTGGGCTGCTAAATCTCAATGATGCTTCTAGCAGTGGTGAGTTTCCTTACAAATTGTGCCTGTGTGTATATGTGCCCACGTGTATTTCCCCCTGCTGTACAGAAAGCTAGTCCATGGGGTTCAATATCCATAGGCTATTATCAGGAGCACAATCCTGCAAACAGCTACTGCTGAGCAAAATACTTGCTCCCGGCATGCTAGTCTGTTTCCACTTTCAAGGGACTAATATACAATAGGGCAAGACTGAACCATAAGCCTCTAACAAAGCGGAGTAAAAAATGCCAGATTAGATTTTCAGTCAATTTGAATAACTTTATAGGACCTTATCATTACTGTCCTCTCCTACACTCATCACAAAATGAGGCCATTCGTATATTTTTGGCTCAAGTTTCAAAACACTCAACTCCATATTGTGTAACACAAATGAATTGACATAGATTTGTCACATGATCTCACTAGCTACTTTAATTTACTGCAGATAAGGATCTGGCATACCAAGTGTTAAGTGAGAAATCAACATATTCATTTATACCCAACACTAAAAATGATAAGGTAAATATGTGTCACCATGAGATCATATATCCCTCTGAAAAAAAAACAAACAAGTGGTGTCATTTATTTAGACAACACTCCTTTCTTATACTGACATGCTTTTGTAACAAAGAAAAGTAAGCAAATTGTAGTATTATTTTTTTAATTATCTCTCACATTTGTTTTGTACAAATGCAGAGCAATACTCTTCTGATAAAAAGGGTATTGTCTCTCTATAAGAGAAATGCAATTACTCTGGAAGCCTGAGGTTTTATTGACTCCCAGGACTGTATTTAAAGAAACGTCTCAGAGGATGGAGAAATCCCTGGGGTTTTGCCCTGGCTAATCCTTCTCTGGCTGAGAGTGCCAGTTCAGGTAGAGGGGCTGACTTAGGATAGATGATAATTGCTCAGCTACAGCCTCTACATTCAGCATGCTCAGCAGTTTTCAAAATGCTATCAGTGCCGCAGCCTGTAAGGAGCTATTGGAATGTGGTGTGCTGGGGACCTTCAGTCACACCCTCTTCCTCATCCCCTGCCTGCAAAATTCTCAAAGGTCTGTGGATGATTTGTGCTAAGTTTTTTAAAAGTCTTTAAGTAGATAATATTTTAGGTGTCAAAAGTCTTTGACTCAGAGTGAGTGATGATTACAATTATTTCCATACACATGAAGAGCACATCTGAGGCACTGAATATGGTCTCTGATCAAATACTTTCATAATAATAAGACAAGCTGTGGAAATCTGGTTTTTTTTTTTGTGAAAATGCACAAGAACTTTAAAATTGTCTTTTACATTACGTCCAGAGAGGATCTGAACCAGTTCCCACTGAAAAGAGTTGGTATTTGCCCTTTTTACCCAACTAAAAGTAGGATTAGTCTCCCCATGTGTTATTTGTCAGCATAAGCCATCAATATTGTCCTGGTTTATATAATCTTAAGCTGTGAAGAATCACAACTGTTTTGTGTACTTGTTTTTCCCTTCAAACTTGTAATAGGATACATTTTCATAACTCCCATTTCGCAGTGAATGGTGGGGTTTAAGAAAAAGTATTCTATGTCACTTCAGCATTCAGTTTTAAAAAATGATGTACAAGTTTAATGCCATCAATTCATCTTGCCTTCTGATTAGAAGCCACATCTTCTTTGTGCCTTTAACATAGAGGACTCCAGTGTTTTTTCACAATTAAAGCTCAAGACAGGCTTTGTATACAGACATATGCTCAAACATTTCTTCTTCGTCACCTTTCCCTACTTGCACTGGACAATTTTGTCTGTATGCCCTTTAATTTTCAAAGACCAGTAAGCCATTGCACTCCTCCCATATCGTTGAGCACAGTTGGAAGGTTGTACAAAGGTGTCCATCTTCTCCACAGGGAACCTACACAAAGTATATAAGCTCCAGGAACCAAAAGTCTTTGTGTGCCAGGACTTGGAAACCAGTTGTTGATGCTGACAGTCTAGTTAGGTTGGTGATTTGTGATCCACTTCCCATTTCAGGAAGATCATTAGGAAAGTTGTGGAAAGGCAACTCCGTCCATTCCTTAGTCTCATTGGCACAAAAACAACCAGAAGCCAACCTAATTATCTCTGGGATATTAAGGGTAAATTGATCTGGCTCTGGTAGCTGGTTTCCCTGCAGGAGAAGCCAGAGGACTTGGAGGCCAGTGAGATCTGTCAGTCCTCTCTGATGTGTCCATTGGTGGACAGGAGGAGTGGTTGGAGTTGCAGCTGACAGGGGTAACCATTGCCCTCCTGACAGACCTCATAGGACCCTTGTTTGCAGTCATTATGCTGTTTCAAGGGCTCTTGTTCCAAACATATGCAAAGTTGTTAAAATGGTTAATGAGATACTTCTCTGGAGAACGGGATATTTACTTGCGAATTGTTTTCAGGAGCTAAGAACTAATTTAAAAATGCAATTCCTTTTCAATAGAGTAACCTATTAAATGTTCTTGTCACATTTACAGATGTTCTCCTGGTGTAAAAACAAATACGCACCTCAGTCAGAATGTGTGTATAAACAAATATGGTCTGGTTTTTGTATCTGCTAAAACAGAAAAAATGGATGTTGCAATAGCTGCAATAGCTATCTCAAACTCACTGCTTGATTACCTATTTCTGGACCTTCCCCCACAGTAATATAATAATTAATGTCCAATTAACTCTCTGTCTAGTAGTCCAGCTGATGTATGTATTTTGTATTCTGTGACTCATTTAATTTGGCTATTTCCTTCATATAAAGTTCAACCCTACTCTGACCTTACAGACTCTACTATCTGTTCTCCCAACTGTTTGGTGGCTCTGGCTCAGGGACCTCTCTCTGCCTGCTGTTGCAATGCTTCCCTCCACATGGGGAGGTCTGTCCTTCCACATGGCTAATTACAGAGCCATAATTAGTTCCTCACACAACTGCATGGGGCAAGCCCTCATGAAACTGCTCAATATGAGCAAACAGAATGTAGCAGCTTGTGCAATGACCCCTCCTTTATTATGGGCTGGCAAAAAAAGTACAGAAGGAAAAGGCTTGGTCTTACAGTACCGAGATGTCTTTTCACCCTCCTTTTAAACTTTTTAGGCCAATCCACCTTAGCTGGAAACATTCACCAAACAATCTGTGGGTTGGCAGAGTCTCTGTCAGCCTGTACATGGGCTGGGGAGAAGCCTTTGGTCATGTTCTGCTTGATTCCTTTAGATGGTAAAGGGGAGCTACTCTTTGAGAAGCCTTATTTAAGGCTAATGCAGTTTCTGTTACAGAACTGAATGGAGAACCTCCAAGGTGCAGTAGCTCAGTGAATGTAAGCAAATTTGCCTTCCAGCTCTTAGCCAGCCACAAAGGCTTCAGCTGTCCCCCCTCTATCATTCCTGGACTGAGCTTGGAAAAATGTCCAGCTTGAGGGCAGAAGGATTAGGACAGGAGATAATGTTGGGACTCGATACCACGTGAGCTGTTGAAGTCTCTGCATGTAGCCTGAGTGTCTCCCGAGGCAGTGGGATTGGCTTGTCTCCCCATGTATTTCAGTCCAGTGGCTTGCTGTCTGCCCTCTCCTGATGATTGTCAGCACTCTCTGAAGTCATGTTGGGCTCCTTGGAGTCATGGTCTTTGCAGCTGCTTCCTTTCCTGAGGTGCATTTTCTCTAAGAGTTGTGGAATGTGTTTCTGCTGCCATAGCTGGGTTGCCTAGAGGTGATTTGGGACTGTTTCTTCTGCATCATTGTCTGGTTTTCTAGACAGAAATGTCAGTCAATTTATTTTTTGTGTATAAAAAGAGGGTGTTGGGCTGCCCATTCAGGATATGCCCTCATGTCACAGTAAGACAAAGTGTTGTGTCTTCATTTCTCTCCACAGACCTGCAGCCTACCTCCACCACAGCCACAACTCAACACTGCATCCCAGGCACCACGAACGTCCAGTCCCCTTCCAGCTCAGGTGAGTTCTTCCCCTGAATCCCATTATGTTCACACCACAACAAATCCTGGCCCTGGATTTCTTAGCCATGTGCCAATCAGCCTTCATGGTCCTGGTCTTTGTGCATCCCAGTGCATCGTCCAGATGGTGCAGCCCTGCTGAAGACCATGGAGCAGCTGGGGGAATCTCCCAGAGCAGTTGCTGCTGACCTCTAAGGATCAGCGTGACTGTGCTGATCTGCAGCAGGGAAAGGAGTACTGAGCACACTTGTCCACTTGTTCATGAGACAGCAGGGAAGGTGCCTCTTTTCCGCATCCATTTTTGTGGATTTCCACATCCAATTTCGTGGAAATTTTGTCAGGTTGTAACCTGTAAAATCTTGGTACTTGCATGATTGATAGCAGTGATAAACTTGGTGGTGTTCTTGGTGACAAACTAGGGGCAAAAAACCAATGGATGAGAATATCCACTATGTAGCTAGTTTTTAAAGTGCTGAGTAGGTTACTCACAGTTTGGCTAGCCAGGATATGGGGGTTGTCTCCAGGTCTTCTTTATACCTCTACTCTTGCACGGTCTTTTGTGCTCTCTCTGCTACCCTGATGACATCAAAGTGGAGAGAGGGGAAAGAGAACACAGTTTGTCTCTAACACAGAGCCTGGAGCATGAAGAAACAGATCAAGAGTGGTAGACTTAGGAACCTGGGACAGTACGTTTAATCTCATTTAAACACCCAAAAGGTGGGGTTGGGAGAAATTAAATGGTTTGACATATATTTTGGCAAAGGGAAATTTCTTGATGGATAATGCTTGCTGAATTTTCTGTTAAGAGCTTCCCCACCTTCCTCTTCCCCCTTCCTCATCCTCTTCAAATTGTCGGATATGTGGCACAGGCAAGTACTACTCCATTCCCACTGCAGGGATAGAAATGGAATGTCTGTGGATGTACTGGGCAGTATCCTTCTTTCCTATCTCTGTGCAAAGCTGAGGTGACAACTGTTAAGGCAACACAGTATACACCTCATAATTAATCTCCTGTGATGGATTGGAAGGATCTCACATAATCATTTAATCACAGACCACTGTGTTTCCCAATCACTGAAAATGAATGATGGCTGTAGGCATTTCTGTGTTTTTCATATTACTTTCCTCAGGCAAGACAGTATTTTTTTCCTGCTGTCTAAAATAGCAGAATATGTGTCTTCCAGAGGGAGAGGTGTAGAAGGGAGAAAGAAGCTTAAAAGGTCCAATTTATCTGTCCTTGTTTTCTTGAATTCTCCTGGCACTTGAAACAATACTTTTAGGCACATCTTCTCTGTTTGAAGGTAGGAGGAAAAGAAACATTGACAGATACATAGTATCACAATAAAGCATTCTTATTACAATAAATACATCATATTTGGAAGAAAAGGTAGCATACTTTGATAGTTTTTTTTCTATTTAGTTTTATTGGAGTATATAAGAATGTAGTCCAACCTCTTCTCTAAAGCCACTCATGGGGAAAAAATGGGAGAGGAGAACAGGTACAATAGAAAAGATACACACAGATTTCAAAGCATGGGCAAATGTGTTTTTCTCTAAATAAGTGTCACTGCTTTTTGCATTATCACTAATGAAAAAGATTGCTTAACTACTAATGAACACATAGATGCTTAAGCACATAAATATTTTAAAAATTAATTTTTATTCTACATTATTATCTACAATAGTGATAACCATTTAGAGAGTCACTGACACATTTATTATTCTTTCAGTAGTTGTTAATTATAAGATTGGTAGCTACCCAGTGACAACACACAATTCTTAAGGGAATTTTGCTGAGGCTGTTGATAGTATCTAAGCAATCATTATAGCACATCTACATCTGACCCATATTTAGGAATTTGATATAAATCGTGTTGATAATGAGTAGTGCATGAGGCAATAACTAGTTCCATTAAAGCCTTGTAATTTACAGAAAAAGCCATTTGTTCCACAGCGTATTTAGTGGCAGACATTTCTAGCAGCTAATTTGATAAATGTTTGTCTAGCACATGAAGAGTAGGTTTTTAGAGTTTTCATATTCAGCCTGATGTGCTTCCAACAAGAACAATTGCACGTCATAGGGGAAATTAGGTCAATGTAACTAGACAGAGATAGTAAATCAAAAATATTCCTGTGTTCTATCAGGTGGCCTAAATAAGAGGCAGAGGAGCAATACTTTAGCTTTCTGAAATAGTGTAAAATAAAGAGTCTGTCTCAGCAGTTTGTTTAATCCACTGCTTGTGAGAATGTTGCGCTGTTATAAAAACATGGAAGGTGACAATTTCGTGTTATGGCAATATGCACTAAGAGAAAGAAAAAAATGGAAATAAGTCTCCTCTCTTAATTTCTGTGATATATGTTTAATCTTTGCTTGCTCAACAGACATTGTGGAACCTGATAATGTTTGCAATCAAGATTTTTAATAGTTCTGAAGTACTGCAGAATAGAAAGCAGTATGCTAAATGTGCAGTAACATCTTGGAGGAATCTGGCACTGCAAAATTCATTGCAAAAATATTCAGTTTTCTCTCTTTGCAAGTATACACTTTCTTGTTCCTGTGAAGACTGGCAGCCTAATAAATAATGTTAAATACACTAAAGAAATAGTAAAGATAGTTACTCAAAGACATGATGGTGAAGCTGTTCAGCTTTTTCAGATCTAGTAACTTGTAGTGATGGCTTCTGGAGATAGATGTACATGAAGGGTCCTTAACCAGCTATTTCAAGCATTCACAATAGCTGTGATTTATTTTTCTGATTAAAGAGATATGGTAGGTATGGGAAGGTTTGGATTTCCATGTTTCAATGGCTGATTTGCATAAAATTACATGGGAAAAATCTACAGTACAAGAATGCACTTCTAGGTTGCACTTATCCCTTAGTTTTTAAATGACCAGGAATGACTGATGAAACTACAAATAAGTTATGGTATTTCAGTACTTAGCAGCCTGGCCAACCTTTGAGAATCTCTATTACTGCCAGTGAGTGTCTATCATAGCTATTAAAAACTGAGACCAATATAACACATCCTGGGACTAATCTCTGAGTGAGGTGTTTTCCCAGATATAAAACTTGAGCTGTCATAGGTAAGCTTTAGAGGTGAGATGTAGGGGGGTCATATAACATAATTAAAAGAGCTAAAATCCTTATCTCCACATGAAGCATGGGGGGGTTATTTTCTGTTCTGTTCTGTTCTCTGTTGGCTTACCTTCCTGAAAAGGCATGGGTGTTCTCACTTTTCCAAAATCATAGATATGAAACTTTTCTCTGTGAGTGTATTCCTTTGTTTTTTTTCCTCTGAGAGGTTTTCTTTGAGGGGGAAGTATGACAACACTGTGAGTTAAGTACAAGGCAGGAGTTGGGGAGTGAAGTAAAATACCATTTTTCTAGTAAATGGAAATTGAAAAAAATAAACCCACCAAGTAGTTTGAAGAAGCTGTGTATGTTAAAATTTGAGATATGTTATTTTCTTTGTATACGAGAGCTCAGAACAGAAATCTCCCAGACCAAGAGGATTTTTGTGTTGTGATTGTCCCTTGTGTATGCACGCTGGCATCCGGCTTTTTCCAGTACCTTCAGGATGCAAAGATAAATATCCTGAAGAATTAAAGAAATTTCTTTTTGAAAGTTAATCCAGACATCTAGGAATTCAGAGCCATCCAGATCTTCACAATATGTAAATAACTGTGACCCTCTAAATTTGTGAAGACTTATAGTGATTTGTACATGATGGGAATCTGGTCTCCTATTTTTACTTTCAGAGCAGTGCACCATCAGTTTGTGTAAGGGAAACCTGAGAGGTATGACCAAGCACATTTCCATCTATATTTTATTTATGACTGACATAACTGATATCCTATTCTGTCACTTAAAATCTGGATTAACTTTCAGTTATATTTCATAAAATGATGTGCTCTGCTGCAGAAGCTCTCTTCTGCCAGATATTGAGAGAGAGAGAGAGTGTATGTGTGTGTGTGTGTGTGTGTGTGTGTGTATGAGTGAGTGAGTGTTTTTGGCAGTGACGTGAATGAAAGACAAGGAAAGAACATAAACGTTAAAGTAGGTTCATATGGAGCACAATGCCCTCAATATGTCAGTGGCAGCTTTTTCACTACTGCCTCAATAAATACAGAAGTATTTAATGGCTTCTTACAACCATTCAGCCCAACTAGCATTATGATTGGTATACCATTCTTCCCTGTGCTGGGTTAAGATTTTATTTAAAAATATCCTCTGAGATTCTTCACAGTCATCATTTTCCTGCAGTGTGAGGTCACACTGAAACAAATTCACTGAGGTAATTGTAGTTAATTTATCCTTTGTATACTGGAAGCCATTTAAAAGTCAGTTCATTTGTACCAGTGTAAAACCAGATAATACAAGTTATAAGGCTAAGTGCTGCTCATTCTAGTTATGTAGAAGGAAATCAGATCTAATAGGACCCTTTCTGTTTGAATAGTTTCTTTTCATAGTCCCACTTCTGCTTTTATTCACTCAAGGGGAGCTTTTATGTTAACTTCAGTTTTTGTGGGGACATGGCAATCTCCACTTTTTTTTATGGTCTCACCTGTACCTCTGCACAGACATATAAGAAAGAAAATTAAATAAGGTTCATGACCAGTTCTTCAGCTTCTGGAAATCAGGCATCCCTTTCTATTAGTGCTTATGATTGTGAATCTGTGTTTTTGAATCTTACAAATTTTGTGGGATTATTTAGGAGAACCTCCAGAGTATGAAGTAGTGTGTTCTGCATTCTACAGTTGAATAGGCTAAATATTAAAATTATTCCAGTCATTGCTGGAAAACCTTGGCATTGACATATATTGTCCTGATGAAATTGAATGGTGATATTTTTCTCATAGGAAAGCAAGATCCATTGCTTTGGATAGCTTGATCCCCTTTTCCAGGAGAGTATTAAGATTAGGGTCAGGCTAGTCTGATCTGCCTGCCAGAAGTATAGATTTGCTACACTGACAAAATGAGAGAGCAGTATTTCCCAGATTTGCACAAAATCTACTGTTTAATAGGTACAGTGGCCATCTATATCCTTCTATATATGTTCAAAAAAGTCCTCAGTCCAATTTTACCTGTCCAAATTTACACTCCAGGAAGAAAAATAAGTGTTAAGTGGAAACGACAATCACTTCATTAAAGCACCATATGTCTTAGCTGGTTAATAACTGATCAAACAGTCAGGGAAATTCCACACAAAGCCAAAGTTCACGATGGCAGATGTTTTGCCAATCGCAGTAACCTGCAGACTGCCCTCAGGAATGTTGTCTTCTGTATGAAGTATTCATGGTCTTGAGAATATTTTTTGAAGAAAAGTGCTAAGCATATTGCTGTGAGCTGCCAATACAACAGCATGGTGATAGCTGCAGAATCTCTTGTCAGTGTTCTGGCCTTACAAGATCCTTGCAATGTGTTGCCAGCTGTATGCAGCCCTCACAGATGATAGTGTGCTCCTCACTGTGGGAGCCAGATTGTCACCAGCCTAATCTCATTCATGAGCAGCTATTTATGTAAGTGATCAGACAGCATCAGGCAAGTCATGTGGATGACCATTTATCTACGTCTGCAAGGGATTCAATCTGGCCACATGCTGATTGAAGCATAAAATGTGAAAATAGCTGTCTAGAGAACATAAGTTGGATTTTTTGTGATAAAATCTGCAAGTGTGCATATTGCCATGAGGTCTATGATGGCAGCTGGAGCTGGGGGGAGGTGGAGGAGATGAGCCTTCTGCCTGATCAGCGTCATCAGATCCTAGAGCAGGATTTGGGGTGCAAGTGTTGGAATATGCCCCTGGAGGGTAATTTTCTGCTGCCGGTGGACTTGCCCCCCATGTTCTGTAAGTGCAGTCTGTGATACATAAATATAAATTGCTGTGGTTCCTGTCAAGGCAACTGGTAACAGAACACTTATTGCTTATTTCTGCTACTTCCAGCCGTGAGCAGGTCCTGCTACTCTGCATTTGTATCTACAAACCTGTGAAATGTCACTGGCAGCAGATCTGAAGCTTCTTTTCTTTCCTTTTGCTGTCTGCAGGTCCAACAGATCTCAGTATGAAGAGGCAGTTAGCAACCAGCTCTGGATCCTCCAGCAGTTCCAGCTCCAGACCCCAGCTGAGTCCGACTGAAATAAATGCAGTGAGGCAGCTTGTGGCAGGGTACCGAGAATCAGCCGCGTTTTTGTTGCGCTCTGCAGATGAACTGGAAAACCTTATTTTGCAGCAGAACTGAGTCATGTGACCTTCACACCGGCCTGGTCTTATCTCAGAATTTCCACTAATGACATTTTGATTTCCCAGAGCACACACTTCAGTTACTGCACAGTCTTTTAGGAGAGTTAATTACCATAATGCCACACTGTTCTTGATCCATAAAGTGATGTGTTAAGGTGCTTCAAGTGAACTTCGACCTCTGGTATTTCTGAGGTACTTTACTGTGTCCAGCCTATTGCTTTTGTTTTAGTGTGTCAGCATTAATATCGAAAAAGTGGCTAGAAATTAACTCATTCTAACAAGTGGAGGAAACAGAAGATGCTGTGATGGTTTTTTTAAAACAAGTGGTTCAAGATCCAAGTGCAATATTAGTGGAATGTGATACTGACTCATTGGACTTAAAGCTGCAGTATATGGCAAAACATTGCCAAATGTCCTGTTGCTACAGGGCACAATTGCAATTAAAAGGATCTTGTATTTTAAAAAAATGTAATTTTTATAAAAAAAACGAAACAAAAGATTTTTGTTTTCATTCAAGATTTTTCATTTTTACTTTGGTAAACTTTTTCACTGGTCCTGAAAATGTTTTGAGGAGCTATTTTAAGTCCCCCCTTCCTCTCTTGAGTCCCTGGCTGTGCCCTTCTCCCCAACTTCATATTCTTTCTACAATGAGTAACTCTTGATGCTGGATAATTTCCTCCCCTGTGTACTGTAAATTGTCATCTATGGAATACCTTCCAAAGGAAGTATGCATTTCCTGCATTCATTCCATTCTCAACTCCATTCTGTAATATATTGCAGCTTTATTAGCAATTAATAAAGAGTTGAGCGTTTTTTAAAAAAGACATATCGTTGAGAAAAAAAAAAAGATGATTTGATTTCTTACGGTGAGCTCATCTGACTCCATGATCACTGCTGCTGTCTTATACAAGTCCCTCTAGTTGTGATTGGATATAGATGATGAATGTTAAGAGGTTGCAAGTGACAATCTGAAAATTTGCACTCTTGTGTGTATTTATTTTTTTTCCTTAATTTAAACAAAATTCTTACCAAGGAAGGTCATTGACACTTCTGGTATAATTTGTATAATTCCCAGGCCTAGCTAAAACCTGTACAAAACTCTAAGTGGATGCAGCTGCAACTATAATAAAACTCTTCTCTCCCCTTCCCCACTCTTCCCAACCCCTCTATTTCTTATTTTATAATATTGATTACACATTAATGGTGTTTTCTTTGTGCACTATGGCAGGCTTCTTTTTAAGTATATAGAAAAAGGTACTTTAGTTTATGCTTATTGTACTATCTGTTCTGTTGTTTAGCTTTTGTTGAATAACAAGTTTCTTGTGCATTCCTAAATTTGCCTTATTTCATGTACAAAATTTTATGTAATTCCGTTTTTGACAATGAGTTTAAGGCATCAGTGATATTTTATATCTACTTGTTACATATAGTTTTCCAAGTAATGACTGTGATTGTGACCAAGTAATGTGCACTTTTTCTTGTAACTGTGGACATTGCTATGCTTTTTTTTCTCTAGTGTTTCTAGAATTACTGTTGCTTACAGTTATGTAAAAGAAAAAGAACTTTTGTGATACTGTTGGTGAATATTAATGTGAAAAAGCCTATGAAATATGAGTATTTTGGAGGTACATAGATACACAAACATCTCTAAGTTGTGGACTCATGTTCACATATTTAAATGAGAATTCAAAACCTGAGGGCTGGAATCATTTCCTCTGTTTTGTTTGGGTAAATAAACAGATTTCTGTGTTTAAATACATGATTGTGAAACATTGTAACATTTAAATTGAATAGCATGTAAAGCTCTAGCTATTATGATCTTTAAACAGGGGAAAGGGCCTTTCAGTCCAATTCATGCAGTCCCTCAAACATCATTTCTCAATATTACTGAGTAAATCCAGTAGGAATGAGTAACTAGCATATGTAATTTAAAGTTGGCAGGAGGGAAAACCACTTTGCCACTCTACATTTGTTCTTAAAAAAACTATTTGTCTTTTTAGAAGCCCGAATTCTTGGATATGAGAATATTGTTGCAAATCCTTACCAGTTGTTGCTCATCACTTGGGAGGTTAGTTTGTTTCTAACATATCTCCCTGTGCCTCTGAAAGCCTATAGCTCACCTCTGCCCTAGATGTGGGGTTGCTTTAGCTTTTGTCTCACCAGGAATTAATAAGCCACTTCAAACCCAAGAGCCTTTTTCCTCTCTTCCACTTTCAAATACCTGCACTCTCTCCTGTCTCCTGCATGCCAGGAGGGGATGAAGCAGGTACCTTGTGCCAGGTCACTGTGTTGTCCTCACCCAAAAACCACTCTGGCATACATCTTCCACAGACAAGAGTGCAACTGTGCCTAGGTTTCCAAGTTTCCTTGCTTCTGTTGTGCAGGGCAGTGTGTCTCACACTGACAGCTAAGCAGCAACCAGCAGTTTGTCCAAGAGGCTGTTTGCCAGTCAGGAATCCTCAGCTGAGCAGCCTGACCACTTTTCAAGCCTTTTGCTAAATCCAGGTAAGGACAAGAAGCTAGAGGAAAACGAGGTAAGAAATTTAATTCATTGTTCTACCCTCTGACTCCTCTTTCTTCTCCCTCAATTACTCCTTCTCTTTAGGGAGGAGTAGGAAAATTTGGGGTCACCATACAACCATCAAGGCCTATGACTGGTTTCCCCTTTTTCCAGCTCCACTCCCAGCCTACTTTGATAGTTCTCCATGTCTTCCACAATATGTCTTCTACACACATCTTCTGGGTGCCTCCTCTGGGATATTTAGGGTCTTCTTTAATCATAGGAGCAATTGATGTCCTCTAAAGTCTCATACAGATACTTAACAATAACTGTGTCCTCAAGTGGTTTGTCTGTACCAAATTCCTTCAGACAGATGGGAGTTTTTATTCTAGAGCTGTTTCTACTCCTAAGTACTGGGTTTAATAATTTCTTCTTTGGAACAACCAAAGATTCAATTATAGTGTTAACTTCTTGTTCTAAGACAGTACTGAAATTCACACCCATCCTGTGAAGGAGAGACCACATAAACTTCTGTCCGTTTTGGTGTGTGCAAATCTAGATCCAAACATTGCAACCAAATTTTTCCTCTTGAATCCAGGTCTCAGAACCACCTGCTTTGTGTCTGCTTTGAAACTTCTAAGGCAGTAAAAGCACAAGGGAGAACATCTTGCTCAGGCACCCAGCATCAACCTCAGGGTTGTTTCTTTCTCTCATTCACATCTTCTATAACAAAGGCCTGATTACTTCAGCCTAAATATTGCTGTTAGAATAAGGCCAGTTTCTACCAGCACAGGTGTGTCCACTGAGTATGACTGCTTAAGGCTGCCTTTTATCCAATATCTTTATTAAACTTGTACTTCAAGTTTAGTGCATGTCTCACTATAGAACTTCATCAGTGCAGACTGATGCTGGTCCTTCTTGAGACAGCCTCTTCCCAGCTATCCTGGAGTTTCTTTGTGAGTGGTCCTGATCTCTAGTCCTCAAGGGATTGCTGGGCAGGGAGGGATGGTGGGAAAATGTCATAATGTCCATAAACTTCCCTACAGAATTAAGTAACAAACCTGACCATGGTCTGAGTATGCTGAGTCTCTTTAGGTTTGCATACACACGGGGAAGACAAGTCAGCCATCCATTCTTCTGTCCCTGATTTCCAGGGTAGTTTTCATAGGCAGCTGTGGGTAATATCTTGAGATGCAACTTTGGGTTGTGAGAATGGACGATCTGGCTAGCTGATCAACTAATCAGATTGGTTTACTGCTTTCAATGGCTGCTGAGAAACTGGAGTCAGAACACGAGAAAAGAGATCTGGAGTCAATTTTTTTTATCCAGATTGGCACCTTGCTGCCTGTCATTGAAGGATGACACCACCATATCAGCCATACCAGTCATGGTGAGTATCAGAAACTACAGAAACAGTTGATAGAGGTAAGCAAGTATTTGACAATTCTAAAGCTGCCCATCCTCTACAGAGAAGAAATTTTCTGAATGAGGGAAAGCAGGTGAACATGTGTCTATAGCACTAATTGGAAAACAGAGTTATACTAAAGTGAGAGGATATTCTTGCTGTAGTGGCCTGAGTCCCTGCTGAATACAGTGTAGATGGAAGTAGGTTTTGTTGGTAAAACTCCATTGAAAATGAGGAGCAATTTCATTTCTTCAAAGTGCATAGCACTGTGTTAAAAGGCTTCCCATAAATTCTTCTTAATCTGGCTTTGAAAGACTTCTGAGGCTTTCATAAGGAAGGGATGTTTTTGTATATAAAGAAAAGCTGATCTTGATAGATCCTGAAGTAAGGAGCTAGTTCAGGCTCCACCCACTGTTGAAAAATACCAGCATATGAAAAACAATTGTGAAATAATGGGAGAAATCAAGCAATGTCATACAGGTGGTTACTGGATTAAATATGTAAGAATATAAAATGTCTGTGCTGGACAAGATCAGATGTTCACAGCCTTGTAGTCTGTCTCTGAATAATGTGTAAAACAGATAAAGATGTATTAGATACAGCAGGCCAAGAGAATAGAGCATCCTATAGCAAGGATTTCTAAGTGCACATCCATGGCCTACAACAGCTTGGTGATGTGGTGGGCTGTCCCTGCCTGGCAGGTTAAGTCCCCACCCACCCTCACACTCCCTCCCCACGGTGGCACAGGGAAGAAATCCAAAGAGCAAAAGTGAGGGGAAAAAAACTGGGTCAAGCTGAGTAAGTAAAGAATGAAAAAGAAAAAGGAATGCAGAGGCAATCCCTCATCACTTCCTACCAGGAGAGGTAATGCCCAGCTGATCCCCATGCAGTGGCTACTTAGGATGTGTATCCCAACCCAATTCCCCCTACTTCTTTTTGGCCAATAATGATGTCATGTGGCACAATATATCATTAAAAAATATCAGACAAAAAGAGAAATGAGTTGCTTGAGGCCATGCAACCTGTGAGTGCCTGGGTCTGTT
The DNA here is from genome assembly GCA_013389925.1 of Aegithalos caudatus. NCBI lineage: Eukaryota > Metazoa > Chordata > Aves > Passeriformes > Aegithalidae > Aegithalos > Aegithalos caudatus. Next base: position 102,491 of record WEIU01012915.1, on the reverse strand, counting down.
GACCCCTTTCCATCATCAGGACTAAATCAAATGTTGTACAACAGGGTGCAGAAATTTGTTTTTACCTCTACTCAAATTACCTGCTTAAATCTCTTTTTCACCACTGAACAAAGGAGCACAAAGGAATTGGAAAGGCTGTAAAATTACTAACTGCTTTGTGAATAGAAACTTCATGTTGTGCCACATAATTCAGTTAATTTCCTGGAGTCTGGATAAAGATATTCTATGCAAAAATTTTTGCTCCTTTTTCTAATGATGTCTGGAAACACAATGTAAGAGTTCTAATTATTGTGACTATATATAAAAAAACTTTTTTGTGAGTACATCTTTGCTGTAGTTAACCAACTATGGTATAAGGAGAGCTGGGAAAAGGATTGAGTGCATAGATAGGTTTGCTTTCCTTTTCTTGACTCAGCATGGAGGTAAATTATAGTAGCTAATTAAAAAGAAACAGTCTTACTGACTTTTCAAGGTTTTCTAGAAAAGAACTTAAAGTTTTTCCTAATGCTCCCCTGGAAACTTGTATTAGATAATTTTTCCTTTATTCCTGCAATGCTGCTGGTTTTGTTATTGTAGGGTTGCTAATCAGTTCTTGGTGCTGTTCATTTTCATGCTCACTCACAGCACAGTGAAGTACTCATAGCAGGAAAAGCAGCAGGAAAAACTGGAAAAATAGGATGCATAAGTATTAATATTTCAAACATGTCTCTGTTTAACTGTTTTAAATTAATTTTATTTGTGGTTCCCCGATCACAGTGCTTTAGCACTGCTAGCTTGACCTATTTATTTCCTCTCATATTTTGTAGTAGGAAGGGGAGGATTTTCTCTGTGGAGAAATAGCTTCTAGCTGAGAAAAGCTCTTACTGCCCTAGCCAGCAGGCAGCCTTAACAATGTTCATTTGCTGCACCTGATATTTGAAAATTGCAAGTTACACTGCATGCTTAACTGGTAGTGCCATTCTCTAATAATTAGAGGCACAGGCTATTTTTAATGTCTCTGTCTGATCTAATTATACTATATTAAACCATATATTAATTGATTTAAACTACAAATAACAACAGAAATAAAATTAGGGATTTAATACGAATCCTTAATATCAACAGAGTTGGAAAATTTGTCTCAGTGTTAAAGTATAAAATCATATGATTTCTTCTTTTAAAAGAATTACTGTTAGTGTTGTTTGTTTGCAGTATATGGAATCCAGATTTATTCTGCTATTGGGCGGAATCTCTATGGTGTAAATCCAATCTCGTTTGGTCTCGGGTGTCAAGAAGACAGCAAACCCCATTTAGTCTCCTTGCCATTCATCATTCTGCTGCCTTACAAACCATGGTGATAAAGGTCTTGAAATCATGGTCAATTAAAAAACTAGCACGTGGTTATTGACTAAAATTTAATGGTCCAAACACTAAATCGTTTACATTCTGGTAAAGTCACATAGTTAAATAATGGGTTGGGCTGGGGAGGACCCTCAAAACTCATCTAGTCCAACCTCTCTCTTCGTGGGTAGGGACAACTTTCAAAGCCCCATCCAACCTGATCTTGAACATTTCCAGAGATGAGGCATCCACATCTTCTCAGGGTACCCTGTTCCAGTGCCTCACTACCGTCACTGTAAAAAAAGTCTTCCTTACATTCCATATAAATTTACTGTCTTTCAGTTTAAAATCATTGCCCTCATTGCCCCTTGTCCTGTCACTGCAGACCTTGGTGAAAAAACTCCTTCTCTCCTTCTTATGTAACAAAAGGATACTCTGGCTGCTCCAGAGCCTTCTTTTCTCCAGGCTGAACAACTCCAACTTTCTAAGCATTTCCTCATAAAGGGGGTGTTCCAGCCCTCTGACCATTTTTGGCCCTTGTCTGCACCTGATCCAGCAGATCCATGTGTTCCTTGTGTGGGGAACTCCAGAGGACGCCACAATTTTCATTAGGCAGGCAAGGATGTGTCTGTCTTTCTGGCCTACATGCACACATTGTTGGCTTGTGTCCAGTTTTTTGTCCACCAGTATTCCCAAATCTTTCTCCAGTCTATATTGATACTGAGGTGCAGAATGTTGCACTTGACCTTGTTGAGCAAGGTTCACACTGCTCCACTCCACAAGCCTGCTAAGTTCCTTCTGGATGGCATCTCCGAGGATCCAATCTCTTGGCTCATTGTTAGCCTAGCAAAGGGCTGTTATGTGTTCTGTGTGATGCTACAGAAAACCTCTCATTCCCAGTGGCCTTTTGGCTGGGTGCTGCATTCCCTATATTTTTAGGCTGAGAAGGTTTTGGAAAATCTCTGTGGAATGATATAGCTTAGCTATTGTGCATGTTTCAGTGGTAGTTCAAAAACTCTTCCAATGGCAGCTTGTCCCAGTGTCACTGTCACTGGGACTGCAGGCTGATATTTTAGAACTTGAAAGAGAATACCACTGCCAAGAAACTGAGAGAGAAATGTGGTTCCTAGCTGTCTCTCTGTACATCGTGCTAAGATGGTACATTTTTAGGATGTTAAGCAGTGAAAATTTATCTTCTTTGCTTAAAAAAGGCCATCTGCCCATCCTTGTCACTTTAAAAGGACACCATTTTATTTTCTTCTGTAGGGGAAAATGAGAAGGCTAACAAGGATACTGACTTTTTATTAGGCTTCTCTTGCTCCCCACCAATAAGAGGATGTCATTGTTATGATAATCCAGTGTGAATGGCAAAATATGATGACAGAAATCAGTGGGCGTTGGGTACCTGGATGAGCACCAGGCCCTGAAAGGACTCTGCAGACCCAGATCTCTTTGTCTGAAGTTACTTGAGTCAAGACTTGACACACTTTGAGAGGGCACACCTTTTCTTCTCTAAATTTATATTCATGAACTATCAGAAACTGCTACCTACAAATTGTGGAGATCTTGTCTCAGGCTGTGAATAAAAGTTATTGGGACCACTCCTGAATGGGAAAAGGAATGGAACCCATTGAACAGAGAGCAAATCTCAGGCCAAGACCTTTGAAAAGCCTTATAAAAATGAGAAGCATTCATCTGAGTCATTGCTTCAGGATTTGGCAAACATCACAAAGGGGGTGCAATTACCACCCAGTTGGTTTCTGGGCAGTGGTCCTGGCCAGCTGTCCCTCTTTTCCCTCCCTCAGTCTATATATGGAGCCATATGGTGTGTGTTACCCCTCTGGCCTGCTGGGGTCAGATGTTCTGCTTCTTGTGCTGCCCAGCCTGCTCCCTGGTGGGGTGGGATGAGAGGCTGAAGGATCCCTGGCCACTACAGAGCAACAACTAGAACACCAGTGTGTTATCAACATTGCTCTCATTCAAAATCCAACCACAGCACTGCACCAGCTATTGGGAAGAAATTTAACTGTATCCCAGACAAAAAGCAGGACAGTTGATAACACATCTTTAACTATAATAGCTCTTCCAGCAATCACAGCTGAGCTGGGAGCTTTGCAACAAGTCCTCTGACCTTAAGTTGCTTTCCAGAAGGCTGACAGCTCTAGGATGAAGGTAAAATGCTCATTCATTATTGACTGAGACTCTTCCAATTCCAAAAAGCATAAGCATTTGGTTTGGGTGCAACAGACTCTGTGTTCATCCACTTAAACCTCCTAGCTAATTTGGTATGTTCACTTGTAAAATTTAGTTGCCAAGTAGTAGATTCAGCTTGAATGCTAAGAAATGGTAAACCACTCTGAAGTGGGCTAGTTGTGACAAGCAGGCTCACTGTGGTAGCTTTGCTTCATGAATATTTCACTGTTGTTGCATTCAACAGAGACCAGACTTCTTCCCAAAGTATTTTGAGATACCAAAATAATGTAGTGATCTTGTCTCATTTCCTTCAGGAGTGACAGTATGACATGCTGGAGGTGTGCTGTGTAAAACCCACACTTGTCAGAGAGGTTGTATTACCAATTAAGAAGTTTTGGTTCTGTTCTGCAGATGGCAGTGCTCATCAGCCAACGCTCAAGTAAGACTTGGGTGATCAGCCCCTCCAGGTCAGAGGTCCAGAAGGGTTTCTCTGTGGGTGTTGGTGATTCTGACTAAAAAGTTACATCAATTCTTGCCTGACTAGAAGTCACTCACAGGCTCCTTGTGGTTAACCCTGTACCATGGTACCTTCCTAACCTCCATCCTGTGTTTGTTCTTACACTCTCTCTTTACTGAATTTGCAGGGCTGGAGTTTTCGCTAAAATGAAGTGCATATTCTTAAATATTTTTTGCTTCCATCTGTGCTGAGGAATCCTTTTAATGAGCCTCCATTTCTTTTTTCACATTAACCCTTTAAGAACCTAGAAATTAAACTGTAAACATAAATGTCTTAAAAACAGCAGTAGCTTCAAAATATAGATTGCAAAACCATTAAAAACACCCAGAATACATTTACCTCATCCCTGAAGCTTAGCGTAAGAACTTTGCTGAGAACATGAGGCAAAGGTAGACAAAGGAAGGTTTAGACATTTCTAATAAGGCTTTGAACTTCAGTTTTTATTCTCTCACTGAATACCAACAGGTGCTTTAGTGTGATGTGATGGGGATGGGTTTGGGATTTTTTTTGCAACCTTTAAAGGGCTAAGATAAATAAATTAAAAAAAAAAAAAAAAAAACCCAAACCAACCAACCAAACAAAAAACACCCTTGAAAATTTAACAGATGTCTTCATTGGGAGCAGGACAAGTGTTCAGGACAAGTCAGCAGACAAGCAATCAGAACAAACTTTAAAACTCTGTTACTTAACTCTTAAAATGCAGGATGCCTGTACAGGCAAAAGCTTGAAAACAAAACACCCTGTCAGGCAGTAGCACCAGGCTTGCTGTTGGCAAGGTGAGAGAAAACTCACGTCACGCTGTAATTTGCAGCAGTTCTGAATGGACGTGATCCTCGTTAGTGCAGGCACCTGATTGACTATCTGGCATATCACAGTTCCTTTTAATTGATTTCCCAGAGTAGGCACAACTTTTTGTTTTTTGTTTTTTGTTTTTTTGTTTTTTTGTTTTTTTCTTTCCTCAGAAGGATGAAACCAAAGCCATCACAAAAATGGACATGGCTGAGAGCTGTGCTTTGCTCTGTGTGACAAAAATATCTAAGTGGACTGCTCTTAGACATAGAAACTGTGTGAGGCATTCATTTTGAAATTTTTTCTTCAAATGAGGGTTATCATTAATTTCTTTAGAGAATGACATTCATCAGCCTCTTACCTACCCCATTATTAGTGTGTCCCACTAAAGGGCAGGTACTATTCTTGGAATGCAAGAAACTGGTGTATTCCACAGGCATCAAAAAGAACTTTTGGGGGCAATCACAGAGGTTTTCATTTGCAGCACCATCCAAAACAAGGAGAGTAATGTCTGTGTCACAGCATCTAATAAAATTAACCACCCTTTTAACCACTGGTATCTAATTACTTAAATAAAATTCTGTAATTATTAGTTTTTATTTAACCACTTTATCTCCTGCTCCACCAAGAATTTTCACAGGTTGCTGTATCATGACACCTACTGGTAGAGATAACCAAAATAAATAGATGCAGCTCCTTCTGAATGACGGAATAGATGCATCTGCCAAGAATGGGATTTTTGTTTCCCATTGAATTGATTACTGATGTATGTCCATTCACATGAGCAGCACAATCACTGCAGCTTGCAAAAGGCAGGGGTGTGTGTTCAGACACAACAGTGTCTGCAAGGGGCAGCTGCATCCTTGGCTCCTGTGCCCTGGAGTCCAGAAGGTCACTTCATTTTAGCTTTGGCTGAAGGGATTGTGTAAACAGCACCACCCCTACCTGAAATGTAGAGCTGCTGATTTAGCTCAAGGCTTTGAAAGCTCATTATGGACAAGCAGCTTCCACAGCTGTATCCTACAAGAGCTGCTGAAGTTAAACCTGAGTTTCTTTCATTTGAGGTAATATAAGAGTTGATGGAGTTTTCTGAAGACACCAAGGGTGGATTGAAGGTGATGTGAAGAGAGTCAGTAGAACCACGGTTTTAACCTTTTTATATGGTTATCATCATCAGGGGGTTTTGTGACTTACACACCTTCTCACCTTATATCATCTGTCTTATCCACACAGAAAACAGATTTATAGGAACTATAATCAGGTACTTGTGGCTTGAAATTAAAACAACGTATTTTACCATATCACTCCATCAAAAGGTGGAGAATTTTCCAAGGTGTTTCAAAACCAAGCAGCTTCCTGGCATCTTCACAAAAAAGAAGGATCTTTCCATCCTCAGTGGTAACTCCATTGGACTGTGACCTTTCTAACTCAGACCCACGCTTGTATTTTTATTACCAACTGGAAAGTCACCTGCTTCCCTAGTCGGTCCTGTTTCATTATTGAACAGACTTTCCCTACTTGACAGTGCACCAGCAGTGATTTCATGTCTCAGGATATGGTTTACCAGTGAGCTCTTATCTAGTTCTACTCAAGCTTTTGAGAGCCAGTCTAGGTTTTCCCCTCTAAATAAATTACCACAACAATGTCACTTATCAAATTGTCATCCCTGTTAAGTTCTTCCACTGTGCATAAATCCATTTTCACACTGCACAAAGCAGAATCAAGAAGCTTTTCCATCAGTTTGCAAGCTGTATGTCTGGCCAATACTTCATAAATCATTTTATGTCACTCAAATATGAATGAGAGCTTAGCTATATGGAGAGAGAGGAGCAAAAAGTTGTAAGGATACCAGTATTTCTTAATTGTTCTTAGCATACAAAAGGAACTTTTTCCTATTGCGGTTTCCAAAGCTGTAAAACAGATGGCACAGGTTCGCAGTGGAAAAGGTACCTTTTGCTTTAACCATTTTTGATAAACTTCATTTTGAGATATCAAAGTATTGTTTTTTTCACATGACTATCCCTTTAAAAGCTGCAGTTGTATTTTGGACACATTTAGTTGGATTTCGCCTGGGAGAACTTTTTGGTGTGTTATTTCATTATCTAGAAGGGCTCCTAAGCAGATATGCCAGAGCCTTGTCAGGGAGGAAAGTGCAGATCTGAGTTTTTTTGATTAGATCCCTTTTTGCTGCAGCCACATTGCCTCACCAGTTTGTGCACAAGAAAGAAAACATAACTACAACTTCCTTCACTTGTATTTTGTTCTTGCAAATGAGGCCTTGCTCTTGGATGTTCCTTTAAACAGTAAATTACCTCTCACCTGAGATAAGACAGCAGAAGGAGCCTTCTTGTTAGATCAACCTCTCCTGAGACCTGTAACTGATGTATTTACTGTGCATCGCAGCCAACAGAGGCTGAAGCAGGAAATTTGTCACCTAACTCCTTGCAGAAAAAGATTGTTTTTGTTTTTTTTTTCCATTAATTTACAGCAGATAAGGTGATATCTAAGACATGTTTTTCCTTGAAAAAAAAAAAAAATCTTAATTGGCTAATTATAGCTGCAACTCCACTTCCACTGTCATCTTTCCTCCTGGGGAAAATTTTGTGTCAGTTCACACAGACGAGTTAGTTAAAAGGCACTACCTCTTGAAGAGCCAGCTTATCAGCTGTTTTGTGGCTATGAGGAATCCTTTCCCGATGCCATTCCCCACAGCAGTGCTATTTATATCCTCAAAGAAAGGCTTACAAGCTCAGTGAACTGCTTGTTCAACACCATCCACATCCCCATGCACTGGCATTGCACCCCCCAGCCTTAACAGAAAAGATAGCTGCCATGGTGGATGTCCTAAAAGTCCTCTGAACATGGAGCAAAGCACCTGCCTGGACTTAGGCATGGAAACAATCCTAGGTATAAACAAACATGGAAAAAAAAAATTCCATTTACACATCTACATCTAACTCTGTGTAAAAACTGTGTAGGCTGCATTTGTACTTGATTCATTAATCCTCCCTTTTTCTGTCAGGGTTATCCCAGGTTGGTTACTTAGTAGCCCAAATCCAACCAAATACATACTATTACTGTAGTCCCCTTTCCTACCCTTTCCCCCATGTCTGGGGCAAGAGGGAAGGGAGCTCAGGAGGAGGCTCAGTTGGGTGCTCCCAAACTCAGAGCATCCCCACCTGCTTTTGCTAGGCCTGTGGAAACTCTACCCTTAGGGATCCCAGGCTCCTGACACAGGAACCAATTTTTCACCTCTGTTCAGGCAATGAGAACCTTAAGCCAATCCTGAACACAGGAAATCTGGCATTTCTTTTCTTCGTGTGCCATTGTGTGTGTAAGAGGAAAGAGTGTGGATCAACAGCTGCCTTTAGTCACCGAAGTCAATCGGCTTAAGAATGTAATCATCTACAAAAAGGAAGGGAGGCTAAACTGCTGTCACTTGCTGCTAATAAAAGTTACAGCATTAAGCAACAGCAGGAGACAGGCCTTTGTTCCCTCTGAGTGAGTGATTGGCTCTCTGTGTGCCTTACACTGTGGCAACACCCTACGCTGAGGAGCAATGGAATAAACTTGGAGGAGATATTTCTTCAATGTGCTACTTACTCTGCCGTTCATTTCCAGTGTCCCTGCTACTCTGCTGAACATTAATGCTCAAATGAAGATTCCCCATCCTCCACCATCTAATTCTGCATTCTTAGGCACAATCCAGTGGTTTTGTTTCTTTGATTTTTGGGGAGATTCTTCTTTTAACAGCAGCTGGTTGGGTTTAGCACAGTAATTACTGTTGTGTCATACATTCAACTAAATGGCTGCAGTGCAGGACCAAGCAGACAGGCTATGAGGCAGCAAGTCCTTACTTAAGCAAAAGAGAGCTTTGATAAATACTCATGTTGGCCAGAAAAATTATTAAAAAATATTTGCAACAAAGTATGGGCTCAGTTACTTGACAGACACCATATTTTTAAATGTCTGCCCCTTTGAATATATCTCTCTTAGCTTATTTGGGATTGTGGGAGGGAGTTGTTAGCAGAGTTTAATTCTCACATAGTGAGCATTAGGAGCGATGGTGGACTCTTGTTGACCCAAAGAAGAGATGAACATTAATTCAGACTCCTGCATTGCCCAGTGTTGCTAAGGACTGATATGGGAAATACCTCGGAGGCAGAACTTACCTGATGTTCAGATCTTTGTGTCCTTTCTGAGACCATGCCCACTATGAACTGCAAGGAGGGCGTAAAATAATTTTAGCTGGACAGATACTGAAGAGTTGCCAGGAAGCAATTCCCTGTTTCAGTATTTCTAATATTCTCGGATGAAGGAAGAAAACCAAGGCTAAGGCAACTGATCAAGCCATGATAAAAAGAAAAATTCAATAGCTACCTACAAGACATGAAAAACCAAACCTAACATCCTAACCAAAACAACAACCCAGTTGATCTTCTGGGTATTTCTAGTTGTTTCTATGAGAAATCCCAGATCTGATGGGTTTTCTATGTACTTTGCAAATTAGGTGAGTATGAAAATATATCTATAGCTGTCTACATAATAGAAATTATGATTACACTGAAACTCTTGAACTGAGTGCAAAAAAGGCTGACCTTCCAATACAGAGTGATAAAAAGGAGGTGTATTTTAGCCTGTCAGCCGACCAAGTAAGTTTCTGAGACTACAGTTTATCATTCATATTTCTTTTTTTTTTTCTTTTATAGTATTGTGTAACATCAGCAGTATTTGGAGAGCTTGGGATGGCAATCTATGAAGATTAATTTAAGCATTTTTTCCTCTGAAGTAGCTCCTGTACTCCACTCTGTATACACTGCACTTGGGATTACTGCAAGCATTTAACAAGTGCTTAACGTAAGCCAGCATTACGTGTACCCAAGATGTTGGGACCAGCCCCCTGACAGAAAGCTAAGTGTGACATTTCAGATAACACCAGACACTTACAGCACACTTTTCTGTCCTTCATGACAAGAAACTCTTCCCTGTGAGGGTCAGAAACCACAGCATGCCTTGAATCCCCAAAGGGTGATTTCAAAACAGCAACCAAAACTTCTAGTTTGAGTGATTGCTCTCAATTCAGTGTTGACCAGGTTAACACTGCCAGAGGCCTATCCACCAGTGGAAAAGACAGGCAATACACTGTAAGGATGTGCTTCCCATCTCCCAAAGCTGGCCTTTATTTCCTGCACACCTGCCCAAGGGATATCTACCAGTCATTATCCAATTATCATCCAGTTATCATCCAGTCAGTGGATGAATTTGGTCCTATGGCTGCATCTGACTCCTAATGGATTCAGGGCAGGTGGAAAACAGCACAATAGCCAAGGGCTAACCTGAGCAAAACACCTCACTCCCTCACCATAGACAAGGTTTGACCAAAGCCAGGTTTGGCAGGAACTAACTTCTGTAGTTGATAAGCAAATAGGACTGAAAGACATTCCCCTGCTCCATAAAATATGGACAGCCAGGGGCCTGCTGAGCTCTCCTCGTGGGCTGCACTCCACAATCTCCCCTTGAGCAGGGATGCTTCTCAAGGTTACTCCTCAAGACTGAGAGACTTCCTGCCAGAATGGATTCTCAGTAGTAATTCTCAGATTAATAGGTTAATCAAATTTTAAATCTCAGATAAGTGATATAAAGGATGGATTGTGTCCATATAATAATTTAGTTATAAAACGTTGGTCAAGTCTGGGTCCAAATCTAGATCCAGCTGCACCTAAACGCCCTTCTGAGAAGGAGTTTAGAATAAAAGGGGTCTTTTTTGAACCTCATGATTCAATGGGAGGCTCTCCCTGACAGTTTTGTCTGGCCCTGCCCTCCATGCAGTAAATAACCAATTTTACCTTGCCAACAGATCTTGTTAAGCCACTGTCACATTTGCTATCAAACTTTGTTAAATTGCTGATTTATATCAATAAAAAATTTGCCACTTCTTTCTTATAAGTGCATCACTCTATCCATAACAAGCACCCACAAATAACACATGGAGTTCATCCCGTGAGGGACACATCAAGGCTGATGGCCCAGGGAAGGGGTAACAGCATTGCAGTTTTCCTTGAGAAGTCTTAAACTTTCTCACTTGAGAAAGCACTAAGTTGCTGATGCCTCCCTGGGTAAAGTACACAAGCCAAGGGGCTCAGTGACATTAAGAGGTGAGGCATTGTTCTGTGCTGAAGTTTGGCACTTAGCCTGAGATCCTGAACTGGAAGTGACAGCCTGGTTCTGCAGAGCCCTTCAAGGAAGGAGAGAAGAGCAGCCTTTAAGCCTGACAGTTATGTGCCTCCCTGGTGCAGTAATACCAGAATCATGTCATGGGAAGATTTAAATAGAAAGTGTTCCATTTAATGGGATTTTGGTCACAGTACTGTGGCTCTCTTTAGCAGCATAAAATGTACATTTGAAGCACTGCCTCTTTGCCATAAACTTCTGGCTCATTTTTCTTTGCTAGTGCTTTAATGGTAGGCAATTTTTTTTCAAAGGGAGAAATGTTCTGCAGCAGCATAGATGATTTGATGGCTTAACGTATTGCACTGCTGACTGCTGGAGGCAAAATGCTGCCTCTTCAATTTATCTGTGTTATATGCTAATTGATGTAATTGCAAGAAAAAGGAATTAATTATGGACTGTAGAGATAATTTCATTGAACAAGAACACTACACAAGACAAACAATATGGCATTCCTTCTTCAATTGAAGATATTTTTTCCCTGGCTTGTATTTCTCTTCTTCAAACCCCTTGTTACTCCACTCTCTTATCACTATACTGAAGAAATTCAGGCTTTGTGCTGAAACCTGAGATAGGGACAGCAGAGGAGGTGAAGCAGGTGAGAGAATAACTGCCAGAGAAGACAGGAAGGCAAGGTTGACGAGAGTGGATGATGTAAAAGAGTGAAGGTCTCTCTCTTCATTTTTCATCAGAGCACCCTTTGCTATCATGTGGCCCAGTTCCAAGTGGGAAATAGCAAAATTCATGGAGTAGCTGCCCAATCACACTTGAGACAACCACGTTTCTTCCATTCAACAACCTGCTCTCTTTTCTAAGGCAGGCAGCAGCCCCAAGAGTCGATGCTGCTTTCAGCAGTACTGCAAGATTTTAATTTAAAAATTAATTCACAAACACATTTCTTCTACCACCACCAATACAAAATTGGTATGTGTCACAATCTTGATGGAGTCCCACCTTTTAGCTAGAGCTCCCTGGGGGCCCTTCCACCCCTCAGGCCAGTCACAGATGCCCCCACACAGAAATCCCCTCCTTGGACTAGTCATCGTCAGAAGAAGAAATAAGTCTATATATACTTTACTCCATGGTTCTCCTTCAAGACTGGAATTTTCTTTTCCTGCAGAAAACAGTTTCTTAAACCTGCTTACTTCTCTGTCTCCTCAGTGCTCCCAGCCAGTATCTTCTGAAGCCAGGGGCCTCAAGATGTCTCCTCTCAACAACCTCCACAACAACCATTAGCCACTGCCAAGACACTCGTTTTGAAGACCATAAAACCAGTACCTAGTTTTCACTCTGAAAAATTTTCCTGATGCCACTACTATTTCTGCACATCCTGCAAGCCTTTGCTACTGAACATTCCTGCCATGAACAAACAGTACATGTTCCATGATTAAATAGTGATTTTAGTAGTTGTTACTACATGTTCAATATTTGCTTATAGATGTAACATATTTGAAATTTTTAAATGCAGGAGGAGCAACTAAGCAGGATTGATATGCAAATAAGTCATAAAATGCAAATGTGATATGTAAATTGTACTATCTTTAGAAAAATTATGAAATTTCAGCATAAATTATACTTTGCAGAAGTGCAGGAGTTTGTGGTTAAGGAGAGAGAAAGTAATTCCCAGTTCAAAGTGGTCCATGTGGTCTGAAAAGTGCAGCTGCAGCCCATAAGCTCCCACCTCACCTTTTCTTCTCCTCTAATTTTCAACATCTTGTTTCTCCTGCTCCTCATGTCCTGTCTGTCTCACATTCCCTGTTTGCTCCCAGCTCAGAGGCACCAAGGCCACTGTAAATGATTTCCAGTCAATGCTGTGTGCACACAGAGCACACAGCACACAGCACATAGAACACAGCACACAGCACACAGAGAACACAACACAGAACAAAGAGCACACAGCACAGAACAAAGAGCACACAGCACTCAGGACACAGCACAGAACACAGAACACACAGCACACAGCACAGAACACACAGCACAGAACACAGAACACACAGCACACAGTACATCGCCAGCCCATTGACCACAGCCCATCAGGGAGAGGGATCAGGCTTCACGTGCTTATCCACATGCAGGAGAAGGCATTCAGTCTGTACCTCAGCATGGACCTGAATGGTCCCATTTGACCCCACTTCTGTCTGTGGCTTACAGATAATCTCATCCTCTTAGTTCTTTTTGTTTTGTTCTCCTTTCTGCTACAGGGCAGTAATGTGGAACTACTCCATCCACTGACCATGTTGTGGCACCTCTGCTGAACAGGTAAAAAGGCTGTGTCTCAGCTTCCTTGAGAGTCCTCAGCTGCCACTTGCTTCCACCCTCCAGCAGAGCAAATGGGCCATGCTGTAAAGACAGAATATCTTTTTATAGGCACAGTGGGCAGAAAAATAAAAAAATCCTCTATTCAAGGGCATTCCTCCTCATACAAAGATCTTTCTTCCTTGGTTTCTTGGTTCAAATGCTTTGTCCCTGGGAGTCCTCAAGGCCAGGTTGGATAGGCCTCTAGACAACGTGGTCTACTGAAAGCTGTCCTTGCCCACAGCAGGGATATTGGAGCTGGATAATCTTTGGGGTTCCTTTCAGCCCCAGCCATTCTATCACTCCATGATTCTATGATGAATGTGCAACAGAGCTTTTTGCATGCTTGTGATGACCTTCTCTAGGTACTTCCTTGTCTCCCCACTGAAGTTCCAACACCCTGAAAACTGCTCCAGGTACTCTGGTAAATGCTTGCCTAAAAAGGAGATTCCAATAAACCATGCATGGCTGGGCTGCATGTTCTTCGTGTTGGTGAAGATTTTCCAGCTTTTATTTGTGATCAGAAGGTCCCAACAGGTAACATATGCCATTTCCAGTGGTGACATTGCTGAGGTTCTTTACAGACTCCATTTTGCATCTCTTGATATTTTTGAACTCACTTCAGTGGAAGCAGTTTTGACCATCAGAAAATATATAACTGCACTAGGTGTATTTACTGATTCAAACATTTCCCTCTCAGCAACATCTAGTTTACCCTCCAAGAGCTTTCACTCAAGAGATCCTTTGATCACTTTTCCTATTCTACTTTAATCTTCTTCCCCATCGACCTCTGTCATGCTTTGCTTTGATACAATCATCCACTTCCAAAATTTCCTGTCCTGTTACCCATTCCATTTTTGTCTTTTATCTCATGCTAGTAACTGCATTTCTTTGGCCTTTACACAGGAGTTCACCTGGTAGCTCTGTTTCAGAATGCTACATTGAACTTTGTTTAAAGATAAAAAGTAAAAGTCATGATACACAGACTTTGCTAACAGCATTTAGTACTGTGGTACCTAATGTAACACACTTATTTTGTCCCTGAAGAAGAGCTACCAGAAATGGACCCCAGCATCTCACTGAGTCAAGATGTTTTATAGGTTAGCTTTTTTAATCCATCTCAGTTAAGGTGTTGAACAACACATCCTTCAGCTGAAATCCTGTCTCACCGTCCATCTCCAATACGCAGCAAATTAAGAGATCATGTGCTAGAGAGCAATTATAGGCGTGACTTCTCTTGATCGATAATAAAAAAGTGATTAAAAAACTTTTAAAGGTTCTAAGTATTCTTTTTTAAACTCTAGAAACCTGAATTTCATGGAAATGTGTAGTAATCTTCACATAATCCTGTGATGGTCCTGCAAGTGCTACCTTAATCACAAATGGTGCATATTAATGAAGGTCCTCACCAGATGAAAGAGAATGTTAAAGAGTAGTTGAAGATTGATGGATTTAATACAACCAACTTTGACTTGTTCTCAGATTGAGTCAAACAGCTTCCACCTACATTTCTGCAAGAGGGGGAGGGAGAAATCCCAGATGACAGATGCCATGCACAGCAAAGCCCTCTCTAAAAGAAAAGAATAAATCATTTATGTACAGTATTCACTAAAAACTGCAGGGGGCAAGAGACTGCAGGTTTTCCTTTTAATAAGGAAGAAAAATGCATATATAATAATTGCTGTTGCAAACATACACAGTGCACAGAAACTGAGTCTGGATTACAGACATTCAATTCCCTGGGACAGAACATTAAAAAGTTACTCCTGGGTCACTAATCTACTAATATTATCAGGATTGCCTTGTTACAAAGCAAAAGAAATCTCTACCATTATTTTTAATCTGTGAGTTTCTATCATTTAGTAATCAGTCCAAAAGGCACAGTTACCTGTCCATGTGCACACAGTCCATTTCACTGAACATGGAAGAGGTCACAGAGTGCAGAGTTGGAAACAGGAATGGTTGGATGGGGTTTGCAGGAGGGGGGAGGGGGTTGGTCTCCATCACTGCTGCTGGACTCATTAATTGAGCAAGCTCAGTGATTTTAGCAACTGTTGCCACAACTACTTTGAGTAAGCTTTTTCACTTTTCCTTTTGAAACACAATTCTGAATAACAGTGCATTAACTCTCAAACTTCATAAAGCGGAGCACCCATTTTCATGCTAAAGGACACGGGAAAAATTAACTTTGATGGTCTAAATTATGGCAATAAACTGAAAATGTACTGGTTCCCCCTCCTCCTGTTATGACTGCTATCACTTGTAGGTCAGTGAGCTTCGGGACCCTCTTCCCAGATGGAAAAGCCTCTGTGCCAGAGCTAGCCCTCCTGTCTGCTCCTTCAGCATCACTCAGGATGGGAGGGTAGGGGCTACATCCCTACTGTCATTCAGCCATTTCTTCCCAGTCAATGGTCCCCTGAGGGCCATTAGCCATAGAACTCTGGACAGGAGCTCTGAAAGACTATTCCTGATCTCTGGCTGCATCACCTCAAAGAAGGTGCAGCCTGTAACCAGTTTTGGCCTCCTTTCTTTAGTTATGCTCTCAGAGGACCACTGCAGCAGAATACCTGGGTGTCTCATACACTGGAGTAACAGAAGCACAATGCATCACATGCATTCTCAGAAGTGTATTAATCATTGTAAGATGTGTTTTTAAATATTTCAAAGACATGATTCTTTTTTTCAGTATCAGCATCTGTTCTTTTCAGGAGGAAATTTGTGACTACTGACTCTAATTGCACCACTCAGTTAATGGGGCAGAGATCATGTCCACGTTTGTGAACCAGCTAAGGGGCTAACCTGCCATGCCATGTGTGGAAGCAAGAAAGTCCACCCAAATCCAGATCCATGGGAAAAAAATGACCCCATAGTGAAACATCAGGCTGTGGCTGGCAGGTCTGATCCCTGCCAGGGCTCCAAAACATGCATCACACCTTACTCCTGCACAGCACTGATTCACCCCATGCAAGGACTGGGACTCATGTATCGAAGAGGGTAAAGTCTGAAGTGATTGTTGGTGTTTCTCAAACATCCTGGCCTGGCATCTGTTGGAGGCAAGGAAACAGGCATATCTTATCTCTCCAAGCCCTTGCTGCTATAGCTGGCGTGCATGTGTTGCTGTCAGCTAAACCCACAAACTGCTTAATGGCAGGTACATAATAGCCCATTAGTTCAGGTCTGCCTGGGATGCTGGCAGGTATTTACATGAAATTTTGCCCTGCTTGTCATAGCATATAGGACAGCCAGCACCTGGCAACCTTGTACCCAACAACACAGTCTTTAATTTCTCTGAAGCAGTGGCAGCAGCTGACACCAACATTGTTGAATAAACAACAGGTTCTGCACCTGCCTGAGCAAAACCCTGACCTGTCTCCCAGCCAGCCAGTGGGCACACAGGGAGCCCTGCCTTCCCCCTGCACAGCAGCCTCAGGGATTAGTCAGAGTCTATCAGTATTGATTTGTCCTTCAGCAAGAGAGGTTTGCCCTGCTCTTGTCTTGGGAGTATTTTACCGAGCCATGAGACATGAAAATCTCCCTAATTAGATTTCTAGTTTATGGATAATTCTCATCACACACACTCACACACACAGCCCCACAGACATACAGGCTCAATGATAATGAAAAAAAGGTACTATGGCACAAGAGCCAAATGCCTGTGCCTTGTAGAATGCTTTGATACAGTACAGAACAATTCTGAGTTATTTCTGAGGATCTGGAGGCTTGGTACAAGATAGGACTTTTTTTTTTCTCCAAAGAGTGAAGCTGTGCAAAAAGCCTAATTTTTGTTAGGCATAGCCATCCAAGATAATTATGTATCCTGACTTGTAACAGGTGATCTGCTACTCTGAAAGCCATACATGATTATTTTATTACTCTCTTGCCTGATTAAATATTGGCATCTTACTAGATTCTACAGTAAATATACTTGCCTAGATCCACAAACTTACCAAATCAGGAGGAATAGGCGGAGAAGGAATTATTTACCTGCTACATTGATATTTCCCCTCAGGTGTTTTTCTTCCCTCCCCTTCATGCTGTTGAAGATGTGCTCTGAGGGAAACCATGGCATCTCTTCCAGCCTCCAGCCAGTGCAAGGTACCTGAGGAGGCTGCACATGAGGCATGAGTGTAAAAAGAAGTAAATGCAGAGAAAGGTCCTTGTTATTCACATGTAAGACAAAAGCCACTGAAAGAGACCAAGTATTACAGCAAAGAGAGTGGAATTCCACGTTAATGTTAGAAAAAAGCAAGCAAATACATCACCAGAACCCCCCCCAAAGGTGACAAATATCAAGATGATCCCTTTAGGAGCTTTAAGGGGCTTGGTTTGGGGCAACACTCCAAGACCAGAGTGCCATGCTAATTGGGCTCTCTTGTTTTGATCCACAGAGCAAGATGTCCTCCATTTACATGTTTTCTTTAAAATTAAAAGGCAAAAAATACTTAGTGGCATTTCTTACCCTGCAATTTTAACACACTGACATATAAAGGACCATCTGTTGGGTCTCTCAGTTAGAAGAGAGACAAAAAGGAAAAGGTGGAGCAGGAGCACCACATCTACTTTGTGGTTATATACTCACACAGACATAGGGATACATTAACCATGCTTTGGGAGCATTACATTTCTGACAGGGACAAGTTATTTGCTACTGATAGCTCACAAAAGCAAGTTAGCACAGCAAATCCCCTTCACAGGGTCCTACAGAGCTTCATATGTCAATAGTCATCAAGAGACTATTATTGGCATGTAACTGTTTTTTTCCAATAAATTGTCAGCCTGCATTGCAAACACAGTTGATTATAAATACAGTAAATGCTGTTAAAGCACAAGATTGAGCACCTATGTGCCACCAGTGACCACTGCCCCTTCTCATCCTGTGCCTCTCAAATGCTGCAGTGCTTGCAATTACATCAAAGAATCAGTGCAACCACTGCCCAAGAAAAGTCCTGTGTTTTTAATAGATCCCCTACTCATGATACACACAAGTGGCAAAAGTGATTTTATTGAGGAGCAGTGCAGGTTTTGGCTTAAGTAGCTCTGAGGAAATACTGTCTTTGGCTGTTTGTGGGATCATGTTGCCTTCTAGTGGCTGGCTCCAGCTCTCTATTGCAGAAAAGTTTTGGGATACTCTTCCACAAATATATCAGGAACATAGAATATTTTCTGAATATTTTCTAAATTTCTTTTAGTAGAGAAACAACTGTCATACATGAGTCATGCCCTGTATTTCTTCAGAGGCAAGAAAAAAATTATCAAGAAAACTTTTCTTTTTGACACACATTACTGTTTGAGTGTCTTCTAGGATAAATTTTGGATGTGTTTTAAGCTCTCCACAACCTGTAACAAGAAAAAATAATGGAATTTTTTCAGTCCATGGTGCAGGATAGGCTTGTCTGTCCTGCATGACCAGAAAAAAAGAAAAAAAAAAACCAAAACCACAAAAAAACCCCACCCAAAAAATGAAAACAAAACAAAGCAAAAAAGGTGAAGTAATTTCTTTCAAAGTACGGATTGCACAACAATCAGAAAAACTGGAGATGAAGGAGAACTCAGGGACAAGTTTTGCTGATTGGACTCTGAGAAGCAGGATGGTCTCCATCCCAGCAAGTGGGGAAAAAAACAGGCACTGCTGAAAAGCACACATTTGTTGGGGAAATACTTAAGTCAGCAGATTCAGGAAAACAGAAAGCAGGAGAGAAAGAGAAATGACAAAGTCAAATGGGGGGGTGGTCTCCCTCCCAGACTTGGCAGAGGAAGAATACACCAGTGATGCAGTTAACCAAAGGTCTTTTTATCTCTTCCACAATCTGCCTGAAAAACCAATTTCATCTGAAGCAGTTGCACTTGAAAAGCGATGGCTGCTTCAACCAAATACTCCCAAATGGGCTTGATGTTTTTGGCCCATGTTACTTGCAGGATGATCAGCAGGGGTGGATCCTAAGATACTTACCTAGAAATGCAAGAAAAGTCATTAAAAGAAAAAGAATTAGAAATGGTGACAGGAAAACAGTGACTAAGCTGCATCACTGAAAGAGAGAGACACATGAAAATGGCCAAAGCTGTGAATTATTTAAAGAAATGCAAATATAGAAGACAATTTTTTTTCTCCTCTGATACACATGACCAAGGCCTGGGGTGGAGTGAAAAAACAGAGAGGAAACAGACTTACAGTGAAAATTAGAAGCAGAAGCCAAATCATTTGAGGAACAAAGACTGGGTTGTCAGCTCACATGGTAAAAGAAATCGTGACAGCAAGTAAAATTCAAGGGGTCTGCTACAAGAGAGCTGAAAAGAACCTAAACCAAAATGTCAAGAAACTTGAAGGAGAGCCTTTCAGTTGCACAGATCACAAAGAGTTCAAGGACAAATGTATGGGCCTGTAGAGGAATCCATTCATTGGTGGCGTGCATATATTTTTTATGATTCAGCACCCCAAAACCTCCCTCCTGCTTCAACACATAAGGGTTTTATTATCTCAGGAGAAATCAGGTCCTTGGTATTGAGGACTACTGAATAACATAGCTAAGGAAATAAATGCTTCAATCGAAATGGGATATTTCCTCTCAAACAATTTTACACATGTACAGAAGAACATGATGTAAGAAGTCAGATTAGACTGTCGCAGCCCTCCCTCTTGGCTCCATAATCTATGAATATCCTTGTAACACATGGCTGTGTCATCCCCACCTGCTCTCCAAAACTCTTCCCATACACACACTGCATGCATGGAAGAAAAAAGCAATGCATGCATGAGCAGCAACTGTCTTCACCACAATCTGCACAAGGTAAACATGACAGAGATGAGCTAAACACATGAGTATACCAAGAAAAATCCAAGTCTGTTTCTTCTATTCAGAGTTCCAACTGCTGACTCTTGGGGAACTGCCAGTTTGAAGAAGGCAGCTCATATTCCTTGAATATCCAAGAAGTGGGACTGGTGGAAATATGGATTTTAGACAACTGTAACTCTGAATCTCCTGAAAATTATAGGACCATTAATTGGTATACAGTGGCATACTTCCTCTCTTTTTTACGCCAGAAGATCAAAAATAAAATGTGCCTTGTGACTGTGGCTTTATGCATAGTAAGATTGAATGGCTTGCTATGATTCTTTTCCCAAATAGGCTGACATCCGCGTAAATGCTGGGTAGAATATTCCTTTCTGTTGGGCCAGTGACAGAATTGATGCATATCAGTTTGAATTTGACCTACCAAATGACATTTTCTTTTTTACCAAAGACTATCAACCACCTTTTTCCTGTCTTGTTAGATTCTTGGGTGACACCACAACAAATGCCTAATTTGAAACACACAAATAAAGTCTTCCAAACTGTCACCTGCAAATTTGGGTCACAAAAAGAAAGGAAAAGACCAAGGAGAAGATGTAGAAGAAGAAGAATGTGTAAGAGAATGAGAAGGAGAAGGAGAAGGAGAAGGAGAAGGAGAAGGAGAAGGAGAAGGAGAAGGAGAAGGAGAAGGAGAAGGAGAAGGAGAAGGAGAAGGAGAAGGAGAAGGAGAAGGAGGAGAAGGAGGAGAAGGAGGAGAAGGAGGAGAAGGAGGAGAAGGAGGAGAAGGAGGAGAAGGAGGGGAAGGAGGAGAAGGAGAAGGAAGAGAATGTGGAATGTTAAAAAAAATTATTAGCAACTTCCTTATTGGTTTTAATGCTTTGAGAAGGTCATGGTTTAAAACTTAGCACCATTTCTTAATGAAGTGTCATCTAAAATATTTATAGGGATACCTCTTGGAAAGAGAAACACCCCAGACTGCTGTAATAATTGTGAGCTATCTAATGAGATGATCCTGGGTGTAATATGGACCAACTACATAAAGCCCATAGGAAGTGATTTTGTCACAACAGTCAACACCTTTCGTATGGGATCACTCCAGATGATTTGTTTTTACATACAGAAAAAGAGTTTGGTTGTGGTAAACAAAGAAATGTATTTGGTATAGGGTAACTAATCACTGTAACAGTCTTCCACTAATTGGAACACTACCTCACTCTAAATCAAACAAATTTACCCCTAAACTACCCAGCTTGAAAATCAGCAACACCTTTTTCCTCAAGAAAGATAAAAAACTCAACATTCAATATTTTTTTATGTCTGATAAAGCAAAGATATATTTAATAATTCTACAATAGGATCATTCCAGAAAGTCACAAAATGAATGGCATTGATGAGACAGATTGAAAGTAGAAAAGAAAGCAGAGTTCAGATTTTAAATAAAAAATCATTTGGATTCAGTTAGATGAAACAGTGCCAAAGAAGAACTCAAAATTTTTTCAACATTCTTCAGGTTTATCATAGCACATTGATTAAAACCCACGGTGTTTGTTCCTTAATCTTCCAGAAAGGATTAATAAGCAACATAAGCAATGCAGAACAATATTAGTGCTCATGTCTATGAATTTAGATATTCACACCAGCATCCTGCATTTCTAACTTCATTTATTTATGAGAGACAAAAGGAAAGGCTGGTAGCCCTTATGTCAGCATCCCCAGCTAAGCTTCACATAGGCAAAGTTCTATCCCCTTGTGGATGGAAGCAAAAGCTTTTTATTCCCAAGGAGGTAGTTCTTATTTTCCAGTGTAAACTGTGCTAGAGCCACTTGTAGCTTAATGTGGATATAACACTTCGTTATTATTCTTCCCATATTGCCACCAAGGCATAAAAATTTGTCTCCTGGTACCCTGTGCCTCTCTATTTGCAAGCAATGGGAAGTTCATCTTATGACCACAAAATGCCATCCCACATTCCAAAGAAGTGACAGCATATGGATGACTGGTCTCATATGAAGAACCTTAAAACATAAACCACAGAGCTTTTCTAGGAGGAATTCCATTCTAAACAGGGAGAGTTGATTCATCTGTTTGCTTCCTTTTAACTTTATTACCCACTCTCAAATCAAAGTGTTAAAAGAATATCACGTTTCTAAAAATCCTGAGGAACTGAGTGACGCCTGCATGGCATTTTGTGTACTGTCATTACCATATTCTGCCCACACTTGGAGTTAGCTAGAAATGAGAGAGCTCTGAATGAGAGCTAGACAGCCATGCATAAAGCTGGGCCCAAGCTAATAAGCCTTGCTGAGAACCAATTTTTTTTGTTGTAGCTGCTGTATGTTGCTGATTCATTAGCATGGCTATGTAGCTTCAAGTAAGGCTGTAGCTGTCATCAATGAAGTAAGCTCACATCTGCTCGGGACACGTATAGACATATTTACAGAAAACAAGAGAAGTGAAACAGAGGAGTTTTTAAATTACAAACAATAGACTTGGTGCCTGTGCTGCAGTCACCCACAGCACACCAGTCAGCACAGTCAGTCTGCTATTAGTCAGGAAGCATCAACTAATCCTTCTATGTCACATCTCAGGGAGCATATCACAGCTCCCAGAGTCACAGCTCTGTCCCTCTTCTGCTCCTGAGACAGCCCAGATGGACCCCATGATTGCTGCAGGGGCCATCTTACAAAGCCAACAATTGGCTTATGATTAATCTTAATTTTCCCTTACCAGTCATTGGTTTGGTCTCTTCTTCTACAAATATTGTCATTACAATGACGTAAATGCTTAGTAATTCCGATTTACAATAATGGCATATCATCCATTCCTAATTGCTATTCAATCCTAATTGTCTCCTTGAAACACGTACCTGATTAGATCAAGATTTAAAGACAAGAATCAGAGCAAGTGCTTAGGATCTCAGACCACTGAGGACAGGCAGGAGAAGGTCTGTCTGTCAAATTTGGAGAAGGTAGCAGAGGAGGATGGTAGAGCTTAACTAGAAAAAAGGCTCCGTTGTGTTTCCGTGTGGAAACTTCATAGCTGTAACACCAGCTCTGCATCCGATGTTAAAAAAAAGTCTCTCTGGAGTGTGAGACACCACATGTCAGAAGTGTACTGTGAAACATATGTTCATGTTTTCCCTTTAAGATAGAGTATTTCACATTTCTTCTTTTATGTATACTTTAGATTACAGATGAATCTATTGTACCAAAATACGAGCAACTGCTTTCCAATATGGGAGAATGCCTTCCATGTTCAGCCTCCATGATTTTGACTGTAAAGCATTTCAGCAGACTCTTGTATATCGGTATTCATTACCTGTATGGTTTGCATAACAGACACATTAACAACCCAGTCAATAATATCAGCTCATATTGACCAGCTATTCCTACCCTGAAATAGGAATGCCAAGCTTCAATTGATTCACACTCATGCATTGTGTAAATATAATTTCAAATTAACGTGTACAAACAGGAGCACATACTGTTATTACTACATGGAGTAACCTGGGGGATGCACTGCTGCACAAAGCTGGTGTTTGAGACAGAACTAGTCAATAAAATGCAAGATATAATTTGCCACTGAATATCCCATGAACTCCAAATATTGCTGGCTGCTACAAAGCTTTAATTCAGTCTTGTGCCACCACCTGTATCTCCCTGCAAGCCCCAGGTGAGGCAGAGAAGGTACAAAACACATCTGACCAAGCTTTTGGGTACCAAAATACCTCTCTCTTTCCTCTACAGTGCACTGAAGAAACAGAACCCCGCCGTGCACAACTGCTTAAAACCCAAAACCTAGCTCACATGACATGATCCAAGTATTTCACAGAATCATAGAGTATCTCTAGTTGAAAGAGAGCCATAAGGATCATAAACTCCCTTCTCCAAGCAGGATCAACCAGAACTAAAGCATTTGGCTGGCATGCTCCTTGAACTCTGACAGGCTAGCTACCATGACCTCTTCCTTTTCCAGTCACCCCCTCAGTGAAGAAACTTTATCTAAAGTCCAACCTGAACTTCTCCACATGCATTTTTCATTTCCTTGTTTCCTACTGTTGGTCACCAGAGAGCAAATCAGCACCTCTGCCTCTCCTGTTCTTCCTGGAGAAGCTGGAGACTATGAGGAGGCCACCATTCAGCTTTCTCTTTTCCAAGTGGAACAAAACAAGTAGCCTCAGCCAGTGGTATTATAGTTTTAGGAAGAAGTTCTTCACAGGAAGAGTGCTTGGGAATTGGAATGGGCTGCCCAGGGACAGGATGGAGTCACCATCCCTGGAGGTGTTTAAGAAAAGCCTGGATGTGGCACTGCGTGCCATGGTCTAGTTAAAAAGGTGGTGTTTTTTCATAGGTTGGACTCAGAGATCTCAGAGGTCTTTTCTAACCTAGTTGATTCTGTGGTTCTGTCTTACGCTCAAGACATTTTGCCATCTTTGGCACCCTTCTCTGTCACCTTGTTCTTTTGCTGTTCTTTCTAGCCTTTATAAACAATATTATTGTTGACATTCCCTCCAGGTAGGAGGGACAATTGATGGACACTTTCTAAGAGCAGTGGAATTGAAGAGGTTGAACCTCTATCTTCCAATGTGGTCCCTTTCTGTGAAATGTATATAAGGTGAAGTTAAAAAAGTAAATTCCTCTTTGTCCTCTCGCTCTGACTTTCTCGTCTCTGTTGCATCTCTCTGTGACATTACTGCGTCACTTCTCTGGACATGCTATAATAACCTTATGTCTATTTTATCCTGTGGCTCCTGACAATGCATATGGCACTGGAGGTGAGGCCATCCCAGCTCAGAGCAGAGCAGGACAATCCCCTCTCTTGCCTGGCTGGTGCCTGATGCCCCCCAGGTCAGGGCTGGCCGTCCTGGCTGCCAGGGCACTGCTGACCCGTGTTCAACTTGCCACGGACCAGGAACCTGAAGTCCCTTTCCACTGAGCTGCTCTTCAACTTCTTGCCCCACAGTCTGTGGGTGTAACCAAGGTTACTTTCTCCCAGCTGAACAATCCAGCACTTGCTCCTTTTAAATTCCATGCAGTTGGTGACTGTCCATTTCTTGAGCCTATCCAGATCTCTCTGCAAGGCCTCTATGCCACAGCTCCTCCTAATTTAGTGCATCAGAAAACTTAATGTACATTGAATTCTTGCACTCAGATCATTTATAAATACACTAAAGAGCACTGGCCCTGAGAGGAACCCAGGGGAATGTCACCAGTCTGATGTGACTCCATATACTATAATCCCTTGTGCCCGACCTGTGAGCCAGTTGCTCACCAATCCCATGATGTGTTTATCCAGCTGTGTGCTAGACAGATTATCCAGAAGGATACTGTGAGAGACAGTATCAACAGCTTTGCTAAAACCACAAGCCCCTACATCTCCCCTTGGTCAACTAGATGGGTGACCTTGTCATAAAGGGGAATTAAGTTTGTTAAGCAGGATTTTACCCTTGTGAGCCTGTGCTGGCCATGGCTAAGGACTGTGTTGTCTTTCAAGTGCTTTTCAGTAACTCCCAGAATAACCTTTTCCATAATTTTAGTAATCACTGAAGTGAGATGGGCAGGCCTGTAATTACCAAGGCCTTTCTCCTTACTGTTCTTGAAAACTGGGACAACATTTTCCAGCTTCCAGACAAATGAGACTTCTCCAGACTCCTGAGACTGCTGAAAAGTAATGGAGAGAGGCTCTGTGATGATATGACATTGGCCAGCTCTTTCAGTACCATGGAATGAAGACATTCATCCTCCCCTTCAGAAGCACTGACAAGACTTTTCAGCTACTTTCTCACCTGGGTTCGCTTGCTTTTTAACAAAATAAAACCCATTAAAAATATCCCAAACCCAAAAGAAAGCTGCTCAGCACAAACATTACCACCATAATGACAGCCTAAATGAAAATAATAATAAAAAATAAAACCCCAAGAACTAAATAGTTTATTTAAGAAAATGTATTAAAAAAAAAAAAAAAAGGAAGATCCTTAAGCAGAAGAAACAAGGGCACTTCAGCTGTCTTCTTGCCAAGTCAGGACTAGACCCTGGTCCTGAAGCTCTCCAGTTCCACAAACAAGTTTCACTGACACTCTCTGTTGGTGATGAGAAGGACCATATTTTATCCACCAGCACCCTGATGCTGTAAGATCTCTCTCTGCCCTACATTCTTATCTATTGAGGGCTCCTCATCTAGTGTTTTCCAGGAAAAAAAAAAAAAGCAGCTCGCTGATGAGAAGAAAAAGATAGCACAGAGCAGCTGTAGCTGTAATTGGCTGAAGGGCTAACAAATGACCTAATATTCTCCTAGCTAGGATTTATCCAGCTGCTCACTGTTCTGATTAAATAGGACTAATCCATCAGGCAAATATTGCTTTGCTGGTTCAAGAAATAAACTTACCTGTTTCTTAATTTTTCTTTAATTTTATTATTAGAAGATAGAGTGCCACTTCTCTAATCTAATGTTTGTTCTAAATTATTCATGGATAATTTCATAAATTAGCATATAAACCTACTCCCTTAGAGCTCTCTCATGAAGCTGCTATGTCTGACCTTTATTTAAAATTGTGAATTAAAACAAAGCATAGGATGAACTACTAAAACTCACAGACTTTTCTATCAATGAATGCATTTCATACATGTTACAGGGTTTTTCCCAGTATTTGACCTCTGAAATAGGAAGCTAACACAGTTAAAACTAGCATTTGATGGCTATATATACTTATAATTTTCCCATTTCTGAAAAAAGCTCCTCATTCCAAGACAAATATGCTCAATTAAATTGTAATCAATATGATTTTTGAAGTCACTCTGTCCCCATCATGAGAAATAACATAAAAGGAATTAAATTAAAAATGATTCAACTTTTCACAGTCCTCACCTTATTTCAGTTTTTCTCTCCTGGTTCAGGGTCTCAGCATCCTGCCCTTCAACCCTTTCCCCTGAACACCCCTCTGTGAACCCACCAGCCACACACCACTACCTTTGGATATTCTTCTACTGCTGTAATAGACCATTTTCCATCTCATCACCATATTTGTCTTAGCCTTCCTCGCACTGAGGAGAATAATGACGCAAAGGCCCAAGTATGGTGCTATGAAAGGAATTAAAACCTTTAGTACCAGATAATGTACTACAGGATAATATACATTTGTTTCAGATAAAATTATTGCTCTAGTGCCAGTAAGCCTCACTTGATCTGCTAAGTCCTGCCAGAGAACACATATTAAAAATATTAATAAAAAAATTTAAAAGGGGAAAGAAAAAGGGAGAAAGCAGGAAAACAGAACAGTATGGGAGCTTCCACTTAGAGCAGAATCTTGTTATGCATAGTCTTAATGAGCAGAATGTTCCTTTTCCAGTGACATTTGTAAAAGCCAATTTCCAACACCGTGTTTCTTTTTGCACTGAAATACACCACAAATCATTCCTATTGAGCCATTCAAGAGCTTAGCGTGGATAAAAGCAAACAAACAAAATTTTCACTGTCTCAGCACTTTCTTTCCTTCATTGCACAAGTGACCTCCATCAATATCATGTTTCACTTCTGTTCCATATGGCTGAGCTCTGGTTTCAGGATGTTACTCCCTGTCAGGACAGAGATAGGTATGGCTTCAGTTCTGGGATATTCACAATGGAAACTAGGAAAGAAATTGGAAATGCTGGAAGATTTTTGAGATGAAATACTGGACTGGATCCTGAAAGAAGTAAAAGACTGGATAGTTTATGGATGGAAGATCCAACTTCCAAGTCTCTCCCTTTCTTTAAAATACACTATGTAGTTTATCTAACAGAGAAATGGAACAGCAATCAAAGCTGCAAGGTGACTAATATTTCACCAGATGGCAATATCAGGTGAAATATCAGGACTTTACCAGATCCAGGTAGACAAAGATTACATACATCCAGTGGGGCACTGGATCTGGCTGACAAGGTGCATGTTTTGGCATTAGCAGTGTTCTGTTCAAATCGAAAATCACAAATGTATTTCAAACTCATTGTAACTATAGAGACACACTCCATGATCCTGGTGGGTCCCTGCCAACTCACACAGTTTATGCAAATAATCAAAAGAATCAAAGGAAAGAGTATAAAAATGATCACTTTCAAATTAATTTCATATTGTTGTTAATGAATCAAGAGTGTCCATTATGGGGAAAAAAAACCCCTGTGACCTTGCTCACTCTGAATTCCCATCTGCTCAAAAACAAAAGCAAAATAAAAAAGATAACATAAACTAAAGGTACTATACATGTTAAGTGCAAGTGATTATTATTACTGAAAGAGCTGTGTGTAGATACAGTTCTTCAGCAAGAAACTTAGGCAACCTACTGTCTCGCCTGAGGGACCCAATAACCAGCCACAGGTTCATTTCAACATTTCTGACATTTGGTCCTTAACTCTCTCTGACATCTGGGAGGCCCTTGGGACTTAGCCCTCCTGGCAGAACAGGAGGCAGCAGTCCCAGGGAATGGATTTCTCCTGAGTAGAGCAATCATTTTCTTGTGCTGAAATTGTTGATTTTAGCTCCCTGCTAAGATCACTCCCCACTTTCCATCTTCATCTTGAAGCTTATTTGAAGCCTGTGTTCTGTATAAGGCTCTGAGAAGCTGATCTAAAAAGAAATGTCAAGGTTTTTACTGTTATAAGAAACAGAGCCCTATAAAATAGTGATCATTAAGCCTCTTCAGTCAAGTAAAGCAAGAAAGAAAATTATTTCTAAAGGTTTTAGTAAACAGATCTGACTGAATTTTCCATCCTGGGTAACTGAGTACTGCAATAAAATGCCAAGTAGAGACTAATATATACTTACATCCTCCTAATTTCCTGGTTTCACTAAATCCAATATAATAAAATTGACAGATGCTATTTTATCTACTCAAGTGATTCATGAAGAGCCTGGAACTGCAATGCTGCAACAAGATATGACATTCGTGCTAGGGTTTAGGTTTTTTAAAATAAAAATAAATGACTGGCCAAGGACCAGTGATAGCTTGTGATTTGCCTAGCACAAAATGACAAGCTTGTCACCTTTACCTACAGAGGAAAGAGAATTACTAAACTTGGTTACTATTTACCTATGTATTGACTCCCCAGACTGTTATTTTGAAATTGCTGAAGAGAAAGTAAAATAAATTAGGGAAATAATTGAAATTTAAAGCTAAATTAGATATTTTTCATGTCACCTTTTAAAATTATGTTAATTGGTATGCATTTTTAATGACAACATTAGCAGCAAGTAATAAAAAGTCAGCAGGATCTACACACGGATAAATAACAACACACTAATGATAATTACATAAACCTTCTGTATAGTGACATGTGGGTCAGGAATTGAATTTGCACTCTCAAATTGAATCATCTATCAGGGCCCCACATCATCAGTAACAAATGTCACTGGTAAGTTTCATTTTCCTGTGTTCAGACTGCCCTCATGGTTTTGTTTGCTAAAATCCAATAACAGATTATGTTTCAAGGCGAAATCTTGACACCTAATGGTACTCAATGGGAGTGTTGATTGCAAAAGAGTAGCAAAGAGATTGCAAAAGCAGCATTTGAGTTTCAGAAAAGAGCCTATTTCAGATACTTAGACAACATAATTTCTACTTTATTTTTTAGGCATTTAAAGGGGCTTTTCTGGTAATAAAAGGACTGACTTAAGTGCATGTGTTTACAGTTATATACTGTCATAACTGCCTTGTTGAAATGGGACCTCTGTTAAGTGTGTGACTTTATCAGTGAAGCTTTATAGACTGAGCAAAGAGTTCCTGAATTACTGAAATCAGGCCAAATAGGAAATGATTGAAGGCAAATTGAAATGTTCCCTTTAGTTTCAGAGAAAATACACANTTTTTTTTTTTTTTTTTTTTTTGACATAATGGAATATGCTCACTTGTCATTACAAAAAAAGATGACAAAGTAGCTGAAAATAATTCTCCTAAGATCAGAAGAACATGATACTTCCAAATATGACTTTATTCTGTGGTAACAGGAAATATTAGGCAGAATAAGTCACACAACAAAAGCTGTTTTGGAACCCTGAACACGGCATCTGCTCTGCCTTGCTTTAGGGACAGGCTGGACAATGTTTTGATTATAAAGCCTGAGGTACACTGACATATGAAAAGGAAAAGCTTAGCTGCTGTGTCGAGCACAACAGGCAGCATTTGGGTAGCTGGAGGCTGCATGGGAGAAGGTCACGAGTTGCCCTGGGCAGGAAACAGGTAAGTCCAGCCAGCTCTGAAACTGGTGTGAGCAACTCATAGCCTGAAAATCTTCAATGCTGAAGGAGCATGTGGTGCTTCTGCTCCAGTGCACTTTGGAAAAGGCAGCAGCCACAAAGGTCACAGGGCAGACAGGGAGAGGATCTTGGGCAGATGTGAGGAGGATCCACAGGGAAGGAGAGGTTTTGGGGTACAGAGGTGAGCCACTCTGCATGTCAGGGTGGGGACAGCTCAAGGGACTGCAGCCTGAGAGCACCCTTGAGGGACTGTGGCCATGGAGCAGGAGGAAAATGAACAAGGAACAGCAGAAAGAAGCCATTAGGAGCAGGACCTGTCCATGCACCCATGGAATGAATATGGAGGGGCTGATAGTAATCCACAGCAAACCTGAGGCAGGGTGATGCTATAAGAGAAGTAGAGATGTTTGCCTTGAACCGGGGAAACAGGAAGGACAGTTGCTTTCTCATTTATGACACCCTCCCCACCAGAAACCTGAATCAGAAGATGGTGCTAATTGACATGAAATCAAGTAAAAATTCCCCCATTTGAGACTCTCACCCATGACACCTTTTTCAGTTGTAATGGTTGAAATAGATAAGATCTAGTGAAATGTTTGACTTATGAATACACAATGGATGATGGAGAATTGGCCACAACTCTTGATGCTTCAGGACTTCTTTACAGGGGTTTATCAGTTTCCTGTCATTGTTAAAAACATAACTTTAAATTGCTCAGTTTAGCTTCCAGCCAATATAGTTTTTACACCTTCAACAAATAGTTATCTATTAAAAGTGCATGTTCAATTCTCTTCTTTAACTACCTGCAGTATTTAGATATGACAAACCTTTATCTCTAGCCTTTTGCAAGTAATTTTACAGCTATTTTGCAAATTATTACCAAGTTTTCATATTTATTAGTTCTGGACACCTGAATTGGTGTGGTTTAGTGGCAGATGCACAAAAGCCAAAGAAAGAGTTAATACCATCTCTACGTTCCAATTCAAATCAAACCGGGATTGTCTATTGCCCAAAAAAAATACACTAATTTGTTAACTCAGTCTATTAAATCTGAAGATTATCCATGTGAGAGTAAGAATTTTATAAATTCAGCCTGTGTTTTTGTGAATTTTAACTCGGACCAATATTTGCTGTGTTAATTCAATAAGCTATTGCTTAGTGTTCATGAGAAAAATATGCATTTCTGTTCATACTGCAGGTATAAAAACAGTGGTGAAAGCATATTTTCCTCAAAGTCAAATTGCATTTTTGAAAATACAGCAGGGTTTTTAGGAAGGCTAAAATAAAGATAAGGTTAATTACATATCGAAAGTACAATTTGCATTTAAAGTTAAATAACGAGAAAGTACATTTAGTCAAATGTTTCAAACAAAAGGGAAAGAATTAGCATTTTCTTCACGGAATAATCTGTCTGCTTTTATTTTTAATTAAACTAGCTATATTATGTATGTATAGATCATTAAAATAATGAAAAATAATGCACTTAATCTAGGAAGAATCTAGTAGTCTAATAGAATATTTCTCCTTTTGGATGTTTCTTAATGAGGTCAGAACTCCAACTTGTGATTTTGAGGTTTTTTATCCTAAAATCCTAAATCCAAATGCTTTAATAGACTTAAGAAGCCAGAGCTACTTTCCTTAGAACAGACTACAAGAGACAGGGGTGATTAGCCCAACAAAAGGTTGCTTTATACATGTTCCCCTCCACTTAAATAATTTCCTTTAGTCCAGTCACATCTCCCAGTGCAATGACAAGGGATTGAAAAGAGGAAGAAATTATTGCAGACACTTGAAATCCTATAGAAATACTTTTTTTAAAAAACAAGTATTATTCAGGCTTACTTCTCTTGAATATAGTATACAATATGTTCAAAAGGATGATTTCTACTGGAAATGTCATCTGGACTCCACCCACAGTTACCTCTTCAGCATACCAAACACACCTTGGAATTCTGCTCACCAAATGTCCTCATCAGGTGTTTTGGGAACTAGTAGTGTAGTTGTGAATCCTGGTCATCAAGATAGATAGATCAGTTAATACCCATGACAGGAACTCCATTGCCTTATACAACCTGAATAATAGAGTCCCAAGGAAAGACAGAGATGGTATGAACAGGACGGTCACCAGCAGAACCTTTCTTTTCCTTCCTCCACTGAATGTTCCCTCAGCAGAAATTGGCTGGGACCATCCTTTCACACAGGTCTCATAAGCCAAGATTTAGAAGAATTATGCTGGGACTTGTGATACTGCATAAACTGTTTTTGTGGAGGTTTTTTTCCCACTAGTAATTGAGAGGTTTTGAGTAATTGAGGTTTTTTTCCCACTAGTAATTGAGAAGCAAAGAGAAGAAGGATATTCAAAAGCTAAATAGTGAAAATAAGAAGACAATAATAAATAATAACTAGTAATATTATTATTTATAAATAATAACTAATAATTATGAGAATAATACAATTTTCTTTCATATAATAAAGTTTTAGTTTAATTTTCAAAGGAAATTTTCCCCCATTTTCTACGCATTTTTCCATGTAAGAGCTCTGAGACACAAAATTGCAGCAACAGCTGGTGTGTGGTTTTTACACACTGCCATATGCTGAGGAGTTACATTCACAGACCAAAAGAGGGCGAAAAGTCCAAAATAAATATAAAAGGAGAGTCCTTGTGTCAGAAAGATGAAATTAGGAAAGATAACACCTTTATTCCCAAAGAGAGGAGATCCTAATAAATTTATGCAGGAATCCTGCTGCTGGGTTTGTCTGATTACGTTTTTTTGTTGGGATGGGCCATTCTTGAGTTCTGGTAAGTCATCCTTGAAAATCAGCCAGTTCTCCTGGACCCTTGTTTTCTCCAAAGCTGTATCCCATGGGGTTCTCCCAAGCACATCTTTGGACTTGTGAATTTATAAAAGAATCACCTTCCATCTTTAACACATCCAACTGTGTCTCCACTATCCTTCGTAGATAAACATCACTGGGAAATGAGGGCTTGTCTCAAAGGCTTGTCTCAATGTTGATAGCCAACAAGTGTTGAACAAGTAAAATTCCAAGGATCTTAAAAAATTAGAGCAAAAGTAGCAGATGCAGGAGACACAGCACCACTGGATAAGTCAGACCAGTAAGACGAGAAGGAAAGTAGGTATGGAAGAGATACAATCAGAGGGTGAGAAGTGGAGCTGGAGTAAGGTTGTATTTCTGAGGCAGAGAAGAGATCATGAAAAGCTGAGAGTGTTGATATTCTGGCTTTTCTTTCCTGAGGAAAAATACAATACAGAGACTTTGCAAAAGACAATGAGAATTCCAAAATGTCTTGTAAATACTGGAGAAAGGAATTCTTGACTCTATTAGAGGTCTGAATTTTTCTTTCTGCCTTCTGTGAAGTAAATTCTGGCTTTCAGAAGTACAGTTGACTAACACAGCAAGTTTAGAGAGAAGAACCAGATTATACTGAAACAGAGTTGAGGTGATAAACGTGTAATGCCGAGCCCAACAGTGTAAGTGAGCTACATCTGTATTTCCCACTTGAGAAATTAAGCTTGTTAAGCTGCTGAATGAGAAAAAAGTGAGAAACACAACAATGAGATCATGACTACAATCTGCAACCATGTTAATCTTACACTTAACAGCTTTTCAGCAAAGCACAGTAGCAAAGGATAGCAGAAAGACCAAAAGTCAAAACAACTCTTTGCTCAGACTCAGCCTCACTCTTAGGAGGGTTACCATATTACTGCCTGAAATTTCCAGGCTAGAAGTGTGTCTCTAATGCACATGCAGCAATTCTGATATGCCCACAGTCCCTGATGACTGAGGTATGCCTGTAAAAGTGATGCATCTTAGACTCCTTGTCTGCCTGTGCCTTCACACTTGACCTAAGAAATTCACATACAGGAAATAAACCTGTACATCTTGACAGACATCTTGACTTCTTCAGTGACTGTAAATTAAGAAGTGTCCAGGACTTTTTTCAGCAATTAAACACAGTCATAGTGACTAATACACTATAGGAACAACTTCTGCTGAGGTGCCAGCCTGCACTAATGTCTTGGGTTATGGAACCAAAAATGTGTATTCAATTTCATCTGTGAAAGCAGTTGGGGAGATGTTTTTATTTTATCTCTTGTAACTCCAGGGAGGGAGGGGGGCAGATGCTTTCTGATTATGGCCCAGTTAAAACCGAGTGAGGCAGTGTTTCTTATCTCTTTCACCACCCATCCTCCCTCTGGGGGATATAATCTGATAATGGGCCATTAAGGCTCACCAATGACATGACACAATACATCATCCCATTGTGAGATGCTCCACCCAGTGAGCGGGGATCCAAGCATTCCTACCTAGATAAAAGTGAGATGTAGGAACACCAGGCATCTGGTTCCAGTGGATTCCCAGAGGAAGACCAGACCTTTCTTGCCACCAGTGGACTCTTTTGTACAGGATCATCTCTACCTCAACAGAACCACATCTGCCACTCCAGGAGGACTTACTCTGGGCTGCTTCCAACACCCTGACCAATAGGGTGTCAGGCTGTATTTCTGACTCTGTCAGGATTTCTAGGATTTTTGTTTGCTTGTTTTTTTGTACTACTACATTTGTATTGTTAATATTCCTAGTAAAGAACTGTTATTCCTATTCCTATTGCCTGAAAGCCCCTTAATTGCAAAATTATAATTTGGAGGGGGTGGGGGGTTTACATTCTCCATTCCAAGGGAAACTTGAGCTTTCCCTGGCAGATACCTGTCTTCCCAAACCAAGACAGCTAAGAAGCACCATTCCAGGGAAGTCCCTGTGCTGGCTCTACCAGTTGGCCTTGGAGCTCACAACCATTTCCAGACATAGGTACAAACAGTCCCAGATGTCAGTAATTTAGTCAGTATGGCCTGCTGTCCACACACCTCAGGGCAAGGTCCTCCTGCCTATCAGCAGACAAAGTCTTTGGCGGATGTACTTCATAACTACAATGAAACTTACATTGCAAAACGCACACAAATGCATGTGTAATTAAAAAGCAATCACGATTACCCCATCCACATACTTTGGGACACGTTATTGTAGCTTGGGACTTATTTGGGCACTTTATGTAGCACTATTGTGCTACATAACTCTGCTTCATTCCCTGTTGCTCCAGAATGAATATATGGATTTATGCAACTCTTAATAGGAGGATGAGTATAAAATACATTACTAACTTTTAGAGTGCAAGTAGACAGACAAATGAAGAGTAATAATTTTGAAATATAAGGAAAGGTTATTGTGTAATACCATGTATTTTTTAAATAAAACTATAATTTAAGCAATAATAAACCTACTTCTCTATACAATTGATTTTTGATAGGAGAAATTCTGTGTGTATGAACCCTGTACTCTTTAATTAAAAACATTTTGCATCAAGCAGAAGAAAGATTATTTTTGAGGCACAAACAAGGAACATTTACCTTTCTAAATGTCTGATTAGCATTTTTTTTTTCACACTCTTGCATCTGCCAAAGCTGAGACCTCTCCTGCTTGGTCGAATGATAGAGAATATATTTATTTTCTGCAACAGCTCCCTCTTGGTGAAGTGATGGGGGAACATCACTGCAGAAGGCTGATAGTGGCAGCTGCAGTGGGGGTTTTGCTGCACTTTGGTTGGTTGGGTGTTCAACTTTGGGTATGCATTCGAGTTCCAAACAAATCTCAGTCTATTCTAAGGAAAAGAAAAAAGGATCAAAACATAAATAATTCCAGTGGTTTTCTTTATTTTCTGTGTGCATGCTTTGAACCAGTCTTTACTTCATGTAGAGGTAATGCTTCTGCATGAAGAGATCCCAAACCATATATTAACATTAGAGGAAATAAATTCTTTCTTCTTGACAAGTGAAAGAGATCTATTTGCAGGTTAAATGAACATTAGGTTGTTTTAAAATCCTGTAATAGGGAACTGGTACTCATTTACACTTCCTGACACTGGAGCAAATAACTACCAGCTGGGTAGCCATAGAAAACCAGCCAAAAATTAGCAAATTCTGCAAAATGTGTAAGAAAGTGAGGAAGTGCAGCTAATTCTAATTTAGTGTTTATGACAGGTGAATTAGTCCTTTGAAAGTATTTTTGTGTGGTGTATAAAAGGGAATTTAATCCCTACGGCTCTTCATGTTTCATGCATGAGCAGACATTATGCTCACTATTTCTTTCTCATTTTTCTGTAGTTAGTATTACAGTTCATTTTCTGATATTCAGTATGGACCCTTCTTTTTGCTTCAGGACTAGCTTTAGCTTGATAAAAACATATGCTGTTTCAAGGTACTATTTTCTTCTTAGTTTGTCTTTATGATCCAAACATCTTAGTTTGTCTCTTGTGTATTGTACATTATTGATCTTAAAGATCTTGAGATCAATTTTACCTTTTAAATTTTAGAAATTTCCAGTAATGGTTGGGAGGTTTCAATATTTAGCTTAAAATTACTTAATGGGTTTGGATTGTCACAAAGTTTTTTGGTGTTTCTTTTTCAGTTCAAACAGGGTTTTGAAGGAGCAAGTCAATTTTTACTGCAGAGAAGCGGTGATAGTCAGAGGACAACTTTTAACAATGTTTCTTCTTCTGGAGCACTTTCCTTGAGGAAAAATTATATATATCACAAAAACTGATAATCTATAGTACAAACCATAGGTTATATATTAGTGAAATCAGAAACACCAAACAAAAAATTAAGTCTGATCAGGAAAGGACATTAAAAACAACAACAAAAAAAGGCATTCTTGATGGACATCAGCAGTTAAAAGGAACAGCAAAGTGCCAGCTGGTCAGCTACTTAAAGGAGAGGGAAAACCATACCCAAAAATATTTATTACTATCAGATAATTATCATAGTTGCTACCGGAGATAAAATGGTACATCTCAGTCTTAAATAAGTTAGAGGGAACACCTATGAACTATATGTTTTATACTGATGTGAACATCAGGACTGTCACTGGGTAGCTCTTGAAGTGGGGCTGATTCTGCCACAGGGCCACAAGGACCTATCTTCCACAACCTGTTAAATCAGGTGATGCAGGGAAAACTGGGGCAAGATGAACATAATAACCACCTAGATTTCAAAAAAACAGAAGGAGTGACAAGGAGCTAGTATCATCACCTTCATTTAATTTTCTAGAAGAGTGTTAGCACAACTCAATGATTTATAAGTAGCCTCAGAGATAAAAAAAAGTAAACCAGATATGGTCAATATGAATTGGTCAAGAAGAAGCTGAGCCAACCTAGTCTAATCTTCCTCCCTGACAGAGTCACAGGCTCTGTGGACTGAAGAGCCGTAGATCTCACAGTTAAATTTCAGTAAAACTTTTAGCATTATTTCCATGAGATTTTCATAAGTAAACTGGAAAAATAAGGTCTAGGCAAGACTCTAAACTGATTAGTCAAAAATGGGGGGAAAACCATTCTTACAAAGTCATAGCAGCAACTGCAGCAGAGTCATTTGTCTGGCTTGGCTCCAGTTCCTTGCAGCATTTTAGTCAATGAGATGAGTGATGGGACACCAAGTTCTGAGCAGAAGACTCAGCTTACTAAGGAGTAAGCCCTTCAACAGCAGTTATCCTGTGATAGCATGGTCCTCTTTTCCTGAATTTGGAGATAATACCTACCTGGGAAATACTGTAAGCTTCTTGAGACACACGACTGGATTTTAAAATGATTTGGACAAATTCAAGATACAGTTTAAAAGCTTATGATATCACTAAGTACTGATAAACAGAATATTCTATACTCAGAAATAATTCTTCCAACACAGTATGGGGAAGAAGAAGTTTAAAGCAGCTTTACTGAAAAGGATGCAGGGGGTTACTGGGCCCAAACTGAACCAAAGTCAAACATGTCAAAACAAACCAAACACTGATCTGGATCACAGGGTACAATTTTAGCCACTAGGGCATGCAGACCAGCCTCACTTTTCTGCTCAGCCTCAAACTGAGATAATGTATTCACTCTTGGGATCTGAAAACAGAAAGAATCTGAACTAACTGAAATGAGTCCACAGAAGATCAAGGAAAATAATAGGCATTTAGAAAACATGACCTATCAAGAAAGCCTGATTATCAGGATTATTTAGATTAAACAATGGAAATGCAAGAGAGAAAAATGAACAGCCTAAATATCTAATGGGCTGCTGGAAAGAGTATAGGAAGAAGTTATTTTTCATGCCTGTGAAGGGTAGATAAGACTGAATGGGCTTAAACAGCAGCAAGGAAGATCTGGGTTAAACATTAGGATAAGCTCTCTAATTGTAAGAACAGAGAAGCACTGAAACAAACTGTGTCCAGGAGTGATGGTTGTGCAGGGTGGGTGAAGCAGACCTTCACCACCACCACCAGCACCACCCTCAGCAGTGTGAGACTACAGAGGAGAACCAGAGACAAGTCAGCCTTCAGATTTCTGGCAATCCAATTTTTATATTCTAAATTATGTGAATAAAATCAGCCTTCTTTTTGCAGCAGAAGAAATTCTGTAATACTTAATCCTGATTTAAATGTACTTCATAGCCCACTTTTCTAATGCTTTGCTCTGCTCCAGTTGTCCTTAATCTTTTTATTTTTGTCACAATGTCACAATCACCAGATGCTGGAGAGAAGAACCCCTTGTGACTGACACCTCACACGAGTTATTTCATTTTCTGCCAAAGTTTCCCTAAATCCTTTTTTTATTAAGTATTTAAGTACCACTGGCACCACTGTACATGTAATTCCTCTTTGCTGTCACCTACATACTTCATAAAGGTCTTGACATTATTTCTCAAAAGATTTGGAAGATGCAGAATGGAGAAGGTGCTTTCACCAAATCCAGTAACACTCTTCAAATTCCCTTGAATCCCATGGGTATCTTCACTGCCCTTTCACTTGTATTTGAAGCAACTGAAAAGACAAATGCAGATTTCCCCTCCAACCTAGATTAATTAATTCTAGGCAACATGATGTACTTATCTGAAATAGGTGACACTGAATGTATTTCAAGATTACTTTTTTTGCTGTCCTACACAATGAAGAACATAATTAAGACTTGTGTGGCGGTGCAACCAAGTAATTTTATAACCAGCAAACTAATGTCCAATTTTAGGAAATCAAAACAAAGACCATTAATGTGAAAAATGCTGGTCATACAGTTAAATCTTATAACCCAAAAAATACCTTCAAATGTAGTTTTTAAGAAATGAGTCATGAGTTTTTGTAATTTTATCCAATCAACTAGCTGCGACCTGTTTTTCCTTAAATATTTCAATTAAGCTCTGAATTTAGAGCTACAAAAGATGTTCTTAATGCTTGCAATTCTACTGAAAAATTAAAACAATTGGCAGAATCACTTGTTCCAAAAATGCAACTAAGATTCTTTTTCTCTAGTCTCAAGCTATGTCCTTATCCATGCTTCTTTCCCATGACAGGCTTGGCTGACACTGAGTTGGACTGGATGATCTTAGAGATCTTTTCCAACCTTAAGAATTCTATGATTTTATCTTTTTGTTGGTTCTGCTTTCCTGATATCCTGAGGACACTTTGGGCCTGCTGACCTGTAAATGCTCACTTCTACATGCAACTTGGGACTATGGTCTGTTCTGACTCCTGCAGGTCAGCTCCTGCTCACCCTCATTAAAAAAACCTGAGGCATGGACTTTTCCACTCCATAATCTAAAGGAAGTAAAGGAACATGTGTAGTATTTTCCATCTTACTCTGCACAATGCAGAAGTAAATGAATGAAGATTGAGGTGTTGCATACGAGTCTCTCCACAATTGTCCAGATTTGCTCCTTTAAATGTCAGAAATGCATACAGCAGTAGCAAAGATTCTTCATGAAAGATGTTGGGCTGAGAAGTCTCAATCAAGGAGAATGAAAAAGTGATTTGCTGAATGGATCTGAGCAGTTGGGAATCAGAAGCAAATAAGACTACAGCAAGGACCAATACTTAAAAAATCCCTCACATCTCTATTGATATCAACAGTCATTTAGTTTTCAATATAGCAATGATTTTTTTTAATTAATAGAAACCAACTATCCAGTATAATCAATGTATTTCCAAATCTGGTTTTTTTTTCTAGGTGGGATAATAAACTATTCTCTGCCCTGCTGACAGATGCATGACGATGCCAGAGATATTTGAAGAAAGCTCTCAGTTTTTGTTGGAAAGACATGGAGATAAAACTGATGAATGAACTAAGCTCTACAAGACCAGGACAAAAGACACGGAACAGAAAGGTGACCTCTACTTAGAAACTCACCTTTATCCAGTGTCATCAGCTTCCAAAAAGTACAATCCAGATATTTTCCCCCCATGACTATGTGAAACAACTCTTGATATAATCACTGATGGTGAATCAAGAGGCATCTCCCAAGCTCTGAGCATGAACCCTCCATACCTAAAAGCAGGTGCTTGACAATTAACTGAGATACAAACTTACTTTTATCAGTGCCTCCTGTGTATTTGCAGAGTGACAATGTACAGGTTCCTGAATTACATAAATGAATGTGGCTTTATTTCTATGTCCAGCTCAGTTTCCATGAAAATCCAGCCATACAAATAATGTACTCTGCCTCCACAAGCAGTTACCACCAGATAACACGTGATTGTCTACTGTCCTTAGCATGGA
Source organism: Aegithalos caudatus (assembly GCA_013389925.1). Classification (NCBI taxonomy): domain Eukaryota; kingdom Metazoa; phylum Chordata; class Aves; order Passeriformes; family Aegithalidae; genus Aegithalos; species Aegithalos caudatus. The sequence continues at coordinate 61,537 of WEIU01012915.1, read as the reverse complement.
AAGCTGTCTCCAAGGTAGTGGTGCTCCAAGGTATTTTAAGAGAATAGGTTTAGATTTGACTTAGGTAGGTTTAGATTAGATATGAACAAGAATTTCTACTGTGAAACTGGAACAGATTGCGCAGAAAAGCTGTGGATGGCCTGTTCCTGGAAGTGTTCAAGGTCAGGCTGTTGGGGCTTTGAGCAACTTGGTCTGCTGGAATGTGCTCCTGCCCATGGCAGGGGAGTTGGAACTAGATGGTCTTTAAGATTCCTTCCAACCTAAACTATTCTGTGACTTGCATGTTCCACTGCATGTCCTGCCATCCAAAAAAGGCTTGATAACAGCATACCCTCTGCACACCAAGCTGTGATAATACCTTCATATTATAGTCTGTGGAGCACCTCAATACAAAGAGCTTTGTTCTGCCACTCTTCATCCACGAGTGACAAAGGAACTGCCGGGTGGGAAAAAAAAAAAAAAAAAAAAGCTCTGGCTCTAGCCTGGGGAAGAATTTTTTCCAGTGTATCAGTACTTCAACTCCAGAATGTACGACTCAGACAGTGCCAAGGCCAGGAAAGGATGATGTGAGCTTCAGGGCAACATCTCTACTGAAAGCCAAGTTCCAGGACTGGGGAGGGGGAAGGAAGGCTTGCTTTCACTACAACTAAAGCTCTGCACAAAAAGAAGACGAAGCCAGAAACCCTCTGTATTCATGGCAGGCTTTCTCGGTGCTGTGCAGTCTCGCCGGGGGACAGGAATGCTCGGAGACCACAGCAGCCTGTTTTCTCCTGATGCCATCTGCTGGCTGAACAGCCAGGGTAAGGCTGGGCTCGCCCAGGCAGAGACAGCACACCGACATAAAAGCAACCACGAGGCTTCACTTAGAAACACTTACAAGGTCCTTAGCAAACCCATCAGAAAAACTGAATACTTATTTTTTAAGAAGGAATAAAAATGCACAAAATTATTTTGCAGGTTTAAAATTAGGGAAAGGATAAAAGTTAATATTTAGCTAGTACAGCTTTAACAAAATTATTTACATTACATTGCTTAGATGTAAAAATAAAATAATTTTTTAAAAAGCTGTTACTGCCAGAAACAGAACTGGTCCCTACTTTGGCACAGGCCTATGCAAAAAAAAAAAAAAAAAAAAAA
>WEIU01012915.1:33482-54709 GCA_013389925.1 Aegithalos caudatus | reverse complement strand
TTTTTTTTTTTTTTTTAACTACTTCTACAGATTTCCTCTTCTTCCCAGAAAATGGCACTCAGGCAGAATAACTAAGTTCTGAAAGCACCATGTAGAAGAAAAAAGAAAAAAGTTAAAAAAAAAATAAAAATCAATCCACTAATTGTAAACCATTAGTGGCCTAAACTGTTCCAATTTCTGTGTTCCTTTGTCCTGCTCTCCCACGTTTGTGAGGGATACTGCGTCTTTGACTCAGTTCCTACCGCACCACCAGACAAGCTACACACAGTTTGGAAGGCCCTATGCAGTCATCATGACAGAAGGCTCCGCAGCCTTTGCACACGATCATGGCTTTCAGCCTGCAGGAGCATTTCAGTTCCAGCTCATCGGCGTTGCTGCTGTCAGCAAATTTCTGAACCGGGATCTGCGCGTTCTGGTTAGACAGGCCCGTGGCAGTGTTTGAACCACTTCCTAAAATCCCAATCGATTTCTCAATTGCAGATGCTGCCCTTTTGAAACTTGTGCTACCGAAGTGTATTGTTGGATAATTTCCACAGAGCTGCTGCTGCTGCTGCTGCTGTGGGTGCTGCGTCTGTATTTTCTGAGCAGCAAGTTGGGTAAAAGGCTTCTGTGGCTCAGAAAGTAAATAGGAAGAGAAATCTGCATTTTTTAATGCAAACGCTTTTAACTGTTCTTTCACTTCGTTCTGATCATAGGAAGCTTGTTTCATGCCCAGTTCGCAGCTGCTGCTTAAACCTTCCTCAAAAGAAATGGGTTCAGATTTTATATTGCTACAGATGCTGGCTGGCTGAGGCCAACTAAGTCTTTTAGTGGTTTCCATAGTAACTGTCGGTTGTTTTTGATCAGAGGGGACTTCTGCATTTGGGTGAGGAGGGGGAGGAGGTGGCAGGGGCAGAGGGGGAGCAGGGGGATGCACTAATGTTTTATTCTGCAGAGTTTGAGAGGCACTGGCAATGTCATCACCTTCCTTAATTTGAATATTAGGGGAAAACACACTTCCTAGCCTCAACTGGTGAGCTGCTGTAGAAATATTCCCGTCTCCCAAACCCTTCTGTTCCAGGTGTCTGCTAAAAGCAAATGCGTTGCAGCCAGGTGGGCCTTTTGAAGTAGTTTGCAACAAAGCTGCTGTAGGAATGGGGCCTCTTGCAGCCATGGACATTTGGTAAAAATGCTGTCTATGTGAGGTACTGGCTTCTGCGTGAAAGCTGCCGTTTTTATCAATGTGAAATAAGCTCTGCTGGAAACTGCATGAAGGCAACGGTCTCTTCTGCTGCTTGATCTCTGGGCTGTGAGCGATCCGGCTCTGAATGGTGTGTTTGTTAAGCCACTCCTGCTTAAATGGCTGTCCGTGCCCTAGCTGATTCATGCTGGAACTAATTACACAAGGAGCCACTTTAACATCTGTGTCCATTGACACCTTCCCAGGCTCGCATTTAATTTGAGCATGTTCCCCTATAGTCCTGGCCATCCTCTTTTTCGGATGGTTTTCACGCTTTCTGATTTGTAGCGGGGCTATGCTGCCTGCTGTAAATCCTTTACCATCTGGATTAGAGTTGGAAGCATGTTCAACAATATTTCTCTCGGCCACTACTGTTTTACATACTGAGGTAGTTTGCAAAGGCAAGGGAAGCCTGTTAATTTCTAGTTTGGCTCCTGATCTGGGCTGCGGCAGCACTTTTTCTAAAGGCAGATTGCCTTGCAGTAACTGTGTCACTAAGGGATTGTTGGCCTCCACTGACGACAAGCGACAGCTAGAGCCCCCGGCACTAGTAACTCTCTTTAGGGTTTCTGTTGTAAGGGACAGGGAGTCTTCCATGGAGTCCATGATGGATGTCTTGGAGGTCTGTGGTGGCTGCACACTCGTGGCTATTTCTGCAGTCTGGGCAGGCATTTCAGTAAAATCCTCGGTGTCCATCCTGAAGCACTTGTCAGGCTCATTAGTTTCTGATTTAACAGGAACAGCAATGCTTGTCAAAAGATTCCTGGATTGCTGTTCTGACATTTGTGCATAACTGGAAGGTTCGCTTTTGACATTTTTCAAGCAGTTTTGCTCTGCATATTCCTTATGCTTACCAGAGGTAAGATGGCTGACTACTGGCTGGTCTGTATTCATTGCCTCCTCATCACGCCAACAAATTCTATTGTTAGTGTTGTACTGATTGGCACAGGCAGCGTTGGCTTCATTTTTCAGTGCTGAAGGACCTCTTAGTTGCTCAGCAAAGCCTTGGCTGGTAGTAACCACCTCAATTAATTTATCTTGAGGAGCAAGAGGCACTTCTCGAAGACTTGAACAACCTGCCTGCAAGTTTTTGCTGTCTTGCTTTGCTGTAATGGCGATAAAGCTGGAACTGTGCTCAAGGTTTTCACTAGTGACCACTTCAGGCCTGCTTATGACAGACACCTGAGGACAGGCTATACTTTGTAAGGCAGCTTCTGTCCTTACAGGTCTGCTCTGCAGGTCCATGCTGCTCTCTGCATTTTCAATAGAGGAAGAAAGTGACAGACTGGAATTCTGGTTCGTAGTGTGGTCAACAATGACTTTACAAGGTATAGACCTATTCATGGCAGTTTGTGTAAAGCTCAGTGGATGAGATTTACCAGAGAGATCCATCCGGTTTCGTGCTCCAGAGCTTTTCTCTAAGAGATCAGCATTCACTTTAGTAGCGTTATCGTAAGGGCTTAGTGTCACCATGTTACCAGTAAACATTGAAATGGGTGGCCTTGCAACAGAATCTGCTGCTGCAAGGGCCTCACTGCAACTTAAAGCTGACCTGACGGTAGTGTGGATGGAGACAGTGCTCTGCTCGCTACACCCAGTTATGGCTATCTTATCAGAAGGAAATCTGTTGGTAGTCCCCACTGGGGGAATCAGCACAGAACTACCAGAGAGATGATTTGGCAAGTTACTTGCAATAGATGAAGCTGGCACAGTGGCGTAATGGCCGGAGACTGCGTTATTCACATTGCTACTGGGTACTGGCAACCTTTTGTCATCGATGGCATTCGATAAGACTGTGCTGTCTATGGAGACTGGTACATTACTGTTATCAATACATTTTGGTCCAACAGTTATGCAAGGAGTATCAGCCCCTTGGATGGTTTTCAGCATATTTATATTACAGGCTGAAATTGCTGTGTTTGCGCTGTCAACAGACATTAACACAGAGGATTTATCAACAGAACTTGCAAAAGAAAGTTCTTTAATTGCTCCAGACATAGCAGTGCTGCAAACACACACAGAGACTGAACTTTTATTATAAAGCACTGGCACACTGTTACTTTCAGTAGAGGTAGATGAAATAATTTTCTCACACAATTGTGGCACAGGTGTATTTTCATCAGAACTGTGCACAGATATCTCAGTAGCAGTTTCTGGTAATGTAGCTGTGTTAAGGGACTGCTGCAATAAAGCGGTGGTCTCACGGTGATGAGAGGACTTGTTGCTAGGGGACCTGCAGTTAGGATTAACTATAATGACACCAGTAGAACCTTCAATCTTTGTGTCAGTAGTCGTTGGTATCTCCAGAGATGAGGTACTACTTTCCTTTGAACTGAACTGTGACTTTGATTCTTTATTAGTCTGGAGTAAATGAGCTCTGGCTTGATGCTTTGCAAATAGCTTGGCCTTTGTTTGCTCCTTGATGTGTGCCAGCGTTCTTGTCTTTCCACCTTCGCATGGGGTCCCCATTGCACCAGAGACTATGCTGGCAGCTGCTGCCACGGCTGCTGCAGCTGCAGCTTCTCTTTGGGCTCTTGCTTGCTGAGCTCTTGCTTTGATATCTGCGAGAGTTCTAGCCCCAGTGTTTCTCCCACTGCTGACTGATGTACTTGGGGAAACTCGAGGTTCTGGTTTAGAAACAGGTTGGCTCTTGATGATAAAAGGTGGTCCAATTTTTGAAAGCTGGATCTAAAGGAAGAAAAAGGAAAAAAACACGGTAAATTTTAATGAGACCATCAACTCACTAAAATAACCAGCTGTCTCTAAGGGTCAGAGAAAGGTAATGAAAGGAATTACTGTTCAATGCAGGTGGACAGAAAACTGCTAAACTTAATGATATTTATGCTTCAGTATTTTATCATCCTCCAGTACGAATAACTGACACCTGTATTAGCCTACTCACACTAATCCTTCTGACAGGAAGAAAGATTGAACTGGATGACAACATGATGCTTATCATATGCAATTTGTCAGACCTGTTTTATATTCAGTGCATCTACCTGAGATGCTCAGCAAGCCTCGTGCAGTGATACTGGAGAAGAACCTGCAAGCAACTCCTTCCTGCAAGCATGTGAAAAAGTAACAATCATGTAGTGCCTTTCTCCCTGGTCACCAGTGATTAAGACATCAGGCCTGTGTTTTTCTTATAAACCAGACAACAAATCTTGCCATGAGATAGGATGTAATGCTATCTCCACTGAGCCTGTTTTCCAACTTCCATGATGGAGGATTTAAGAGGTGTGAAAGAAATGAGTCACTAAAGGATATGCCTTTCCTTTCCTCACTTGCATTTTTAAGACATCCCGCTTTAGTACATCCCTGGGTAACTTACATTACTGCACTTTGAAAATTAAATCCTCAGGACTATAAATAATAAACCCACAAATATAAAAAATTTAAATACCTAGCACTTTAAGAAAAATATTAACCTGTAAAATCACTGGAATTATTAGGATATTTCCAATTAGGCATATCATTTTTCAGGATAAAGAATCTTGGAATTACTTTGTAACTCACACACTCTCTCAGGATACCCCAAGGTTGGCAAAAAAAAAATCCATTTCTTAAAATGGACATATGTCTACTGGCTGTCCCTAGCAATAGGATTTAGTGGTTAATGTTATGACTTATCTCCTGAAAGGAACTAAGAAGAAAACTAGGTAGTATTTGTAGAAAAAGTAGTCATAAGATATGATGGGAAATGACAGCCATATGATTTAGAAGAACTGGGGTTCTTTTTTCCTCCTTTAATTATAAAGAATGGGGGTTTGTTGGTGAGATGATACAAGAGTCAAATATTTGTTAAACAAATAGCATACTAGAATTGACTGCCCAGAATTCTTCAAAACATTCTGCTTTCAGTTTTATCAGCAACTCTTTTCAGTTTCCACTTTGCATTACCAGAACTCCTAGAGCTCTAAGTGCTTGGTTATTTTTTTATTATTATTATGGTAGTGACCTTTTTTTATTCCCTAGTGATCTATTTTCCTTTATGCTTAGAGAGTTACTAGAATTTATTAGGCTAGATAGACACCTTCTGAATATGAAAGAATATCACTAAACTCAGAACGGAGCTAACTTCCAATTGCACCACTGCTCTTAAAAATAAATTAGCTGAAATATGCTTCTGCACTAGTGATTAAAGCAGTTAGTCTATTTGCCCTCCTGGCCATATTAACAATGTTCAGTGACTGCAGCAGTTAAAAATAAACGCAGAAAAGGGCATTTCTGAATAATCAGGAACTAGTATTGCAAAGCCAATAGCTTAAATGCAGTAAATTGGATCTTAAACTTGGCTGATGTCATCAAGTATGAAATTAAAAGGGTCAAAACACTGAGTCTACATATAACTGAATCTACAGAACTGTGTTACGAAAAAAACATTTTCAACTGAAATATAATTTATTACATAGCAGAATAATACACATATAAGTGTTTGCTTAGATGGTGCATTTTTTTTTTTTTTACCTTTTGCTTAACCATTAACAATGGTATCTATAAATGTATAAATCAGATACTTCCCCCTGATAGGTCTCTATTTCCAGTTAATTCTACAAGGAAATCTTATATTTCAGCCTACCCCAAGCCTTGGGCTTGCAAAAGATGTTCAACTATTCTGACTCTTGGTTCTCTTGATGGATTAAGGTGCTGGTTGTTTTTCTAAGTGCTGGTTATGATAACATTTATTAGTCATGCTTGTTGGAGAAGACATCCACAGAAGAACAAGGACAAAATACAGATGAGCAATTAGAAAAACAAGCGCTGCATGTGATTGACAGTGAAGTTCTTGAATTAGATTAACCTATGGATCCTGGGGACCTCTCCCATACACAAAATCATTTTTTTAGCAAAGATCCCTACCAAACAACTGTAGATATATCTGTATCAGAAGTAATTTGGCATGGTGGAAAAGTAATAGTAAAGCAAAACCATCAGTATCAACAGCACTTATACATCCCCCAAAAATACACCACGCACTGTGCCTGTATGCAGTTCATGGAGGGACACAATAAACCTTTTGTTTCCAAGTCACCCTGTTTACTCATTACTTTACCTTAAGGGGTGGAACTCGGGGCTCCTCTCTGGGTGGCTGTTCTTTATCAGATGGACTTGTTGATGAAGCACTACGATTAGGCAGATCATCATCTATTCTAGCTCTCTTCTCTTTACAGATTCCAAAACCATGCTGTTCTGCTGTTTTCCTCTTTGGGATCTCTGGGTCTCTACTTTCATTTCTTGCTTCTGGTGATTTTGTGGGTTCTAAAGACTTGGAAGAGTGTGAACTCTCTAGACGGCTTTGGGTGCTGCCTGTTAGCTTGTGAGATTTACTTCTGCACACTTCAGAGAAGGTAGCTTTCTCTAGAGATGAGGTATATAGTTTATCATGTGGCTTTGATGGAAGCAATTCGATATTTTTGCCAAGTGATCCTTCTGATAAGACAGATACCTCTGAGGGCAAGAGTGTACCTTTCTTGTCAACTCTTTGCTGAACACTGTGATTTTTATTTTTGATCACCTCTGAAGGAGTGTGTTCTGGGATGGATGCAATGTAGGATTTCTCAATTTCAGAATGTGACTTACATGGCTGATGACTGAGTTTTTTGCTTTGGGACTCTTCCAATACTGAAATATCAGGTAAAATTGTTAGTGGACCAACTTTCATATTTTCAGGGGCACTCTGAAGTTGTTTTGGCTGAACAATATTCTCTTCTTGAACCACCTTAGGAATGACAGAGCTTTCTTCTTTCAGAGTGGGAAGGGAGTCTTCCAATATACACGGTGATTTCCTTTGTTGCAGAGTAAGTCTTTCACTGCTTGGGGAATTAGAAACGGGAGATATCTCTGATGGAAGGGGCAAGCTATTTGTCACAAATGTTTCAGAAGTTAGAAGAACAGAAGATACTGAAGATGTTTCTGATGTTAAAGGCAAATCAGACATTGGAGATGTTTCTGATGTTAAAGGTAAATTAGAAGCTGGTGATGCCTCTGATGTTAAAGGTAAATTTGACATCAAAGATGCTTCTGAGGTTACAGGTGAGGTGGACATCGGAGAGACCTCCGACATTAAAGGTGTGTGCAAGTTTTCATCACTGGCCTTTTGCTGAGTATCACTTTCAATGTTTTCAGAACTGGACACTTCAGATGAACAAGCTGTTTCAAGAGATGCTGGAGTACAGGGTTCCTCTGAAGTTGACTGGGTGTCTCCTCCAGGAGAGGCAATACAAACTTCTGGACTTCCAGAGGAAAAGGAAGTTTCGGAAATACATGCATTCTCAGACAACTGTTCCTCAGGGTCACTATGAAGCTCCATATCCACTGCAATGCCTCCACCAGTGAACAAGGAGCCTTCCAGAGCAGCACTTTGCATTTCTGGCACAATTAGCTCTTTTGCAGACTCAGAATCCTTCTCAGCTGTACTGCTGACAGAGTTTGTGGATGAAGCTGATTGTGCTGGTGATATGCAATCCTCCAGCTGATCTATCACAACTGACATCTCCTCCTGAGGGCATTCTGATTTCAACTCTACTTTAATTTCAATGCGAGATACAGTATCAGTTACATCATTCATCATGACACAGGACTCAGTGCTGCCTGCAAGCTGTACTGCCTCTGTTTCCTCATTTGTGCCAGCTGGGCTTACAGACTCCTCAGAAAACTCATGTTCTGGCTTATGGTTCTCCTCTTGGCATTCACAAATACTTGTCTCAACCTCTTCAGCAATTTCTTCCTGAATGACTGATTCTTCAGGTATCAGTATATCCTCAGAATCTGCTGTTAGATCCTTGACAGGAACCTGTTCCATACTACAATGAGATGGACTATAATTTCTCTCTGGCAAAGGTGGAACTTTAGCACCTTTCTCCTCTTGATCCTCAAAGGTTGTTTGCTTAGAAGGACCAGGTGTGCCAGAAGATCCGCACAAAGAATTGCTTTCGTCTTCATCATTGCTCTGCACTGCCGTGAGCTTCGTTGATTCTCCCTTTGACATTCCCAATCTAAAGGAAAACAGAAATTAAAATAATTATTTCCATCACATTAAGGATAAGGGAATAGGCTAACCTTTCTCACCCACATTTTTAATTTGCAAAAAATACATCTTTTCTAGCTTAAAAGAGTGGCTTGCTTAAGTAGTGGCTAACTAATTTATAAATAGTTTTCTGTATTTTCGAAACCTAACTACTGAGATTATCTTAAGTGTTAAAAAATAGGAATGTTTTAATATAAGTAATCTCCCTGTTTACATTACTTTTTTGGTTGGTTGGTTGGTTTTGGGGGGGCTTTGTTTGTTTGTTTTTTAAAATACTAGCACAATATTGCAACACTGGTACAGCATCCATTGCAGAAGAAATGCACAACTGCATCTTCTTCAAACACGAACAGTTTTAAAGGAAACCCCTTTTTTCCCTCCTTCACCTGCTTTAAGGTCAACACAGCCAGCAATATGACAGAAGTTTAACATTCTCGAGGAATTCAAAGATACATATTTACAATCTATGCATTCACTCTCAGGGATGAAGCACATCCATGCTTCTGAATATTTTCCTACCTATGATCCTGAAAATACTAGATTAAATAAAGTTTTATTACTTCAGCAGAATTAAAAAATCCACAAAAAACCCCAAAACAAAATTAAGGCCAAGAGATGAAAAAAAAAAACCGGTTGTTTTAAAAAATGTATTTGCTCTGACATCCTCATTTCATTCTAAGGCCAGTGGGAGTACAGACAGCATCTTTAGTAAGATTTTCCAAGCAGGCTTTATGCCTCAGCAATTCCATAATGGTAGAAAATAGAGAAAAGCTTTGTGGGAGGCCGTAAAAGAAATTTCATGGTCTTAAGGATCTTCTAATCTACTAAACAGATCTCTGTTATCATTTTAATCAGAAAATAAAGAATACAATGGAAACAAGCAAGCATAAAAGACATTCAGAAGCTATGGAAGCAAAATTGCTTGTCAGTGTGTAGCCAGAGGATACAGGGATACAAAGGCCTATTCAAATGAAAGTACAGAACATGCAAAAAACCAAAATCTGTGGTTGTACATTTTAAAAATACTGAACAGATGTATTACACTGAGAGCTGTAAACACAAAAAAAAACCCCAAACCAAATCAGCCTGGAACTGGCATCCCAAAAAGCACACTTATTAGTATTGCCTACTACTAGACACTGATCATGAACAAAGCCTCCCTATGCCATCAATTTGCTGAGGAAGGATCTTCTAGAGAGCAATTCAGAGCAGCAAATTCACACTTCCCACACTGAATTCATTTCAGAAGATGTGTCTTCCTTCTGTATAGACTGTAAGCACCCCATACGGTCTAAGTTTAGGTGAGTAAAGTTTAGTTTACCAAGGTTTTGGTGAGTAACTTCCTCTAAAATTCCTTGTATAAAGGAGCCAAAGTTACCTTAGGAAAATGAGAAGGGAAAAAAATCCACTCCATTACTGAAAACTGAATCAATGGTCTATTTTCTCTAGATGGATTACATAATGAAAAGATATTGCTTGATGTTTATCTTTATGGATTGAAAATCAGCAAAGGAATGGAGGACAGGATAAAGGTGAATGAAACTGTCACACGGACACTACACAAATGCACACATCCTAGTAACATATTGAGGATAAAGAATTGTAAGGGAAATAAGATAAAGCAGATTAAGGCCAGCAGAACACGTACTGAATCTTCATTTTTTTTTTTTCAATATTGGAAATACTACTATGTTGAAGAAGAAACTGAAGTGAAGAAAAAGGTTTTCTAAAGAAGGCGGCTCAAGATCAGTATATTTAAGGCAATCTCAGATTGCAAAATAAACAGCTGATCTGTCTTCTCCCTTAGAGAAAAAGATACCCAAAGTTTGCAAAACAGTACAAAAATATGAGGGCAGCAGCAAGCAGATTCCAATACAAGTGCTAAGGACAGGATTCAACTAGTAGAGTAAGGGCACTCAGTCATCCAGTAAAAAACCCCAAAAGGCTACTCAAGGATATATGAATGTTGCTATTCTAGTGCCGTGCTAAGTAGTACTGGGGAAAAAAAAAAAACCAAACAACAACGTAAGAATAGGATTAAATCAGCAATCAAATTTGGAGGAGGTCTACCCAAAATTAAGGTCCTGATCTAGCTGCTAGTAACTGACATGTAACTCTCAAAAGTGAGAAAAGAAATAATATATTGACATAATAGAGCATAGCCATTGCAATCTTGGGGCAACAAGCCAGAAGAATGTGGATTTCTAGCAACATGCATCAGCTGATCCCAGATAAATGACTGCAGAATAAGATTTTGTATTTTGAAGAAAGTCAGAGAGACAAAAAATGAACAAATATGAGGACGTGGAAAAAGAACAAAAATGGATGGAAGTAAACTGCAACTGACAGTGCCATGATAAACAGCCTGGGTACAGATAAGATGCAATGCTAAGAGCTAACAGGGAGAAAGCACTCCAAAGTCCTTGATTGCCATCAACTGTGGAGCGTATAAAAATGTTTACAGAGATTCTGCATCTATTAATGGTCCTCTAAGAAGAGGTGAAACTTGAATTTACTTATGTAATATTAGAAGATCAAATTCGCTTAAGTCAGAGCAAAAATACTACTCTGATTGTAAAGTGAGCAAGTTAGCCTGCAAGACATTCATTTTGCAGACAGTGCATGTGAGAAATAGCTCAGGGAAGCTTACAAATTCTGCTAGTTCAGTCAAATCAACATAGATGAAAAGAGACAAAGCCCAATCATTCTGAAAGCTAGTTGAAAAACCAAAGTGAAAAAAGGTAAGAGAATCATGGAGTCACACGATAATCCTGAGTTTAAAAGGCTCCATAAGATCACTGAGTCCAACCCCTCCCCCTGCACAGGATGGCCCCATGAACCAATACAAGGCAGAAGCTGCAGCTAAAGCTACCATTCAGTCAGTAAACAATGAGGAACAGTACTTAAGTCAGAAAAGTACATCTGCCTACATAACAGCCAAGCAGAAGAATGCAAGTGAGACAATGCAAGCAGGGGAAAGGGCAGCGGGACCAGATTAAATACTTCAGTCAAAATGGAAATTATGTGGAATATGATATTTTGCATAACAATGTTGATGTCAGAACCCTATGAAACCAAATGACATGTATCATCACAGACTGAGCAATTATCTACCGAGCACTGTGGTATCCAGCATTCAGCCAGCACAGCAGGACTGCTGGCTCTGCAGAATTATGAGCATCATTCTCTGGGCATGTGACAGTCATTTTTGACTGAGGAACTCCTGCATTGCTGGTAATAAACCTCTATTTCTTGTGGAGGCCCTATAGTATATTACACAGCCTTTACCTCCATGAAAGGTTAGTCACAGACTCTTCTCTTGATATGCATAATGAAAAGCCATTATGTTCTTTTTCTGAAAACCTAACTAGTATTTTTTTGCTACTAAAAGGATTAACACATGGAATAAACTGAAGTCTCAAAGCTGTTTACTAAGAAATTAAGCACTTTACAGTTAAACAGTCTGACACATTAGGAGCCTAGGATTTCCATTATATGTAAAGATGAGGTGCTGTAAAATAAATACACTGAGGGAAAGCATCTAGCAAGTCTGCAAAAATAAAATACTAAAACGGATCTGTCCATTTCTTGCCTCGTTTTCACATTTCCCAGTGGTCCAAGGCAGCAGATTGTGAGAAGTAGCACTGTTACCGCAGAAACATTTTAGTTAATCTTTAACATAACCTGTGCCCTGGATTTCTTAAGTGAAGAACATCTAACAGCAAAACTAAGAGAAACTGTGTAATGATGGTTCCCATTGAACGATTTTTCTGCTAAGTATTATGCATACATTTGAGTGAGTACACAGTGAGGTAGATTGAGAACTGACTAAATGGCAGATCCCAAAGGGTTGTAATCAGTGGCACAGGGTGTATTTGGTAGCCTATCACTAGTGGTGTCCCCCAAGGTTCAACACTGGGCCCAATATTGTTTAGCTTACTCATCAATGACTTGGATGAAAGGGTAGATGCCTTCCCAGCAAGTTCACTGACAACAAAAAGCTGGGATGAGTGGATGATACACCAGAGCCTGGGCAGCCCTTCAGAGGTACCTTGACAGAGGAGAAAATGGCACAGAACTGTCTGAAATTCAGCAAAGGCAAGTGCAGGGTCCTGCACCTGGGGAGGAATAACTCCAGGCACCAGCACAGGCTGGAGTCTGACCTGCTGGGAAGAAGCTCTGAGGAGGACACGGGGTCCTGGTGGCCAACAAGTTGTCCATGAGCCAGCAGTGCCCTTGTGGCCAAGACAGCCAATGGTGTCCTGGGAGCATCAGGAACAGCATTCCAGCAGGGTGAGGGAGGTGCTCCTGCCTCACTGCTGTGGCCTGGTGAGGCCACAGGTGGAGTGCTGTGTCCAGTTCAGTCTCCTTGGTACAAGAGAGATGTGGAGCTTCTAAAGATGGTTCAATGGAAGGCAACAAAGATGACTAAGGGGCTTGGAGCATCTCTCTTAGGAGGACAGGATGAGGGAGCTGGGCCTGTTCAGTCCTGAGAAGAGGCAACTGAAAGGAGACCTCATCAATTTTTGTAAGTACCTAGAGGAAGCATGTCAAGAGGATGGGGCCAGGCTCTTCTCAGTGGTACCAGGCAATAGGACAAGAGGCAACATGCAGAAACTGAGGCACAGGAAATTCCACCTGAATGTGAGGAAGGACTTTACTTTGTAGTGACTAAGCACTGGAACAGATTGAGTGTGAAGTCTCCCTCACTGGAAAACTGCCTGAATGCAGTGCAATGCAGAATCCTGTGCAATGTGCTCAAGGATGACCCTGTTTGAGCAAGGAGCTTGAACCAGACGAGCAACTGTGGTCCTTTCCAACCTTACCCATTCTGTGGTTCTGCGATATAATTTAAAAATACTTTACAATAAAAAGAAAAAATCAGTAATTCTTAAATAGCTAGTTTATACTTTATAATACATTCTTAGTATTTTTAAAAACAGATATATAATTCTAAGTATTGATGAATTAGTTTTTAATAATAATTTCTAAAAGGAAAATTCTTGGATTTTAAGAAGATGTGAACCTCTTTAAATTTTGTTTCTTAAAAACAATGAAGACAAGCACAGCATCTTCAGCTGCTGAAGAATGCCATCTCTGTATCATCATCAATAAAATTGTGCTGACTCACCCCAGTTGTGCACTTGCAGTGATATGATATTTAATTTTAGTCAGTTAAAGGTATTTATTTATTCTTTGCATCTCACTTTTAAAACTAGATTAGTCATCACTTTTGTTTGTCTCTAGCTAATATTTCTTCTATGCCATATATTCTCCTCAGGCCAATGGGCCATCTCAGTCAAAAAATAAAAAAACCCACTCTATTTGATTTTAGTAACTTTGCAACTAGCTTAGAAAAAAATAAAACAAATGAAAACATATTACAGAAATATTGCTACTGGTCTTCTCATCTGTAGAAACTGTATTTATAGTTTGCAGGAGGAAGGAATTGCCCTAATGCTGTCTTTTAAAAGATAATTAAAAAATATTCACATGCTTGTGTCTTAAGCTCTCTTTGGAATGAATTTTTATGGATGAGTTATGACTCTTTAAAAATGTAATTGTAATGAAAGTGCAGGCACAAGACTATAATTCTACACACAACTTCTAATATTGGGGAATGACTGCTCTTGATAACTGCTTTATTAAGTTTTACAGCACATGACTGTGCTATGTGAAGCATAGAATTATATTTTCATTTCCTCCTAAAAGAAAATATTTAAAAAATCCTTTTATTTGCTTCAGTACTTACTTTTCACCATAAAACCTTTCAAAGAATTTTTCTTTCCAAGGTTCTGTTTTCTTTTCCTTTTCAATCTCTTGTCTGATGCGCATCTGCATTTCTGGTGTAAACTCTCCTAAAACACAAATACATATTAAATAAAAATTGTCAAGGATTAATTTAATACAGGTAATTATAAATTGTGGATAGAGTGATGATGTACAGTGATTTCTGATACAGTCATCCAACAACGCCAAATGAAAATGAAAACCAAAGGGGAGCGTGACATAGAAAGATTTAATTTGCCATATACCATCAGTGTTTCAAAGGTGTATTGGCAGGGTTTTGTTGCATGCATTCATGTTTCCAAGGTTGACAGTGATGAAAATACTTGGGGTTTTTTTAACTGTCAAAACAAGCTGCCACAGCAAGCTGCAAAAATGTACTCTAAATTCAAAACAGAATCAGCAATTTCTCTTTTGCTGAATTACTGGTCTATAACACTTCCTATTCTAAAAGTATTTCTCAAATATAGAAATAGAGATATTCTTCATAAAAACAATTAACCTTGGGCAAACCTGAGAGCAAGCAGAGAGTTACCTTCTGCCAGGCGCTGTTTCCACCCTTGCGCTGCGTACGCGAAGAACTCGTTATTTAGAGCGGAGCTACTGAGGCGCAAAACTCCATCACTCCCCATCTAGAAAATAAGCCGATGGTAGCAGAAGATAGTGTCAGAAACAGCGTCAGCTAAGATCACATCAAAACAGAGTTTCAATTAGGGGAAATGGGGGAAGTGTAGGCAGTGGGAAGAACACAAAATGACTACCACTAGAACAGCATTTTCATGATAGTCGTTACTGTAAATGGAAGTGAACTAATCCCGCATCAATGTGCTCTCTTCAGTCATGAGCGTTACTGATGATACCTCACTTTACGACTGATTGATGTGCTTTAATCACAGCCCCGTCTTGAGACTATGTCTAGAGGCATTGTACGCAATCAAAAATCAAGATCATTATTGTACGTGTGCATCTGCCTGTAATATGGTACAAAACTAATTCATTAAATGCAATGAAGAAAGTAACTTTGCTGTTTCTAAATAAACCTAATACTCATGTTAGCTAATAAGCTGTATTAGCCAAAGAGTGGATGACAGGCATCCTAAACAAAAGAAATTATGTAAACTCAACACTGAAACTGAAAAAAGCTCTTCTCACAATTTTATAGGCCTCAAATATAAAATCTGTGGAAGAACATTAGAATTATTTGTATTTTCTACATCTGTCAAATATTCAGTGATAAGACAACATTAAAATCACAGTATTTGCTACAATAATTTCTAAAAGCAATCCAACTACTGAGCTTTTACCACAAAAATTAATGTATATTTTCAGGTTTGCAAGGATATTTCTGTTTCCAAAAGAATTCTAATAATTGAAAAAAGTAATTATATGAAACAAACTAGCAGTGGGTATCGCCTCCTGCACAATAAATGGACAGTAAAAAAAAATAGCAAATTAAAAAGAGAGGAAACAGCAGTAGAGGTAATGTTGCTAGAACAAACACTCCCACTCTTTTACATCCTTCCAGGTAAGTAAGAGATAAATGTTTGACAACACTATTTGTAATCTAGCAGTACAATCCAGCACATTTTCCAGCATATTAACAGATGTTTTAGCTAAGTAATGTCCCCTAGTTCTCAGTGTCCGTTTCAAAAAAGAGCCAGAAAGACACAGGCATGCCAGAAACATTGAATAGTATTTTGGTATAGTTACCTCATGTAGCTCTGTATTTCACTGACAATACAAGCTCTATTTCAAGAAGTCTTTGCTAATTTACTCATTGCCTAGTTCACATCCTGTCCCACAATAATCTCAAAGGAGTAAACCAGAAAGATGTGAAATAGTAACCCGAGAAATAGCAATTAGCAAGGACTCTGAAAAACAGGCACTGCTAAAGGCATTTGATTATGGTAAGAAAATCATATGTGTATGGTACAGAGCTCCTCAGCAGAATATGAACCTACAGAACTGCTGCCTGTGCTTTCCTGCTATATGGCATTGTTTTGCCAACATGTCAGAGAAGTTGGATTTAAGTAGGTTGGATATGTAGAGTTTCTATACATCTCATGATGTGGGTTATGGAACACATGCATATTAATTACAGGTAGGCTATGACTAATGCTGAAACTAGAGGAAAACTGGAAAGAAATAGTGAAACATGCAGCAGAAGCAGTAAGGTAATAAAGCCAGTGAGGTGAGAAAGGCGATAAAGAACATGTACTTATTGTATAAATCAAACTACTATGACACATCATCTTCTTCCTGCACAAATGAATTTTGCCAGAAATACTTAAATTCCACGATTAATACATTAAAGAGGTTTTTTTTTTTTTAATACCTGTTAGTCCCTGTTTTAAAACCTTTTAGTCCCTGTTGTACCTGAAGAAACAAACCATTATTTGGTCAAAACCAGCACTTACACAATTTTCTAGAAAGGTCAGATGCAAAGTCACAAAGAAAAGAATCACAATTTACTAAACAAACAACTCTTTGTTCCTCTAAGAAAGGTGCTGAAGCTACCTTAAGTTTCAACATAAAAGGAGATGAAATGGAAACACTCACTTGCCAACATATGTTCTACTCCAATCTTCATTAAATTCAACATTTTTTCTTTAAGCCTAGCAGTGTTTTGCAAAAAAGAGTCATACAGACATTAAATTCTCATAATATTTAACCACATTTAACTGCAGGCTGTGTCTGAAAGGTATGGACCTCCTGAAACTCCATGGCTCAGCTGATGACAAACAGTGTAGCCATATCACCAGCCGGATCAAAAGACCCCATAGGAAAGTAGTGATTTGTACACAATAATTGTCTGTTAAATGAGCAAAATTACCCAACTTATTCTAAGGTCACACCTTTCTTAGATTTCATTCAAAGCTGGAATGTACCACAATAGGTGGAAAGAGATTGCCACTTGTCAGCAGCAATCCACTATCAGATTGCATTAAACATAATTCGAAACTGCAGCCAAGTGTGATTGAGCTATTTCACCAGACTGCATAAATGAAGAGCATTATAAAGACTGCCAAGTTATATTACCATGTGAATACAAGAAGAACAGTATTAGCCTTATTGTAACCCTGTTGCTGTAAGGACAGGAGAAAAGCAAGCTTTGCAGGAAGAGTTACCCCACCTATTATTTTTGTTGGCTAATATACTTCACAAAAAAAGTGCCAAGTTTCTGGGTACAAATTTCTTAACAAAATTTCAAAATGAAACTCTGAACCCCAAGCTAAATGCTAGGAGAAAGTCCAAACAAATTCAAATGTGATCTAGTTCTTCTGTAAAAGAAAAAATAAAAGGACGGGGAAACAAACTCCCAAAAGAATAGCAAAAAGGGAGAATTATACTGGTTACCTAGGAAGAAGAAAATATTATAGGTCAACTAACAATGGCATAACAGTCTATTTGTGACTTGTATCAAAAAACACATGCATACTTCACTGACCACAGTAGGTGTGAACTGCAGCAGCTCACAAATACTGGGGAACTATGTCCAAAAGACTGAAAAAATGATGTTAAAGATGATTAGGTTAGGAAATGTAAGAACAACAAACTAAACACAAAGTCACTGACTGCATGATAGTTTGGCAGAGAAGGGCCTTTCCAGAGACCTGTGCCCATGGGTCCACATAATTCATGGAAGATTTATGTAGCTAGAACAACCAAAATCTAACCACAAGAGCATCTAATGACACAGAAGGTGGACACACACTAATTAATTAGAGGAGAAGCTTACAATGATCTATTTTAACATGACATGAAACAATCATTTCAGGCTTAAACATTTTAGCGGGAGGTATGGAAATAGACATCATTATCTAGACTTGGTACTCACACGGATACTAATGTTAAAAGTGAAAGAAATAAAGAGTTGTGCAGCTCCAGTGACTTTGCCCAGCTTGCTTAGATATTTGAGATCAAAGAAAACATTTGCTGGGAATGGAAGAGGAGGGATTTATTCAACCAGAAAAAGCTCAGAGAAAAGAATGAGGACAAAAACGCTAAAGAAACTTGTAATGGCCAAAAATATAAAGCAAATGAAACAGAAATTTTGAAAATGTTATAGAAAGAATAAAGCACTATGCAGAAAGCAGATACCACTACCCAAACGAAATTAACAAAAAGTTCAATCGTTTAGCCATTTTCAGTTCATTTAAAGATTTCTACACAGTGAAAAACAGTTTCAACAAGTTGGAACAGACAAAACCCAAGTAATTTTACATCTAGTTGTTTTGAAAGAGTCCATCAGAAACAACAAAACTAAAAATGATGTTTCATGCTTTTTCTCAATACCCTAGTCATGTGAAATCAGGCTAACATCTTTTACACTCTGTTAAACTTCGAAGGACTAAGAGGTCATCCTTCTACAATGTTAGCTAACCAACTTCTACTGAAATATTTTCTTCTCCTGGAGAATGCATTTTCACCTGAATCAACAAGTTAAAGTGGAAATTTTGAAGCCATGGAGTGTACTCACTTCTCTAAGCTCTGATGATAGAGACAGCACAATTAACCACTAGCTTTAAATTAGAATTTGGAGAAACGTGCCAATAAAGCAGTTCTTAAATACACTGTTAATTTTTATGGTATTTAAAAAATGCTGTCCAACAGAGGCAGTGTGCTAATGAGCTGGAACAACAAACATTTCTTGGAAAGTTTATGTTTTATTCTGTTGGGCTTTAAATTTCTGGGTTTTTCTGATTAAGCACAATACTAGAATTATGTTTTCTAATTAATACCTTCATGCAGAATTCACAATGGCTTTTGAAAGTTCCTCTTTTTACTGAAAGCAAACAAAAAACCACCCAACCTCAAAACATATCTGTTAAAAGTGCAGCATCTTTTTGCATTACAAAGCAAATGTCAAACACTCTTATCAGAACGAACTGAGTAACCTTTCTAGAACAACTAGTTCAATTATTTTCTTCCAAGTTTCACTGAAAATTCTCTTCTGAAAATAAGGCAGGGATTATTTTTTAGCTACACCTGAAGATGTACATTGATGTTTAGTAAGTATACAGCAATTACTGCATAGGTGTGTACTGGCAGGTTATCTGATTTTGGTGAGAATCTTGAAAGACAAGGAATTAATCAATCTATTATTTATATAGCTCTTTCAAATGATTCAAAAGTCTCCTAATGTGTTTATAAAATTTGTAACAATCCACTGTACACAGTTCTCATGTAGTATACTGTATTTCTCACACGAAAGCTTATGTGTGAATATCATGCCACTTGACTAGAATCAGAACAGTTTGAGTTGGGAGGGACCTTTTAAAGGTCATCTAGTCCAACCCCTCTGCAATGAGCAGGGACACATTGAACCATCAGAGGGACACATTCACCATCAGGTAGGTGTGTCAGTACCTCATTCAAACTGACCTTGAAAGTTTCCAGCATGAGGCACCTACCACTTCTATGGTCAACCTGTTCCAGTGTTTTACCACCCTCTCCATAAAAAAACTTCCTTACTCGAATCTAATCTGAATCAACCTTCGTTCAGTTTAAAACCATTACCCCTCAGTCCTACAGCAACAGGCCCTGCAAAGAAGTTTTTCTCCATCTTTTTTACAGGCCCAGACATCCCAATTCTCAGCCTTACAACAAAAATACCAAACAAAACCCAAACCGACCAACCAAAAATACAAATACAAATGCGATCAAAAAAATCAGCAAAGGAAGTGAAGTTTCATCCAAATGAAGGGTCCAGTACCACTAATTTTTTATACCCTTCCTAAAAATTATTACTAACTCTATATTTTATCTCAAGGGAAGAACAATCCTACAATTCACATGCTTTCCCAGAGGCATGTAAAAGAAATTATCTACAAAAAATGGAAGATACGAGAAAACACATTTTAATGCTTTTGCATTTTGCTTTTGTTGTCTGTTTCTTTTGCATTAAAACTTCCAAAATATTACAAATGAAAAATTTAGGAGCATTTATATCACACAGAGGAAACATTACATTTTATTTACGTGTGCAGAGAGACACCACTGTTGTTTTGTAACACGAATTTGTAACGAATTTGAATCTCCAGCGCTGGGCACCAGCATTCCACTGACCTGTGATTACTGTACAGTGCAAATGGAAGATCTGAAGATACAGCAACTTTAGTGACTGACTTCTGAAGGCAGACACTTTGGAGAGCTTTATGCTCAAGTATCCACTTGATCTACATCATCTGAAATGAGGGAACGAGGACAACAGAGACTGCGTGATGAATTTCAGGAAGGTGTTGGTAGGTATGACACCTGCAAAAAAACCTACCATTTTCCCTGCTCATGATGTCCCTCCACCTTCACCCTAAGAATATTGCCAGACATGAGTCTGAGTGGATCAGAAGTGACAAGGAGGCTGTAGGAACCATCATGGAACCTAGGGATCTGTTGATATTTTTATCAGCAGCGATAGACATGTAGTGGTAATGAAGTGGTGGTTTAATAGATGCTATAAGCAGAATGGCTTTGTCATCTTCAACATCTGGTGATGCCCCAAAAAGGTTTAGAGATATGAAATTAGGTAAGCAGTGATTGAAAACAGCCCTTATGAAGGAAAGGAACGTGGTCGTCAAAATTTGAATGTTGTATTTATACACACAGCCCAATAGTATGGGCAAATCAAATTCAAATAAATCCTGTTCTGTGATCCATCCTGCCAAAATAAGTTTATTTATAAAAGGAGGGGTTAAAGAAGAAGACAATGTGATGGAAGTGGTACATTTATTTCAGCCTTTGAAGGCTGAACACTAATGCAAGAACTGCAAATGGTACGTAGGAGGACTTGGAAGATGTAGCTGACAATCAACATTTTTGACTTAACTAGCAAAATGACGATCTGATAATTCATGACTGATAGTAACATAAAAGACTTGGCTTGTTTGTGAAAAGAGAAAAAAGAAAGAAATTACAAAAGAATTTAAAAAATATTATTTAAGTAGGCATACTTTCATAAATGCAGAATCCTGAAGAACACGGTGATAGTGAAAAAGGAGTTAAAAAAACTGTCACAGTTCTTTAAATAAACAATGCTGACCACATGGAGTGCAAAGCCTCCTGCAAAGGGGTAATGGGGATTGTACAATAAGACCACATTGTCTTAGTTAGGATCTCACTGTTGATCTCACAGCATGTAGGGAATGGAAACGAGGTCAACTTACTAAGCAAGAATACCACAGCAGAACATGGTAT
>WEIU01012915.1:18049-33413 GCA_013389925.1 Aegithalos caudatus | reverse complement strand
TATTTTTTTTTTTTTTAATGAATCTTCACCACAAATCTACTGGGCTGAAGTGCTTAATATAATTAACACCAGCAACAAAAGGCAAAAGGGTCAGAACTGACCTTGAACAAGCAAGGAGCTCAACAAATATTACTTAAATGCATTCAAATAATCTAGTCTGTTAAATGCCCAGATATGGATTCATTTCAGAACTGTTAAAAGATGGGATTTTGAAGAAATGATGAGTACAAATGCGAAATTATACATGCTAGTTATACATAGTACGTATGTATCACCTAAGTCTAAAGAAGGGAATAGGAACAGCTAAGGACTTACAGACCTAGCCAGCTTCAGAACTCCATGGCCTTTGCACAGAAAACCCATTCTTTTTTGTGATACTCTAGGATGTCCTAAGTTACTGATATGCACACATTTTGAGCAGACACAACCCAGAATCTACATGGGACCTTCAACATTTTGAAGATGTTAGGTGCTAGCCTCTCAGTTGACCCAAGAAACATATGTTTAAATACCTAGCTTCTTCCCCCCGTCTTCATGCTCTAGAACGTATGTGCAATGGTTAAAGCACAAGATACAATCATAGGATCATTCAGGTTGGAAAAGACATTTAACAACTCTTGAGTCCAACCATTAACCCAGCACTGCCAAGCCCACCACTAACCCATGGTATCACACCATAGACAACTGCCTGAAAATTAACAGGCTGTTGAGCAAGAGCCAACACAGATCTGTCAAGAGCAGGTTACATCAGATCAGTCTATTTTCTCTTGGACAGCATAAAAGGCTTTATGTGATAGAAGAGAAGCAGCACAACTTGTGTATCTTAATCATAACAATGCAGTGTTGCTTAATACTTTCTTAAGCAAAGCCAGGATATATAAATTGTAATTAGGTTGCCAAAGAACTAGCCAGAACTCTTAGGGAACTATTGTTTGTTTATTATGAAGTGGGAGTCTGTGTATTCAGAGCCATGAAGCAATTTGAAAATACTATCAGTCAGAGAGCATGTAGAGAGAGGATCAGAATTCTCTTGATGGTTTTGTGAATTACTTTGGAAACAAAGGAGATAAGCAGGGCATTGCAATAGTGGCAATTGCAAACTTTGACACTCTTGTATAATACAGAACTAGAGAAATGCAAAATGAAGAAACTAAGTGGCTATGCAACAGTTCTGTAGAAAAGCACTTGAATTGATGGACAGTTCACAAACAAACATAAGTCAACCTTGCAATTGCAAATAAGGTGAGTACAACACTCTAAGTTACAAACAGAAGTACTGTGTAAAAGCAGAGAAATTAGTTTTGCTCTCCTTTGTGATACCAGTTGAGCTGGAGTAATACATTCAATTCTGACTGATGCAACTCAGAACTCATACAAAATGCAAAGGAGATAAATGAGGCTAAGAGCAGATTTAAGGTCCTATATCTACAAATCCTGCATTATTATGGTCTGTTGTCTGTTTCTCAAGAAAAAGAAACAGGGACACAGCAATCTCCACACTCTACATGTAGATGCCAAAAAGAACAAAGAGTAACAGTCAGAACTGCAGCAAGAGAGATTCAGATCAGACCCTGAGGACAAAGCTTTCTATCAGTGAAAACAATGAAGCACTACATTTCTTTGGGAGAGGCTGTGAATTCTCCACCAAAATTCTCCACTGAACAGCCAAAAAAGGTTTTAGCCAATATAAAGAAAAGCAGACATGGTTGATTTTGCCTTAGTGTAGAGAAGATGAGATAAGTTTTTCTTTTTTGCCATGTGTTCTATATCTAGATGTTATAACAAATTGCCATCTATTACAACATCATTAAAAAGAAAACTAAAAGTGCTCTTGCATGTATTTAACTTCTGACCAATTGCCAACCTCCAATTTCAAAGGAAAGTGCTTCAGAGTCAGTCCTTGCATTCTGGCTTCCAGAGTTCTAACCTCTTAATGCCCTTCCAGTAGAGTCACTCTATGCAGTCTAATACAACTGGCTACAGCTCGTGATTTGTATCTGAAAGAGCCCCTCATTTGGATAGAGTGACCTTTGGAAACACTGTGATTTCATAAGATAATGGCTTATGAAATGCAATTAAAACCTTAGATTACACTCAGTTTCTGAAACCATCATTCTTAAACAGAAACCCATTGTATCTGCTACCAGTTATCCTTCATGATGGCTGGAAGGCTCCTTATTCATGAACAACTTTTTTACTAGCAGTTGATAGCTTGAACCATGTTAAAAGTCAAGGTAGATACTTTCTGCCTTGAGGCTGAGTGTGGCAACCCTGTGGAAGAGATTTCTCATTAAGTCCAAGAGACAAAAATTCTCATTGGGAAATACTGAATGGCTGCAGAGACCAGTATTGTATGGCCATATACTTTGTATATACCAATATTTTAGTACGAGGTACTAAAAAGTGAAACAGAACTTATTACTATATGTGCTCCTGTTAGTCTCTGGACTGGTAATGTTCTGACTGACACATTCTTCA
The DNA here is from genome assembly GCA_013389925.1 of Aegithalos caudatus. Lineage (NCBI taxonomy): Eukaryota > Metazoa > Chordata > Aves > Passeriformes > Aegithalidae > Aegithalos > Aegithalos caudatus. The sequence continues at coordinate 30,935 of WEIU01012915.1, read as the reverse complement.
GGAACTAACAAGATCTGCTTGCACTTATAAAAGCCTAAATTCTCTACAATAATGCAAAACAATCATTATCCTGTTCACTACTTCGGCTAATGACCTGGGAACCAATTATGTCAAGGAGTTATCCACAGCTAGAGCTCTCCTTGTTAAATAATAGATGGCAATTATAAAACTTAACTTCTATCCATCTGCAAAATACTTTTAAGTGAACTCACATGTATTTTGAGTATGAAAATAATTGAGTAAGTTTCTCTATTTCCTACAGAATACTGCTGACTATTCAAGTATGCCATTACCTATATAAAAGTCATTTTTCCACTTATACAACTACTATTCAAAAGAGATTGTGATAAATGGGACCAAACCAAAAGGATGCTTTAACAGTTGGGAATTGTATAATAGAGAATGAGTGTGAATGCATGTGGGTCAAAAGGAAAAGCAGCTGTAGTTGTCACAAAAAATCTGTAAGTTCTGTTAAGCAATGGCTGCATTTCTGATGGTAGTGTTCCTGTTATACAACTCAATGCTAAGCAAAGATGCTGTACTTTTCAGCATTTAGTTGTATCTGAGTGGTACCATATGGTAACAATATCAGATCAAAGCAGTGGTTGAACTAACCTTGATAATTGCAAGGAATAGATCATGTAGATAAAGCTTGTGAAAGACCACATAATAGCCAATTACTATGAAAGCTGTCAAATAAAAGTTTTCTATTTAGTTTAGCTGGCATAAGACTGAAAAAGGGAATTTTAATGTCCATAAATATTTCAGTCTGTTTGATATAACTGTGGCTATTACTCATATACATGTATCCACCATCTTTTATTTATATCAGTTGAGCTGATATAAACAGCAATCAATACTAACTTTTAGTAAGCAAAAGACTTCCACGGGTTAGTTGTCTATTGTATGAAATACAGCAGTTGATTGTATTAAATTTGATTCTATTCAATTTCAATTTTGTTCTGGTATATTAAAAAGCTCAAGTCCAGTAATTTTTCTATAGACATTTTTACAACTTGTGCAAATTTTAGTGCTCTCCTCTGGGTTCTTTCCACAGCTTCTGAACTGGCCATGTTTGATATTGATGATGACTTAACAGTACTTATTTAAGGATATTTTGTTTAGTGCAGCCTCCCTGGTGTTGTTGTTGCTTAAAGGTTGACTGAACAGATGTTTCTGCTGAGCTCTCCATAATCATGACCATATTTTCTTTTCAATTTTGATTTAGAAACTAAAAATGTAATAACCCACATAATTTCCAATACAAAATGCTGTACATTTTCCTACACTAAATCAAAGAATGGTTTGGATTGGAAGAGACCTTAAAAGATCATCTAGTTCCAACCACCTGCCACGGCCTGAGACACCTTCCACTAGGCCAGGTTGTACAAAAGCCCAACCATAGGAATTACATGTACATGTGATAGATAACCTATCAAGGTAAGGCACAAGCCTTTCATTCATCTCCCAAACCTGAGAGAACCACACTAAAAGTATTAACATGTTTGTGTTATTGAACTATAATAGCACACTTCAGATGGAAATAAAAATCAAATTGTTTTTAATATGAGCAAGGGTGGAGAACTCACAACCTCTCTAGGGAACATGCGCCCTCACTAAAAAAAAAAAAATTACTTCAGGAAAGCTCCTGCCTTTTGGTTTGTACCTACCGCCTCTGCTAGTGCCACATCCTTTTATACACATTGGTAAAACTGCCCCTGGCCCTTCTCTTATCTAGGCCAAGTCCTAGAACTGGACTCTAGGTGTGCCCTTAGGAGTGCTGAGTGAGATGGGACGGTCTGTTAAACTCATGTCACCATGGCATCCATGCCACTGCCTCTTCTCTGACCCCAACCCCTAAAATCTGAACCAGAATGCAATCCACACTATAGAAGAGGTCCACACACCTGCTGATGCCCTTGAGGGCACCAACCACTCCTCTTTTCTCTCTGCCTGTCTTTTGTTTCAAGAGAAGAAAAAGCTTGTCAACATTTTTGATATACCTAAAAAAACAAGGAAAGAGAAATTTGCAGAGAAAGGTACGGTGTAATACTGGAGAGAAGCAAAAAAAAGTAGGGGAGTGAATAGTGAAGGAGTCAATAATTACCAAGTTTAGTAAAAAACATTGATGATTTCAGGTCTTGAGGACACAGATGGTAGGAATGTGGAAGAAGTAATGCAGCTGAAGATGCATAACATAAAAAAGAAAAATAGACAGGCCTTACAAAAACCCACAGACACAATAGGATAGGAACTGCTTCTTTGCCTGAAGATAAGGAACACTCAGAGGCTCATCTCAAACAGAAAAACGCACAATTTACACAGTGCCTTGACTGATGAAAAATCTATCCTTTCTTAAACCAGTTACCATGTATTTAAAGCCAATAGTGGAGGAATTTCTGAGTAAGAAGTATATAAACAGGAATACAAGAAAAATACTTCTGAAGAAATGCAATTACCAGGGCCTTTTTGCTATTGTGACCACAAAACATCTACAGTAACACTGAGAAATACATGAATGGTAAGAGATACATCCAACACTGTATACATACATAAATACAGCAGACAGAAATACATGGTCTGACTCAAGAGCTGCTGAAAGAACAACAAACTCAGCCACCACAACTTTAGGTCTGGGGAGGTGACACAGATAGGTGCCAACTCATACTATGGCTCTCAGCAATTCTGATGTACCTCAATTTGGGTGTTCATGTTTACTCTGTGTAAGCTCTCTTCCATGGATCTCACCTTTTCACAGTAAAGGATAACATCAACCAGAATATGGCTAATTTTCTTTAGTTCTGATTATGAAGTTATCAAGCCTTGTAAGAAAAGCTGTTTGTCATTCCCACCTGATCACTGACATAACATGAACAGTCTGCCTCTAAATACAAAATGAAAAGACAGATTTTGAAGACAGATGGTGAAAGTGATTCTGAGTATTACTTCAGTCCTATAAAAAAAACCAGAATAAACTTAGAAGTAAAATATCAAAGGATGAAAAAGAAAATATCTACTACTATAGGAATAATTGCTTCAGACATGAGGAGAAAACCAAGAAGCACCTTTTAGAGGAAGAAACAAAGACCTTTTCCATCTTCACTAAAGTGGGAAATATGCCGAGTAAGACTGAAGAATTGCAAACATATGTTTTCAAAATGAAATGTGACTTGTTAATTTAGACCTTGTCTAAATCAAGAAGACAAGTGGGATAGCTATATTCATTCCAATACACTGTAGTGTCAAAAAAGACAATAGAATCCAATCTGTTTGAGCTCAGATGCAAGAAATTAGATGAAGAATTTTAGGCGAGTAATAAATCTAGCAAAATGAAAAGATAAAGCATGTTTTAAAGTGAAACAAAACCCATGCAAAATACAAAAACCCCCTAGAACATGCAGTGAACAGTACCATCTAACTGCATTCAAATTCTAGAAGTAACAGTTAAAACCCCTTTTTTCTAATACATAGTTCTCATAATTAGTGAATCCAAGCATGTCAGAACACACAGAAAAAAAAAAAAAAAAAAGGCATTTATAAAGGTACTAGACAAGATATATAAGCCTGGGGGAAAATTAGGCAGAAAAGCATATATGGATTGTGATCAAGGCAAGCATGTATGGAATTTGTTTAAGGAAAGATGACTAGAGACTCTGAGAAAGTTAAACAGTATTAAATTATCCAAGAATATTCATATTTTATGGAGAGTGCAGGACACTGCAGGGTCTGTAGACAACCACAGTCTATTCACTTAGCTTTTAATAATAAAATTATAGACATATACCTTTGAGCCCAAGAAATAGAAGGTGAGGGGAAGTTACATGTAAGCATCTACAATCAGTCAGTCATTTTTGATGACTGTCAAAAATTAAAATCCTGCATCCAATCCCTTTTCTCTAGGCATTAGAAAACACTGCCTTTCTATACAAAAAAATGGCTGCACATCCTTAACACAAGAGAACAAGCTAAATGAAATCTGAGATTAAAGAGAACAAGCTAAATGAAATCTGAGATTAAATAATTCAAAGAACAGTAACGTTCTGAAATAATTAGGAAGAAATCTCAACTTTTTTTTCCCCTTTTGTATTTAAGCCAATCAAATATATTGGGAAAGGGTGAGGGGAGGGAAAGGTGAGGGGAGAAGCAGAGAGAGGGTGGGAGTAAAGGTGAAGAGGGGGAGAGTGTTGCAGAAGCACGGATGGATCACTTCTGCTTGCTCTTCCTTTTGCCGCACCTGCATCCAACATCCTGTTTCAAGTCCTCGTCTGTCCTCGGATTCAGAACGCTGAGGATTGTTCTGTTCTCCATCTAATTCCAGTGCAGCCCTACAGTGGAGGCACTGCAGACCGACTCATATCACTTAATTATTAGCACTTTGCAAGGGAGACATAGTTGGAACACTACCCACTGCAGTACTGCAGTGCATCCTTAACAGCTACATAACTTGGAGCATACCAGTCTCTTGTGCCCATATACGTTACCACTTATGTCCACACATTAGTTATACTCTCGTAACACAGCTCCTAGCACAGTCTTTTAAAAAGGCACTTATGTGAGGCACTTACTTTCCCACTGGAAGGGAGGTGCTTTACCAGCTCTCTTTTTAAAGTACGAATAATTCTGTCAAATATAAATGGAACTTGTATTGCATACGAAGTTCTCTTATTCTAAGCACTAACAGCTGTGCACTGTACTTTAGAAAACTTGCTCGAAGGGATGAAGAGGGGAACAAAAGCTTCACTAGTCTGCATCAGAAGAACAATCTTGAGTGAAGGGTCCATCACATATCAGGACTTATGGGAAAGGATGCTGCAGAGACAACTGTGGATCTTGTATTTTTTAGCTTTCAGGGGGCACAGCACCATTGCTGTGTCCTACTAGACATTCCAAGTGAGTTTAGCATTGCTACAGACCAAAGCAAATGCAATAGTTCTGCTAACACCACTGCAAAATGTGTTCTTAAAGGTGAGATATGTTTTAAGTGTGGCAAGAGCTTGTAACTAGGCTTCAGAAATCAAAAAAGAACTTCCATGCAGCAGGATAGAAAACACTGATTCACACTTCTGAAATACTGTGACCAAGCCTGCAGCAATATGAAACCATGACACTTAATCAAAAATGTAAAGCTTCCTATTCACATATGTAGACGTACTGATTCTGAAGAGGACCTCTAGGGATTACTGCAAACAAGCAAACAAGAATTCCATTACCACATCAATCAGAGCAGCCAGATTACAATGCAATTGCAGTGAGCCTTTCTGGACTGCCTAGGGAAGCTGAAAGAGTAGCTTTCTTGTAGCTAAAGACAACTGGGATTTGGAAGTAAAATGCTTCAGCTTTCAACTCACGTAAAGTGAAACTGATGTTTGTTGGTAATACGTGACTGTGAAATACACACATATACCATCCATACAGGTGTGTTAGGTAAAATAAGTATTAACTTCCTGCATAAGAAGGCCAGATGGGGGTAGAAACCTGTCTGAAAACCCTTGGCTAGCTCAGCACAGGAATCAGACCCAGAATCTTATTGAAAAGGCAGTTTAAATCTTTGGAATTTCTTCATATACCTAGTATGTAAGATACCTGTATTAAAAGTAACCTAATAAAGCTGTACAAATAAAGGACATTACTATAACACCATGCTGGCCACATCAACTGGTAAAACGGAAGAAAAAATGTCAGCTAAAGGGAGAAATGTGACATAAAATGACCTTCAATTACCGCACACACAGGGGTGCCAATTTAACAGCTTTTTAAATCTGCTTAGGTGCAGATGACATATGTTACATTTAACCTCCAATTGCAAATGTTTTCTCCTCTGAACTAAATGCTTTTGTCATAACCCTAAAACTATTTCAGTGTAAAACTCAAACATTTATAGGAACATAATAATAAATATTTGAAAGCTACTGATGATAGAAAATGGAAAAGGACACGGCTAAAAGGTTGTAGTATCAGCAAAAAAGGCAGCTAAGTAAGATAAGGTAACCATTTAACTACCACTACACAGTAATTTCCATGCAGAGAAACATAAAATAAGCCTGGAAGCAAATAATACACACAGCACTAATTTCTGCAGTTGGTCTTTTTACAAAGGCAGTTCTGCAAAAATCCAATGTCAAATATAATCCTCAAGCACTGATGAAGTTAATAAAACAAGCAAGGGGATGGTTACATTGCTACAAGAAATAAACTGAAAATCAAGCTTCACTTACTCTCTTCTAATAAAAAACTAATATACAGTAAGATACATACTAAATACTAAAGGTTCAGAATACCAGATACCAGACTTTTCTTCTTGTCTTTTACAAGTAAAAGAATATTTTTTTATTATTCGTCACCCATTCTCCACCACAGAATTCGAACTGGTGTGCTGGGTCATAGGAGTAATTTGTGCACATCAAAAACAATAGTTACCTTTTGCTATCATTGCTCAAATTGTAGGAAAAGATATTAAGATGATTCATACTGCATGAAAACAAAGAGGTTTGAATCAGAATTCTGTAGATAACCTTCCCCAAAATTACTTTTTATTTTAAACAGAACAGAGTAGATCACTGACATCATCTGTGCCTTTTCTCAAGGCAAGGTGAGAAGGAATCTTTACAAGGTGACAGATTCAAACTGCACCAACCTAAGATGAACAGGCCAGAACAGAAACACAGAACCCGCACTGACCTTAAAATAAAAGGATGCTGTGATATGATTGCAGAGCAATACTAGCATTGACCCAGGAGACAATAATTATTTTGGGATTCGCTGATTTAGGAATCATAAGAAAGAGAATAAGGTGGGTTTTGACACATTTAGGATCCTTTGATCTGTACATCATGTTTTTCTTCTTAGTAGATTGACCTGCTACAAACCTGAAATATTCACAGGCCCTTCTGCAATACTACATGACTGAAGTAATTCTTTACGAATATTGAAGTTTTTAATTTAAGTAACTGACTTGACTATCTATGGACTGTAGATAAAAGATAATTGCTAATTTTTTTTCGTTAAACAAGTAAAGCTGAGACAAGACATAACTACTACTGGGATTTTCTCTGTTTCTCTGTTCTTCCTGAATAGATTTGGTCTGATTAAATGGCAGTGCTACCTAACACACATATTTGAGGTAGCTTTGAAGTATTTTTGTAGGAAGAAATTCACATCCCATGTGAAAGGGCAGGGCAGGTGCAAATCACAAGAGACTCAGAAGAGCCCAACATTACCAGAAGAGAAATTGCAAGATGGAGTTAAATTCTCAAAGATCTGAAAGGTGTTAGGCAGTCATAGAGTTTGGAAAGACACACTATTTTTCAGAGCACTCAGGAAGGAACATTTTGTTTAGTTCTCAAAGGATTAGTAAAATCACTTCAGCTTTCTGCTGCTCTTCAGATAATGTTACATTTCTGTTCTTGGAAGCTAAGCATGTGGGTGTGTTTCCCTTCCTTTTGCCCATACCCCAGTATTAAGAGCAGGAATTTGACTGCCCAGAAGCACCAACAAGGAAAGCTGGTGTAGATACATTGTCAACTGCCATTCATTTTCAGCAACCTGTCATACAGACCTGTTACTCATCCTTGCACAATATACATTGTTTAATTAATATTTAAAGACTCACTGATGCCATACAGCAATCTAGATATGGAGGGAAACTTCCTGCTTTGAAGGTATTTTCTGAGAGGTGATCAAGAAGGCTTCTGATACATGTAATTATCAGCTTGATGTATCAGTGTCAGAAGTAGGTATTTGATGAAAAATCCATTATTCTTTAGCTGTGCAATGTTCTAATCAGAGCTGTAAAGCAAAATACTTTGGTGGAATTTGTGATAACTGAAATCTCTCATGCAGAGACTTTTCCTTCCATATACTTTCTATACCTGCATGCTTTCTATATTTCCAGCTCAGTCATACAGGTCTCCCAGGGAATCACCCAACAGGCTTCTGTATCAGCTGAGCTTCAAGGATTTTGAGTCTTTGAATCCATACAGATTAATGAAGAGATGAAAATCTGGATGTTCAAATTTCAGTAATGAGGTTCCTGGTATCCAGTGATACAAGATTTTGGAGCAGTCTTCTAAACAGACCAGTGACAGGACCTGAGGGAATGGCCTGAAGTTGTGTCAGGGGAGGTTTAAGTTGGATATTAGAAAAAGGTTCTTCACCCAAAGGGTGGCTGGGCACTGGAACAGGGTCCCCAGGGAAGCAGTCACAGCACCACCCTGACAGAGCTCAAGAAGTGTTTGGACAATGCACATGGTGTGATTCTTGGGGCTGTCCTGTGCCGGGTGAGGACCTTGACTGGATGATCTTCATGGGTCCCTTTCAACTCAGGATATTCTATACTTCTATGATTTGAACAACATCTACATACTTATTCCCTCTGAACCGAAATCAAAACAAATAAGATCCTTGATAAAATGCATCTACCATAACTGCCAACTTGCTCCAATTTCTTTTATAGGTTTTTTGAATACAGAAAATTACACAAGGCCTCATTGCTACTGAAATAAAATGTAAACTAAAATGCAGACTGAAATAAATTTAAATTGTGACTAAAACTCATGATACAATTTATCTTCTCCCAAGGGGAAAAAAGGCAATGGTCCTACTCTTGCACTTTGTCAAAAATCTAGCTGGAGTAGGAAAAATAACAGCATGAACATCAGAAGAGTTCTTCTCAACTTCTTCCATTCTGGGACATCTTTCCTAAGGCTTTCTGCTCCATGGTCTCCAATAGCTTCTTAATAGCAACCACAAAACTTGAAAACGAAAGAAAGATCAGAAAACACATCCCAACAAGCTCCTAAGTTGTCCCTGAACCTTTCTTGAACACTTTAGACTAACCAACATTGAGACATAAGTCATTTATTTATAATAAACACTTGAACACAAAAAAACCCAGAAAACCTCAACTCCCCTAACTAATGGTTTCTAAAAATGCTTATTCAAACTGACACATGCATGACAAGTTTTGGCTGAGTATGATTTAAGGAGGAGGAGTTATACCACCCAGAAAAATGGTGTTTATGACAGAAATGACAAAGAATCATTCATCAAGGGGGTTTTCTATGTGGAACAGTAATAAAGCCTAAACGAGACTGCACTTCATTAGTAATTTATTTCACAGATCACTATATATACACAAATAGCATAACTCTATTACATTTTTATAGTGCCATTTATTACAGTACTTCACATACTATATCCACATGGCAACACAGAAATGCAGCTTTCTCTGGGGAAGACAACAGCAACCAACTGCAAAGCAGCACACGGGGAGGAAACACTTCTGAGCCAGAAGAGCAGAAATAAGAATTTTCAGACAAATCAAGGAAAGGACAATATAAAACAATAAAACTGAGCCCCCGGAGATGTGCAGCTAACTCAAAGAATAATGTTGCACCATTTTTGCTTGCCTGATGACCCATTTGATTTGAAAATAGAAATTAGAAATAAAAGAGGAATTTTCTTGCCTTGTTCAGTCAGAGTGACCAACCGCAGAGACTCCCTGCAGAGCTCCCTGGCTAAAATTCTCTCTCAGTTTACTTGATCCTTGAGCACCACACCGACATTTTCCAGTTGCCACAGGAAGGTAAAGAACACCTGTTCAATTGCTTTCATCAGTCTGTATCTGGGATGCCACACTTCAGGCATAGCCCAGGACATACTCTCAGATATTAAGAGAAAAGATGTATTTGTTTCTCTAAGATTCCTGCAAACTGAGGGGTCAGGGCTACTTCACTCTCTACTGGAAAACAATTTTCAGACTTTCACACTTAAAGACCAAACATTTCCACTAAACTTCCAGAGATGACTGGTGACTCCTACCTTCCAAATGCAGGTGAAAACCTGGTATGCTACACAAACCCACAGAATGCTGTGAGAAGATGACAGACTGAATGACACCTGCAAATGCCTCATCACAACATTTGCTTGTGAAGTAACAGTGTCCAATTATGTAGTGTCAGGCCTCTGAAATAACATATGCATTATGTGAATACTTTTGGAAATAAAAGTTAAAAAAAAACCACTGCTTTTAACTAGCGGGGCATGTTTAAATTCAACAAATATTCTCTTGATTTTCTTGCCAAAAAACTCTGCTGTAAGAACACTGATAAGAAGGTAAGTGCCTTGTCAGTTGTAGATACTCCATTTTAAAAAATAAATCTTGAAGTAAAAAACTTCTAAATAAAGACCTCATATTTGAAATGTAATTTATGAACATTGGGTCTTTGATGGTTGGACAGAAAACATGATTTTACTTAGTACATTTTTTTAATCTTTTCTGATGAATTAACTAGAAAGAGAACAAAAAATCAAAACTATGAGAAAAGTATTTGCTGGGCACTAAGTTAAATCTGTTTGACAGCAGGGAAAAAAGTTTTCTTAAAACTTGACAATATTGACTTTGACTGCATTTATATTGTTTATCCTATGGATCTTGTTCTGATGTTCTTTCTCAAGCATTCTGTTATTAAATGCAGAGTTATGGTTCACAGCATACAGTATCTAATATGATAAGAGTGAGTAAATGTACATCAACACAATTTTTCTTTATCTTTTTGTGTCATATTGCACTTCTTCTCCCTGCTTTATTGGTAGACTAACCACTAACAGTTTAAGAAATAAAACCTGCAATATTGAAATGAAACACTGATTTTAAGATGCAGGTTTTAATTACTCATTTAATTACTCATTTAAGTTCTCTAGTTACTATATTAAGAGGGACCATCTGCAAAAAATATAGTGTCTTATTTGGGTAAGTTAATGAGTCTGAATTAAGTGCATGAGTATTCCCCATTGAAACTGGAAAGACTGTTTGAATCCCTACATGAGGCAAGTGAGTAAATGAAATCTCTTTTCTATTTTAACTACTAGACATGCTGGAAAGACATTTTTCTATTGCTCTAAGAAACCCTGCAATCTGACCAACAAATGCAGGAAGAACCAGACACTGTAGGAAAGATCATGACACTGAAATTTTATTTCCAGCCTTTTACTCTCCAAATCATTCTCCTCAACAGATCTGAGCACATAGCCATAAGCTCTGGAGAAGATATTCCTTATAAAAGGTGTGAATGAGTGGATTCAGTGCGTTGGAGCTGAGAGAGCATACATAGGCTTGTGTAAAAGGTGAAAAGCAGGAGAACAAACAGAACTAACATTGACTTGGACATTGCTGGCAGAGCACCAAGGAAGATCACAACTGAAAAGAGACTCAAAGTCTTGAGAATGAGAAGTTTATCTTCAACACCATAGGTAAAAAAAACTAATTAAGTGATTTGGCAAGTTTGAAAGATTTGCTGCCCAGTTTCCATTCAGACAAATCAGGGAGCTGCAGAGTTTTCAAGAATCAAAGAAGCAGGAGCTGGTTTTCACAGATAAACTTTACAGTCATTCTACCTCTAACAGTTTTACCTAACAAAGTATGGAGACTTTCTAATTCTTTCCTGGAACAATTCCAGTCAAATCAGTCTATGCAAACACTGTAAAAAAGTCTCATTAAAAATAGAAATATTGTATGGTGCTACTTACCTGCCTGTCTACTTCTGGAAGCAAAAGCAGGAGGTATTGTTGAAAATGCTGAGGTAAAGAAGCAAAGGTGTGTTTATTTATTAAAGCCCTCAGGTTAGTGTTCACTAGAATAGATCCAGGTGTTTCTATGTCAATATCCTCAGCTTTGGTCCATTTCAAATGTCCTGGAGTAAATAAACAGAAATAACTTTAAACAAAAAAAAAAAAAAAAAAAAAAAAAAAAAAAAAAAAAAAAAAAAAAAAAAAAAAAAAAAAAGGAAGAGAGTAGGAACAAGTCTTCTTTTTAACTTTTTAGCTTTTACTGTATGATACAATAAGCTCTAGAGAAATGGTACTCTGAGAAGGGTAACACAGATTTTTCTAGATGTCTTAACAGCTTTTATATTTGCTTAATAATAACAAATATTCTGTACTTGTCTCTTGCATATAAAATATTTTTATTCCATATTCAAGAGGCAAAATGCATTTGTCTCTTCACTTCTTATATTCCAGTCAATATCACAGCTGACATATTCTTACTTCCAGCTCCAGATCATCTCAACTCAACAGCTGCAGAAAATAATCCTGTCACATCATCAACAATAATTATATAAGCATCTATTTTCAAGCAAAAGGCTGTCTTATGAGGCTGATGTGAGTCAATCATTATGGACAGCTTCTCTTTTGCCATCAGCAGTGCCCTATGGCCTACACAAATTCTCCCACTGCACCTGCTAAAACTACCTGTGTGAATGAAGAGTGATCAAAGAGATGAGAATATTTAATGTTAATGTCTGAAAACATTAACAACAAAAAACAAAAACCATTTTTCAGAATTTTCCTAAGAACTGATTATCTAAAATGATCAATACACAGAAGGCAGCAGCAGGAATTGTGACATTAGTAAACAGGGTATGTGAGGAATGATACAAACTTGGGAGTAAGACAAAGACTCTGCAGAGGGAAAGGGAAATACTCCTATGGCTCATGCACAGCACTACAGAATAATGCCTTCTTGCTTTACACAGTAGACAGATGGGCTATCAGCTTAAACTCTTGCACAGCAAGAAATGTATCTGTTAAGATACTGGGAAAAGAAAGCTTTCAACCACCAAGAACAAGGAGATGCTGGATTAGATCCATATGGAGGTATTAGAGCCTCATCAGTGAAAATCTTCTGAGAATATGTCAGACCTGTCAGTAAGGACAGATGCATATCTAATTTTGATCTATGCCTGATGAACAAATTAGATGACCACTGGAGATCCTGTCTGGCCTAATTTAACCAGGATAATATTTAGAAGATACTTTTTAAAGCTTCTTTAAGAGCTATCTGCTTCAAGGTATTTATATACTGCTACAATCCTTTTTTTTTTTTTTT
>WEIU01012915.1:1837-18018 GCA_013389925.1 Aegithalos caudatus | reverse complement strand
TTTTTTTTCTCAAAGTCTTAACATATCAAAGTCCAGGTGGCTGGAAAAACTCTAAAGTTTCTAATCCCTCCCAGGAAACTTCTTCAGGTTTCAGTCTATTGTACTTTACTTTATATTTCAAAAATGGTATAAGAGGGGCCTGAACTATATAAAACACAAACTCCAGGAGAACCTCTAAAAAAGTGATTTAAAGATTATTCCACTACTATGATGAATGATGGCATTTGGCATTTCCATATGACCTCTCAGCAACAATTAAAACTGACATGTTAAGAAAAAAAGAATGTTTTAAAAATGAGAAAATTTGGGCATACTGATTATTAGGTATGTCTCAAATGCTACAAGCTACTTAACAGTTAACAGAATGCAATTATGCTTTAGATTTCTTAAAGGACCAATGGTGGTCTCTTCCCTGAAAGTCTATATTATCTACAAAATATACATATGCAAGAAAATTAAGATTTGTAAATTCTAAAAGCTCCATTTCAGTTACAGCTTCCCATAAACATTCTTGTAATTTTATTTTATTTTTCAGCAGCTGATAGTAACTGAATGAGACAAGGACTACTTTGCACTCAGCACAGGATAACCTTTTCCAACACATATTTCTAACAGACTCTATTTCAGTACAGCAAGGACTCCATTACCAACAAAAATGCCCTGTTATACAGGACAATTGTGTGGAAGAAGTGCCTATTTTCATGAAAGCATCACAATAAACTATCCTCACCATCTGTTCCATCCACTAAATATAAATGTAAAAAGAACACAGTCCCCGAGTATAACACAAGTTGTATGATATATTTAATTGTAATGCCTGTATGTATATCTTCTTTAATCAATACAAAATACATATCCCCATCTTCTAAGTGACTCCAAATTAGAGCAATGTTTCCCCCAGCTAGTGCTTCAAATCCTATGGGAAGGCATACACACAGAGATAATCTAAACTGAAATAAGATACATGACTGCAGAATCAGTAACATCTTCCAGTGGCACATATTCTCATAGCATGAAAATCCCAAGACAAAGAGTCAAACCTACATTTTCTGATTTATTTGACCTGCTATCACTTATAGAATCCTGTGGAGGTTTTATCAGCTTCTGGACGAAATGTATGTATTGCTTCTAGACCAGTAGCAAACTGTGGATGCCCACCACAGTCCTACTTAAAAAAACCCCAAAACCTCAAAATCTGTTCAGAACAACAAAGTCTCTCTCCTGCACTCCTCCTATGGCTAATTTAGGATCTGTATAGCAAGTCCCAAGTTTGGGAGCATGGAGGTATGACACTACTGCATCACTAATCATGGTTCTGAGAAGAGTTTATCATAAAACATGTGCCAATGTTTTTTATGTTGTTTTCCACAGAGAAAGACATTTTGAATCCTTATATAGTTCAGGGGTATCACTCTCCAGATCAGAAATAGAAGCTGTAAGACAAGAGAGAAAGTCAGGCTGGCAGCCTTGGAAAATAAGAGTTTAGTCTTCAACATAGAGAATTAACAATAAGGAATTGGGAGCACCATGGTTCTACATCAAGGAATAAGAATGAAAACAGAAAAAGGACAGAAATCACAAAGTTGGCAGAATCTGTTAACTAAAAGGGAAAAGAAGTAATCATATTTAATCAGAAATCAGAAAGTCTACCAAACACAACATGTAGTGAATGTTGGGCTGATCAGCAGTTTCAGACAATCAAACAGTATCTGGACCAGAATCATGCACCATACAGAACCCTGGGTCCATTCTCAAAGCTGCTCTACAACTGCACTTTTAGCATCCCAAGAAATGTTGTGTCATGAGAGAAACATTTCAGCAGGTGCAAGAACAGAAACCCTTAAACCTTATATAAAGTTCCCTGCACTCCATGCATGGTGTCGCAAAATGCCAGTAGATTTATTTTCCAAAATCCACAAAAAAACCCCTAAAGAATTCATTTGATATCATCAGCCAACCGTTGATGTTGGATCTGAAGATGAGGAAGAATGTATACTTGAAATGATGTACCTCAGTCTTAAATGTAGAGAAAAATAACAGGAAATCATCTAACATTGAATATAACTTTGCATAGCAAAAGCTGTAATACTGAAGGAGTATTGTCTATTTTGAATAATGATGTTGGATCAACATAGAGAACTAGAACATGGGACTGATTGATAACCTGCAGAAAGATCATGTATGAAACCAAGTATATTTTCATGTGAGGCTGTGGTACAATAAGGCTTATAGGTTACACTGCCAGGAACTGGCAATAGCACATTTAACAACTCTCCTATGGCATTTATGAAGTGAAGTGCCTTGGAGCTATTTTACAAGATCATTATACATAAAAATAGGACTAGGCTGGATGATTAATAAAGAAGAACAATCTTATTCCCAGAAAGATAGACATAACTTCTAGGATTTAGCCACTACAAAAAGCATGTTTGTTATCTTTTCCAACATGGCCGCATTGAAAAATACTTCTCTAAATGATTCAGCATTCTGCTGAATGCAAAAAGTACTTTGTAAAGATAAAGAAACAGTTATGTCATTACTTGACTTCACTTTGAAGCAGAGACAAGAGTCTTAGTGAACACTACATTTTGTGCTCCCTAGGGAACTTTTCCAATTAAATTTCATGCAGAGCAGGAAAATCTGCCTATCACATGGAGATTGAGAATTTACTCTTAGCATATCTTCAGAGAAAATTCTTCATTAATTACAGAACATGATCCATGAGCCTCACTAAAAAACTCACAGAAAATAAAACCAGAAACTGTATCTACCACCTCAAGAGATGTAGCTTCAAAATAGTTACAGATCCAACTGAAGAACTGAATCAACCAAAGAAGGAGAACCAACCAAAACTTTTATGCCAAATCTCTATATGACATGCAATAAAGCAAATGAAGAAAAGAGGATGTTAACATCTAATTGGGCAAGCATGTAAGCAAATATGCTACTATCTCTGGGAATAAATGCACATTAGGTAAATTCAGCATGAAGAAAGAAGATCTGTTACACACCGCTCCATCTCCCAAAAAATCATTATGTAACAATCAGAATTTAATTGTTAAATCACCTCTCTGCCTGCAGTTGCTTAGGTTTGTCAAACTTTAAAAAGCAACCACTGAGGATGAAAAAAACCCTGACCATGGATTTTCCAGGTAGACAGAAAGATGTCTTATTGAGAAAGGGTCAGCTGCTGAGTTTGAGAAAGGGATAGGTAAACAGAAAAATAAAACTTTCCAAGAGAACACAGAGTTTAGAAAAATATCAGTATTACAAGTTAAGACATTTATTTTACTCCTACTCACCTAAACCAGATTTTTTTAATCTCTTTAAGTGCTGGCTTGTTTGCTTTCCAGTTGGAGACTTTTGCCCATGTTTCATTTCTTTATCAGAACCATCTGCTTCACCATTTTTAGATTCCGATCCTTTGGAAAAAGTAAAATCCCTCAAATATGATGCTTTTGCACTTTTACTAACAACCCCTCAGCAACCCCTACACCGTAAACAAAAAAAATTAGGATTTAAAAAAAATTGACATCTTCTTGCTGAAAGCAAATATATTTTTCTGGTCACAACACAATTTTTCCTCATCAGAGAAATTGGAAGTAAAAGCTCAATAAATCAATTAAGTGCTGAAAACTAAAGTTTACTGAACACTGCAGTCAATAAAAATGTTCAGTGATCTAATAAAAATAACATAGTTCTATAATGCCCAGGAGATATGTTTAAAAATATTTTAACCTTAAGTTATGGGGCAGTAAAGCAACCTAAGGCTGAAAAAAGAGAACTTCTGTTTGAAGAAACATTTAAAGAAAATATATGTTTGGAAACACAATTGTCAATTTGTGTTAAATGTAGACACAGAAATCTCTTAAAATGAAACAACTCAACCACCAGAGCTAAAGGTCAAGGTTATGCTGCAGTGATAAGCATGGTATAAGAATATGAAAAGCTAACAAAAGGATTTGAGTATTGCAATGCAGAACTGAGACACAAATTCACATTCACAGAGAAGCTTGCCTTCGCCCCCCCCTCCTCTTTTTATGGCATTGAATACCAGCATGTGGTCCTCCATTAGAGCTCCAGAGCCAAACAAAATGTTACTTTGCATTCCTTTAAAGCTGCTGCTATTACCAATTGTGATTTTACTGTGTGCCTTCAGTTCTTTACTAGAGAAAAATCTCCATCATCCTTGAGACACGAGTCTTGATAAGGAAATAAAGATGTTAAACAAAGCCATCCGGTGGAAATATTATTTTAGCAATTCCAAATTCTGTATGCTACACATCTGATTCAGAGGAAGGCTCTGTGACTAGAGCTGATCTTGCAAATGGTTCTTTAGCTATTTACCTGAAGGTGAATCCGACTGCTCATCGGACACCTTTAATGGTGTCAAAACAACACGAGGAACAGTCTTGTTTACCATCATTGAGACTCCATTTCTTCTTTTCTGCTGTTGTCTCAAAGCCTACAGAAACGATAACAAAACATAAAACTGTAGCAAAAAATAATGCTTGTAAGTGAATTACACATGACATTTCTCTACCATTAAACTGAATCCCTTAAAATAAGCATAATTTACACAGCCACTGACTTGCCAGACTTCACACTTGCCCTCTTTATGTCATTTTCTTTTAAAATACAAAATCAGGCTTTTGTTCCTTTTTTTAATAGAGAAAGAAGATGCACCTTAGATCATTTTCCAATCCAGTTTTGACAACAAAGAAGCACGTAACTGTTTGCTCTACCTTAACAGCACAACGTGATAACCCATGAAATGTGAAACTAAGACTTCCAAAAAAAAAAGTAAACCCAAAATGTTTGAAAACCAGAACAAAAATATATATGTCTGCACATCTCTCGCAGGTGCATCCTCTCCAGTATACTGCTCAGTCAATCAAGTTAACACAGAGTGTCATCAGTATGTACAGCATGTAAGGACTACAGTATTGATGCACTCACTCAGCCGTGAGTAGTGCTGCACAAAATCACTGAACATGGCAGGAATCATTTATTTTCGTGAAGGGAATCAGTCCTAATCTTGGAAACCTTGCAGCATTTGGCTTCTGTCTGTTTGACTTTGGGCATTAACCTTCAGAACACGAACATGATGGTGTTCTGGCAAATCTGGGGAAAAATGATACACGAATAAATCTCTACAAATGGTATTGCTTTGTGTTTCATAAATGTATCGAATACAGGGCTGATAATGCAATATAAAATATCTACAGATTAGAAATAGCAAATAACCATCAGTCTGTTCTATATGGAAAATGATATCTCATTCAAAAGGTCTTAAAAGATACAAATATGAATATCTGCCATTTAATACATCTGCAAGCATTAAAATTCTGGAATTAATCAGAATGGGCTGGGCTTAACACAGATCTCTCCTAGCCTCCTGTCTATTTTTCTCCATTCTTACTGTGCACTCTATTTTTACAATTGTGATTCGTGTTATGAACTTGAGGGATTCATTAAAGTAATACCATATCAACAAAGAATATATTTGATATGAATTATCCCTATAGGTTAATGACTATGAATGAATGATGCCCTATAAAGTTTAAGTCCGTAACTTTAATGGATTGTAATACCTTTCCAAATTGTTCACATAGCTAAATAATAGGAAAAAAAAAAAACCCCTCTGAGAAGAAAGAAATCGATATTGGTCTATTCCTCTAAATAACACTCTACAGAATGTAAAATACAGCAGGCTATATAGAAGCTATTTCATGGTGAGAAGAGTTTTATTGTACTTCTTAAAAGACACGTAAGCACTGTGCAAAAAAAAAGCAAATTAGAACACTTGAAATCAAACAAAGAGAGGAAGCTGGTCAGATCTGCACTGAACCAAAGCAGCAGCAGAAAGACATAAAGAACAGCCTACACTTCAAACATTTTTGAGACAGAAAATTCATACTGGTATCCAGCACAGCCAGACTTGTAGACAGGAAATTGTAAAGTGTTAACATTTCTCAGAAATTCCTCAAAATTCCAAAATTACCCTGCCAACCTAAGTGTCAAATCAGGTGATCCCTAATTAACAGTAATACTGTGGAGACAGTGGATAACAGTTCACTAAAAATTAACTGAAAAGACTGGCAATGTCTGCACTACCAGTACAACAATATAACCACAACCCAAACTTCGAATCATGGTACCCCACAACCTGATTTGCCTCATGTCATCCTCATTTCCTCCACCCAAGGCAAATGGTTAGAGCCTAAACAATGCTCCATGTTCTCCACCTGCCTGCTGACTTTTGAAGACAATTTCTACCTCTACCAAGGTTCCATAGCCTTGCTGCCAGCATCCATACGGAAGTACCATTTTAATGATTTATACAGCCACTGTGGCAAAGGCAGAATCTCTGCCAAGCCTTGCAAATGATTCTCAATGCTTAGACTGAACTCCCATGAAGGAGAGAAAGGAACCAGCAGTGCATCCACCACCAGTGACAAGCACGCAGTGTTCGTACACCTCAGGTGACACACGAGCTGCTGGAGCGAGGGCAGCGGTACCCAATATCTGTCAGGAGCACCACTTACCTTCTTTTCTCTTTCTGGCAGGCCCCCTGTGGTCATTAAGCACACATTTATGCAACTGATCTGGCATTTGCAAGAAGCACAGACCAACTCATGCCCATGGAGCACTAAGGCAAGACACTCCCTGGACAGTTAGATGAGGAAATACAGCTGGGAGCAGACAAAAAACTATTTACTTCGAGGCACAGCATACTCCTTGAGCTATAGGCTAAGTACCTCTATATGTGAAGGTCAAGCACAGACATTAAAGACACCATTTCCCTTTGACAAACGTTTGTTTTTCAGGGTTTCTTCTTCCCTAACATACATTGATTCACTGCCAGTCCCTTCCCCAGTTCCTCCAGTTTCACAGTGCAAGGAACTGATTACCAGAAAAGGCTCAAATTAAGTCTGAAAATCAAGATGACAGTAAAGCTCCACATACCTCAAGGACAGGCTGTAGAACAAAAATAAAAAACAACCTCAATACTCCCCCCAAACCAACCCTCCAATGTGGAGATTAAATCTAAGTAAAACGTTTAACACGAAGTTAAGGAATTACCAATGAATTACCCTGTGTACAGTGAATTGACACATAATCTTCCCCATGCCTGTCTTTTAATTTGTCAAATGAAAGATATGAGACAAGAGAAGAGGACGCAAAGATATCAAGTAAATAATCTAACATATGATTTGCAGGGTAAAGAGATGGCTGAGATGCTGCACAGACATTCTTGTTGTGATACGCCCAGCTAATCACAATACTTTTGTGCTAAATTCTCCTCTGAATTTGAAGGTGCAGGATCTGAAATTTTGGACAGACAAGTCTTTGCGAGACAACGCTAGGAGCAAACCAGCAATGGGAGGAACTGCTGACTGACACCCAGTACAAGGGAAGCCAAACACCAGAAGGAGTTAAGTATAAACGAAGGACAATCTCTGTTGTCTCCGCTGAGGACAAATATATAACTTCTGTACACCTAGCCTGAGGGATATTCATTTTAGAATACAAGACTACTGTGGATAAGACAAGAATCTTATAACCCAAGATTAATTCTACTTAGCTGGGAAGTCAATGAGATTACCTCAAGTGAAACATGCACCAAATGCCTGCTATACTGAGCTTTTAGTGCACCAAGCTAATTTAGTGCTTTCCTAGTCACCACGACCAAATAAATCAAATTTATAACTAGCGCTGAAGAAAATGAAAAATGTTGTAACTTATTCCACGGAAAAATGGTTCCAGATATCACTGTAGATATGGAAACAGTAACTAACACATACTACATTGTCATCTTTTACCGACACAGCCTTTTGCATCTCATCCATATTGAGAGATATATAAACTCCTAGCTGGACTTCCTACAGAACTGCAAGAAACAGATGATGATTTTACCAAGTGGTAAGGTGTCAATTTCACTATAGAAAATTTGAGAAAAACACATGTAGTGCATATGATAGCTTACATAAAGAATATTTTTCTTTAATGAGATTCTATGCTCACATTTCAAATGCATTCAATCACTTCATGTTAAATACTTGAATTAAAAATCTGCATGATTTAAATACCTAGAACTGATCACTATTGAAGTATTCTGTAAGACATTACTACCATCTTATTTGTACAACAAATAAATAAAAAAAGGAAATGAAACTTCAAGTAATATACAAGTAAAACATTACAAGCTCTCTTAAAATTACCACCAAAATATAATACTTACATCCAGCCTTTCACAAGCAGATTTGCAAAGGACATCTGTGAATCTCTCGCACATAATGAGTATGGAGAATTCCCAGTATTCCCATTCATAAAAATGAACCTGTGACCATCTGTTGAATAACACTGCCATGGTCATTATACAGTGCTTGGCATAATTATTTGGTTTAATGAAGTTATTTTTATTGCCAAAATCTTTAAGTAAACTATCAGTCCATTTTCATCCAAAGAACTTAAAAATAAAATAAAAATATGAGAATTAAGAAAACATAAACTCTGAAGATAGATGGCAAAAGAAAAACACCATGAAATTAAGTGCACTTCTAATTCCAAGTGTTTTGGTTTTTTTAATAAAGAGGTGGCAAGAGCAAGGTTCCTTCTTTTTTCAGGGAATTTCTATCCCTACTGGAGAACAGCTGTATTTTGGAGGTTTCATGAATGCCATTATATGCTCTTAAGAATAATAATTTCATGTTTACTTGATCTTAACACAGGAAAGACTTCTTCACCCACGTGACACAATGGTTGACTGTCTTCAGTAAAAACTGATGAAGTCATCTTTCAAGCAGGAATGAAAGGAAACAATATAAACTAAACGGTAACTGGAGATGGAGGCAAAATACCTCCCCAAAAGAGCACCAGACGCAAGATGTCAGCCCCTGTGCTCTGATTTTTGCTGCTGCTCAGCATTTTTAAAAATTTTTCTTTCTCACATCTTATCAAGTCAGAATGAAAAAAATGGAGCACAAAGATAAACCATTAATGCAGAAACCACTTTCATTTGAGCTTAAATGTGTGACACGCTGAGAATGTTAAAAATTAAGTTATTATCAACAAAGACATGTAACACTTGGTTGCATTAAGCAACATCGTCCCAGATTTCTACTTGTTCCATAAATGTCAAGTCTACATTCTGAAACTCATGTAATGAAACATAACCTTTGAAATTTCACACATTATGGATCAGAAACATAAAGCTATGGAATTCCTCCATTCTGCCATGTGAAAACACAAGCTATGGTACACTGAGCAAAGTCTCTTGCACAAAATAAATAACAACTCTACATCATGGTTATGGATCCCAAATTGACCAAGCTGAAACAGGTTTATGGTTTATCACTGATTCAGTTAACACCAACATAAAATTCAGTTTTTGTCTTCTCCCTCACCCTCATTTTGTTAGTACAATTAGAAGTCTTTAATTGCCATGTCTTGGTTAAATTAAAATTTCTCAGTGGCAACCTGTTTCACAGATAGAGCAGTTAAACTAAAGCAGTAAGCACAACAAATCATGAAGAGTAATCCCATTATTATTTCTTGGACGCCACTAATTCTTATATTAAACATAAACTAAGCACTCAGTCATAAGCATGCAACCATAAGATTAAAACACAATAAAGATGTCCTATGGAAACAACTACAAAGCACAAAGTGCCATTTCCAAAGCAAATTAATTTACTTCCAACCAGACTAGTACACTAAACATGTTGGTATGGTGCCAAGCGTACACAATTGGTCATCTGGAGATGAAGAGTAGTGTCAGAATCCACAGGACGGAAGTATGGAAACCTGGGGTTTATTTTCAAACAAATGCTAATACTTTCTCAAATAAGCATCTATCCTTGTCTCATGCCATCCTACTACCTCGTGATAGTTACACCTGTATTTGGAATAAAAATAATATCTTGCTGTGTATTTGTTCTTTAGGTCTCAGTAGGGCTCAGGGTCTTTCTGTAGGACTACAGTACACATTAACACTGAACATTTACCTGTGTACCAGCCAACACTGAAGTGGTTCGACCTCTGCGGGGCAGAGACAAGGAGATTTGTCTGTAACGTGTGTCTGTACACCTGCAAGCCAGCACTACTTTCTACGGGATTACAATAACGCAGCCACAGCTACAGTTGCTGCAGATCACTACAGACTGCAAAGTAAATGCTTTTATTGCTTTCCCAAGCACAGAAAAAAGGACAAAAAACACATGCGATGTGTTCAATGTCTGTTTTGACTTGCATGTGAATGGGAATGATGATGACATATGCATCAACTCAGTGAAAGCTTTTTTACAATGAGAAGAATTGGGTTTTTTAATGGTTTGTGTAGTATTAAATTAACATCTGTCAGCTGAAAACTGTTTCATGGGGAAATCCGTTCTTTGGCACAACAAAGCACATAGAGGTAACGAAACAGGTTGTAGAAAGCAGTTTAAAAACAAATTAAAATAAAGATAGCAATGTCAATACAAAATCTTAAAACATTAATAAACACTTTCCATGAGGTCAAATTTTCAAACACACTCTACACAGGGGCCAAAGCATACAGCAGGGGCTTAATGGCTAGACTTCCCAGATAAAAAAAAATCTCATATTACCACTCAGAGAATTTATATTGCACCAATGTAAGCAGTGTAATGTGGTTCTGCCTGACATCCTGTTTCAGCCTGGGTACTCCTGCTTGTCCACACATCCTGAGCACACAGCCTTCTGGGGACCTACCCAACAGCTTCTGGAACATCATTTGTAGATAACTGCTTGTCAACATTTTGTAGGAGGATTCCTAGAGCTCTGAAGAGTTGTGAGCTGTTCCAAATCCTGTCTTCCCCTGAAAAGGCCAACACTTTCTAGGATGCACTTCAAAATCAAGGCATGACTCAGTATCACCTGGGTATAATTTCATGTTACAAACTATTCAAATCAAAAGCTGTTCTTTTCACATGGCACGAAAGAAGATACCACTTGGATATTCACTGCCACTATAAGGAAAAAATCACATAACTCCAGTGGAAAAGCTTAAATGGGACTCCAGTCTCTAGTGATCGTACTTTCATTAATACAATAGCAGTGACCAACCCATCTGAAATAGTTCCCCAGGCTACTTAAGGGACGGACTACTTAAAGAAACACATTATCAGGCAAATGTTATGCTTAGAACTACACTGCTATCTTCAGCTTGATTACATGAGACTTGGAAAAAGCAACTGCATCTACAGAAAAGAAGAAAGACAACACTTTCAACCTATATTTGGGAAGAAGATTCCACTATGTCACATTGGTGGGTTTGAACAAAGTTAATGCTCGTGCCAGGACATATTTTAAGTGAGGGATACTGTCCTATACTGAGGTAGAGGGGCAACTATACTTCAACACCTAAAATTGCTTTAAAATTCTTTAGTTATTTCTCAGATTAAGAAATCTTGTAAAATGCATTTATTAAAACAGAAAAGGTGCAGCAGTGCTGTAAAAAGCATGCTGTGAAAACAACCCCAGAGGAGAAAGAAGCAGAATGCTCCAGCAGCTGGGATGTAGTTATTAAAAAGCAGTACAAAAAGAAAGCAGGGATTGTGTGGATTCCTGTCCCTTTCTTTCCATCACAGGTAAGGGCTGAGGACCACGGGGATGACCCAGAAGAGTCTCATAAACATTGTCTTGCATCTTACCAAAGCACTGTGTTGAGCAGCTGGTACATGCTGCCCATGGATAGGGACCTTTAGAGGGACATACCGTGCAGCCAGCCTTCGGGCAATGCATGTATTCCCTGAACAGCTTCTGCTGGAACTCTTGCTCTCCCAGCTTCTTTTCCCCATTACGCAGTCTCCCTGCCATAGTTTCTCTGTCCTCTTCCCTAGACTTGTCTTGGCAACCAGAAAATCAGTTTAGTTTATCATCTTCGAACTTCCATTTTCCAGAGTGCATTTTGTAAACTCCAGTGTCCCTTCCCATGCCTCTCTAGAAGTCAAAAAGCAACATGTTTTCCTTCTTTTCCTTTTGTTGTCAGAAAAATTTGTCAAGAACCATCACTTATGTTGCCAGACATCCGATCAAATGCTTCAGCTAGGGAGCCAGAATTCTCCAACTGTGGCATTGGTACATTTGTTGCATCTGAAATGAAACATAAGAAGGTGGTTAACAGAGACCCTAAGGAACTGCAGCAAACTCTCTAAAATGACGAATTCAGTACAAAAAATACCTCTCAGTTCACAGTGGATTTTCAGAACCTCTCAGGAAGACACCCTGCACTTAAATTA
This sequence comes from Aegithalos caudatus, assembly GCA_013389925.1. Lineage (NCBI taxonomy): Eukaryota > Metazoa > Chordata > Aves > Passeriformes > Aegithalidae > Aegithalos > Aegithalos caudatus. The sequence goes on along the minus strand of WEIU01012915.1, from coordinate 5,752 downwards.
TGAGTGATTAAGACAAAATCATAATGATTTCCTCTGTCACCTTTGCTTCTTTGGGGTGAGGAAGGGAAAGCAGGGCAGGCAAATATATCAGGCTTATATTAGAGCATGTGAGGGAGCAGTTGCTCAAATGAGTTGAAGGAGAGACACCACAGACAGACTCATACTGGATTACTTCCTATGGACAGCAAAATGCTTCAAGATAACCTGCATCTGGCTGTAGTCAAAGAAAGAAGTCCTAACAGAATGTGTGGAGGGAGCAAGACTGGTGAGTTTGCTCTTCTCTCAAAGAAAGATAAGCAATGTGAGCTGAAGACAGGAAAGCAAATTCACACCAGCATCATGGGAGATCAGGATTCTACCTCTAGTGCCAACCTAGGCACTTGGACACCTGTGTCCAAAATAAAAAAAAAAAAGAAAAAAAAAGAAAAGAAAAAAAAAAAAGAAAGAGATCTTGATAAACTAGTTCTATGAATTTGGGTAAATCAGGGCTAAATTACACTGTTAACCATCCCGAAATTAAGTCTCTTGTAGGTTGGTTTCCAACAAGAATTAATTACAGTTGTGGTAGAAATGTCAGCCTTAAATTTTATTTAGAGCTGTACAAGTCTAATGTCCTACAATTCAGAAGCAACACATGAGCTAAACCATAACTTCCCCATAGCTCTATTACAGCTTGGGGCGTGACAGCATAGACTTGGAGAAAAAAAAAACAAAAACAAAAAAAAAAAGAAAAAAAAGGGGGGTGGAGTTGCCATTTCTATTACTAGAACAAATCCTACAAATGGGTGCCTTCCTTCTCATTAAAAAACTGCATCTACCCACTTTATGAATTAAATAGTGGCACATATACAAACCCAGCCACCAAGCATGCAGACAAAGCCCAAAGTTAATGAAAACAAAACAAACCATGGCAGTGACATACCTTGTGTTGATTCCCTTATTTCCTGAGCTTCTCTCCTCCCAAACCCACTTGGCTGCTGTCTCTGGAGTTTCTGTCTCTACAAAGAGATCTGGATGCCCAGCACAGTCTCAGACATGTCCTGGTTCTGTATTCAGATCCTGTGTCTGAATGGAGTATCCTTCTCTTCTCCCAACAGAAAATTTATGGGTACCCTTCTTGGTGCTGATTCCAAAGTGCCAAAAGGGAGGCAGGATTTTCTTCCACGTCTGGGAGGTCTACTATCATCCCAGACATCATTATAGTGCATCTTCAAGTTCTTTCTCCTCTCTTGGTACTGACCCAGGGAACACCTGGTACACTGATGGGCAAGGTGCTCTTACACTTGGCTATCAGAGTCCAACAGACACTAACACCACCTCAATGTCCTGGATATTCACACATTCTCAGTGTTACCTATGTGAGGCCAGTTTGCAGGTATGATCGTTTCTTCTGAGAAATGTTCCAAGAACATCTTGATAGATACAGATAAATCTGTATACAGCGAAGACTTCCATAAAAAATATCACCTCAAGTCAACGGAACAGAAACTGGACCAGAAAGAAGCATGTAGATACTATGCCATGACTTGATGTCCATACTGGAGTTAGCCTTGTCCAGAGCAAGAATAATGCACACAGTAGTGTGACCATGTACCAATGCTAGCAGAAGCAGGTGTAGTTCAGTACTTTCCCAGGAAGAGGTCCTTACATGGGTCTGCATGCCAAAACTCGAGTGTGGAAATGAGGTAAATCAGTACGGAACTGATCAGTACTGATAGGAAATCAGCGTGTGACAGCGTGCCATAAGCCTTCTTTTCAAAGGTACAAGATCTGCAACAGCTGGGCACACATGCCCAAGCACTTCCAACAGCACAAGGGAAACAAAAATCTGTAAAATCTGCCATCAGAAAGCCGAGCATAAAAGGCAGCTCTACACCACAGGCTCTTTTGTCTATACCCTCATGAACAGGAACTGGTTTGTGGGAGATTACACTCAGAGTAAAGTGTAAGCATTTTACAAGGGCAAAACTGAAACTCTGTCAGAAACCAAAGGGAAGAACGAAACACACTCAGTGGTAAAACACTCAAAATCTCTTTCCCAGCAAGGACAGCATGGAAGGTGGTGAAGCTAGAAAGTTTCCAGACCAAAACGGGAGCCCAGCCTTTGAAAGGTGAGGACATAAGGGCTGATCTCTGACACAGACCTTACGAAAATCCACTGCAACTGCAAACCTCCTTAGTCCCTGCAAAGCACCCCAAATCCACTGCTACCTGAGAGAAATCAAAAACAAGAGCCAGGGCTCAAAAAATGTCCTTTCCTCCATGCATCTTGCCAAGCTCAAGAAATGCAGCATTGTGATTAATTTGATTCATCCTAAGAACATCCTAAAATGCGGGCTGTTAGAAGCCAAACATGAGATTGCTCTTTGCAATCTAAACCCAGGAATATATCTCCAGAATTCATTAAAAAGCAAATCATATGTAAATCCAGCACATAATAATTTAAAGAGAATTACATATGAGTGGTTAATAAGTAGATAAACAGTAGAGAAAATGTTCTATTTCCAGCTCAGATCTTCAAGTAGAACTGCACATTATCAACTTCCCTCCCACTCTATTTTTAGAGGTTACAAAACAAATACACACAAGATCAAAGTAATGTGAAGAACCCACTGGTTTTAAATAAATTGAGCAGGAATCTGAAAACTATCTTGTAGGTTTTCATTCTTTGAAGACTGTTTCGCAGTAGATAAAAAAGCAATAGCTAAGCAAGACCCCATTACAGTATATTATGTACAGTATGTATACATTTATGTATTACAAGCACTTGCTGAGAGTATGATGATGGCATATCGTCTGTTAGCACGGAATCAGTAAGTTTGTTATCAGTTTTAAGAATGTTGCACAGTGTGCCTAAAAGTTTCATCTGGATTCAAAGGTCTGACAGGTTCTTTGTATGAATTTTAGGTACTATGCATCCATAAAAACAATTGAAAGATTGGAAAGTGAAATAATAGATTTCCAACAGCACCTTTATAAATAAAATCACTGTTGTTAAGGTTTATTCATCTCTGCTACAATACCAAATCAAACCTGGAACGTGTATATATGGCAGTAGCCAACACTTGAAACTTTAAGAAAAAAACAAAGAAAAAAATCTACTATTCCATCATATAAATGCTCATTTGACTCACATTGTGCATAGAGAAAACATTTCGCTGATAGCTGTAATGCTACTCATACTCTGAAGTACAGGATCTAATTACCACCAACCTAATTAAAACTAATTTCTTTTTATCGATTACTTAACTTTCTGATGTTGTTTTAACCCTACTGCCTTAGGGAATGTTTTCAAAGATTCTCATCAATGTTATGACTTTTTATTTTAATTAAGCTATTCTGATTAATTTGCCCTTTTAAAATCATTCTCAATGTTATACATCTGCTAAGTGACAAATGGTAGAGTTTAAACAATTACAGAAGTTCAAACATTTGTGGCTTTGCTCTTTTTTTCCTTTCTTTCCCCATCGCCTTTCTCTCCGCCTACTCTCTCCACTCCTAGGGAAGTTCACAGATCACAAAAGATCTGTATAGAAGAGTTTCCAACAAGTGTAATTTTTCCACAATTATCCTAATGGTGAGTGAGCTGTTTAGTGCCTATTGTTCAATTTTCCTGAACAAACACATGTAAGACCTCAATCTAATAACCCTTTTCAGTCCTCAAAGCCTCTAAATACAACATTACCTTATGTGAATGATAAACATCTATTAATTCTACTGGATTTAAACACAGCCTGCATGAAAANCATCATCTCATTATCCTAACACTTTAGAAAAGTGACAACTCAAAATGGAGATTAGGGGGCTTTTAGAATTCTAGTCTTTTAGTTTTTCTATTTCATTTTTCTGGCTGTATGTTGAATTAGTTTGGCAATGCTGGAAAATAAATTTTCACATCATGTTTTCAGCTAATAG
>WEIU01012913.1:1046-39260 GCA_013389925.1 Aegithalos caudatus | reverse complement strand
ATTTTAAGAATAGGTCATTTTACTCTTAAAAGTCAACTCATTAATTTTTATTCATTTCAGTTTCACATTCCCAGTTATGACTAGGCCTTCACAGTGGTGTAGCAAACAGAATAGCATCCTTTTGCCAAAAATTTTGAAGAATCAGTGAAAACTAGGTTTTTCATTTGTTAAAAGACAACTTGGCCATAATCTAGACAAGCCAAGGGGAGAGGAGGAAATGAAGGGGTGAGGAAAGGGAAGGGGAAGAATGAATGACTTAGCTCATATCATTCAGACAGCTGGAGAACAAAAACTATGTAAAAGAAGGAGAGACCTTTAATTACTGTTGATGGTTTATATGAAGACTTTCTTTTCACAAAAGTTTTGACAGATCTGCTCTCTGCTAAAACAGGCCATCAGAGAATTAATTTGTACGTGTTTAGCATTTACATACTTCATGAAAACTACTGACCCAGGAAATTGGAAAATATGTTTCAAAGCTTCGAATAATTTCTTTTCCTAGAAACTGCTTAGAAGAATGAGACCTTTGACTTTGTTTCAGAAATTGTTTATGCTTCTAATGGTAATTACATCAGCATTTGATCAAGGTTCCCCATTGTGTAAAGGACAAATGTAAAACATAAGAAGCATTGGAAGAAGCATGGAAAAATCACAAGAGGTCCAATTCACAAATGAGATTTACAAGGTTTGTGGCACATCCTGTAATTATGCCTAGATTAAAGATAAACCAGAACTTTATTTTCATATTATGGTGGCACATCCTCTGCAAACAGCCTAAATGGCATGCAGCGAATGATGGACTGAATTCAGTCCATAGGAACAATCACCTGGCCCACACCCTTCTCCTGCTAATCCCTTGGACAAAGTAACCTCATACATACACATGTCCAGTCCTTGACATTTTTTCATCAAAACCCTAGTACCGCTCTTTCATGTATAGTACAAAATTCTGTGTATTCACTGAAGACATATTATGTACATTTCTTCCTAACTCCATCTTTCTTTTCTGTCTTCTAAGCATTACCAGCTAGTAAAATTTTATATGTAATGTCATCTGTTTTTTCATAAATATATCACGATTATGAACAACAAGATTACATACAATCAAAGAATAAGGTACGCTGAAAGGGATGTCTGAAGGTTTTCTTTCCCAAACCCTTATTCAAAGCTAGGACAAGTGTAAAATTTCAGGAAATTGCTCAGAGCTGCATCCAGTTGAGTTCTGAATGCCTGCAGGGGTGATGATGACCAACATATCTTCAGGCTTTCTCTTACAGAGTTTGATAACCTTCATATCAAATAAACTTTTCCTTATATAAAGTCTAAATTTTGTTTGTCTCTACTCAGATCTGGTGTCCCTTGTCCTTTTGCTTTGTAACTCCAAGAGTGGCCTGGCTCTGGCTTCTCTATACCTCACATTTACCTAGTGGAAGTTTGAAATTAAATCTTTTCAAACCCCTTTTTTCCAGGCTAAACTATTGTCCTGGGGTGACTTTCTGATGCTTGTATCCCCAGTTTTCTGTATTGTTTATGCTGTATATTGGGTTCTGCACCTTTAAGACTGGTTCTGAGAATGAAAGGAGGAAAAGAAGGAGTGCCCATTTTGTTTGCAGAAACTGCACTTGCTCCTCCGCATTCCACTCCGGGACTGTGCTTGTCTAAAGCATGGACAGAGAGCAGGACAGAGATCTCCTGTGCTTTTAGTTTTAGCTAGCTGAGGCAGAGAAGCTCCCCAGACTTTTTGCTGTTTTTTTTTGTTCTCTCTTTTTCTCGGAACTGCTCAAACCTGTTCTGGACTGAAAACCCAGAGGAGCACTGAGGGCTCACACCTGTGGCCCACCTGGACACAGGACCCCATTTTTTTCCAGCACTGGAGGGACTGCTAAGAGACTGAGCAAACCGAGCTACACAGCAAGGACTTTTCTCAAGTTTGCCATCCCTCTTTAGAGTTATGATAGGTTTTATTGCTTCATATTATTCATTTTTTTATGCTTATGGGCACTTTGTTAAATAAACAGTTTTTTCCACTTTTCCCGGACTGGTTGGGGGAGGGACCATTTGGGTTTGCTTCCCAGAGGGACGCTATTTGGAGGTTTTCTCCCAAATTTGCCCTAAACCAGGACAAATACATTTATTGGTGCCCAGTATGGGGCAATATGGGATATGCACTCATGCATACTGATCTCATATCTCATACAATATGAAATCAGTATTTTGTGCCAGCATAAACTTATTTGTTTTTGCAGGAAATTAAATCCAAGCTAGAGAGAGCATAGTGTTGCATTATTCTTGGAAGACATTACAAGGGGTACTCTAATTCTAGGTGTGAGAGGAATAAAAAAAAAAAAAAAAAAAGCTTGTCTTTCAGGTCTGGTTTCTTCATACCGGACACAACAGTCAAAAGTAGGAATGGGCAGTTCATGCAGTCATGAACACTGCTACAGTGATACTTGTTTCTTTCACTTTCCACACATCACCACAAGGGCAAGAAGGGAGAAGACTAACTATAGGTAACTGATTTGGGATTAATGAAATTTCTATCTGTTGTATTCTGTGTAAAAGTGCAGGCAAAGAATACAAGACTGCCACAGATAAAATCTACCATAGCTAAAGAGCTTTTTAGCTCTTTAATAAGTGTAAAAAGTTGCTATGGACTCTGGGTACAGGATCTGAAGTAAGAATTACATACTTCAGGGTGGTTAGAAAGCAAGTTTCTGAAATGTTTATTAAAAAATGGTAAGTTAAATGATTTTTTTTATATTATGTTAAATCATATGAATTGCTATTTAATAAACTACCAAAAACAAACAAAAAACCCCAATAAAAACAAAAAACCAATGTGCGGCACCATGGGGCACTGTGGGGCACTGGGGCCCAGGAAAATGGCCCCTCCCTAACTGGTCTGGAAGAAAATCTCCATAAAGAAAAGTGGAAAAAACTATTTAACAAAGTGCCCACAAGCATTAAAAAAATGAATAATATGAAACAATAAAATCTTTTGCTGCTATGAAGATAGACAGCAAATTCAGAAAATTCTTGCTGTGGTGTAGTTCAGCTCTCTCAGTCTCTTATCAGTCCCTCCAACACTGAAAAATGCCATCATGGGCCCTGGTGGGCCACAGGCATGAGCCCCCAGTGCTCCTCTGGGTTTTCAGTCCAGAACAGGTTTAGTTCCAAGAAAAAGGAAAAAAAAAACCAGTCCAAGGAGCTTCTCTACCTCAGCTAGCTAAAACTAACTAAAAGCACAGGACATCTCTGTCCCTCTGTCTGTCAATGCTTCAGATGAGCACAGTCCTGGAGTGAATGCAGAGGAGTGAACACCCTCTCTGCAAACAAACCCCATGCTTCTCCTCTCCCCCTCTTCACTCTCTAAAAGGTGCAGAACCCAATATACAGCATAAACAGAACAGACAACTTGGGATACAAGCATCAAAAAGTCACCCCAGGACAACAAGCCAACTTTTTCTCAGTGTTTCCTCATGCATCCTCAATGCTCCAGTGTTCCACCTTCTAGATGGATCTTCACTGAGGTACCTCCAGTGCATTCTTGTCTCCCTTGCATCCAGACCTGGACCTGGAACTCCAGATGTATCTCACCAGTGCTAACCAGAAGGGAAGGATCCCCCCACTCAGCTGGTAGGCACTGGTCTTCCCCCTGCAGTCTGATATGTAGTGGGCTTTCACCACACTGCTGGCTCATGTGTTTCCATCAGGACTCCCAGGTCTTTTTCTGCCAAGCCACTTTTCAGCTGGCTGGCCCTGAGACTGTACTGGCACCTGTGATTATTCCTCCCCCACAGCAGGACACTGGATTTCCCTTCATTGCTCTTCACAAGGTTCCTGTCAGCCAATTTCTCTGGCTTGATGAGGTTCCTCTGAGTTGCAGCCCTGACTACACTTTACGGACAGTTTCATTCATATGGATTTTATTTGTAAAGTAAATTACCAAGCGTGCATTTAAACATTCATTGCTCCCAGATCATTCCCTGAGGAACACCATCAACACCCACCTATCACTTGGACTTCATGCCACTGACATCTGCCCTTCAAACTCAGTGGTTCATCCTGTCTATTCTCAAGTATCACCACTGTAACTTTTCCTGTTCCTTACTGTTAATTTTTCTAACTAAAAAAGGCAAAAATTAAGAGGAAACGGAAGCATGCTATTCACTTCCTATGTTTGAAAATCCCAACTCCCCATATTCAACTTTCTTAATAGTACCTTTCTGTTTTCCAGAAGATATTAAAAATAATGCTTTCACATTCTAGGACCTAGGGAAAACCAAAGAGATGACAGATAGTTTTTATTTTAAAGTTATTCTTTAAAATTTATCTTTCAAAGGGTTATCTGAGTTCATGACATCTGGATGAATTTGTAGAAATTTTCTGAGCACTTCTGCCTCTTTTTTTTTCAATATTTTTAAGGAAATTGGCAAAGAAAAAATGTTCAGACCTGTACTTCCTTTCTTCTGAGGCTAGTCCTGAAAAAGCCCTCTTGAACTAATATGTAAATGTGTATTGCTACATAAATTAAGCATTAGAAAAATAAGGCCAAACTCCTTCAATTTACTTTTTCCAGCCAGCCTTGTATAAATGAGGTGGCAATCTAGAAGAAGTTGGTCTTTTCATTTAAACTGGGACTGTTCCAGAAGACCATGTACAAATAGAAATATTTATTAAAGATGAAATATTCCAAACTTAAACAGGGGATAGGAACAGTAAATTCCTGAATAGAAAACTGTATTTAATTTTATAATATTTTGGGGTTTATATCCTTTTTTTTTAAATCATAAATATTTTAATCTATTTCAAAATCCAGAAATTATATTGCTTTGGTATTTTTAAAATTTTACTTCATAAATTAATGAAGTTAATGAAGTTAATGAAGTTATTAATCATCAGTTAGATAATTTATAATTATTTTTTCTAATTCTGCATTAAAAAGTTGCATATCTTTCTTGGAGGGTAGTCTGGCACATGGACACTTGTTCATTTTTGTGAGTCAATTGACATTCAGAACTGACCTAACATGAAATATATGTCTTTATTTTGGCTCTCAGTTACTTTCCAAGTTCATCTTAGTCCCAGTCCAAAAGCTAACAGGAGACTTCCTTTAACATAGGTATGCCTATAGCAAAATTCAGTTAAAAATTTGCTTTCCTATGAGAAAAAGTTTAAAATAAGGAGAAGATGTGGAAAGAGTCTTAGACATATTCAAAAAGACATTTTTGCCTCGGGCTCAAATCTTTGTCACAAGGAAACCTTGTTGATAAGAGGAAAAAAAAAAAAAAAAGGAAAAAAAAAAAAAAAAAGAAAACACAAAAGAGTTTACCAAAGTATTTCTGACTAGCTACTATTTTAGCATCACAAATAAATATCACAAACCTGAAGCAACAGTGGCGATAATATGTAATTAATTGCATTTTATTTTCCCTCATTCCTGCAGTCCCTTAATTCATGACAATGAGCAGGAAAAGTGACCCACCCACCACCTGTCTCTAAACCAGGGTAGGCAATATTTGAGATTTATCTTCCTGTTTTTTGCACGAGGGGACACCTCAAGGTGAGCATGCTGCAGAGGTGTTTGCAAACTGAGTCTCAGTAAGTGAGCAAACACCCTGCTCTAGCACTTGTGGTCTGCCAAGTCTGATCCTGAAGATTTTCTGACCTCCTACTGGCATTCATTCTATAAATGCTGACTGCTGAGGAGGTCCTGGTGGGACTGACAGCAGAGGCTGGTGAGGCTCCCATGATCTCCTGCCTGGACCTCTCTGGCCACTGCCAGCACTGCATGGACATTTCCACTGACCTCATGAGGCATTTTATTTTCTTATTCTGGCAGGATGAGCCCAATTTTACACACACAAGTGGTTATGGACTTGGCTCAAAAACACTCTACATTCCATATCAAGCCTATTCCATCTGCTGTCTCTGCCACACCAAGGTCCCATGCAAGGTGCTCTGTCTCTCTGTTGAAGCATTATCTTGGAAGAGAGAGTACTCTCTCGAGTGTCTGAGAATTCTGTGTGAATTTAAACATAGATCAAAGACAGAGAAGTGAGTCTTCAGAGCTCCAAACAATAATTCTGACATTGTTGACCAGCTCAGTGAGTCAGCTCTTGACATTTTACATTGGTTATACCCTGCCTCTCCCTGCACCACACACAGTCCACAAACCCCTCAGCATCCCTTTTCCTGTTGTAACAACAGCAGGTTTGCTCTCATGGCTTGGGGGGTACAGAGATATAGGTGGAACCTAGGTTTCCCCAGGGCCCTTCCTTATGGTTTTGTATGCTTTTGGTTGAGTCACGACTCAACCAAAGGAAGGGCCCTGGGGAAATGGCATATCAGATGGTGAGAAGTCTTGACTTCATGCTACCCTTAATGGGCCAGTCCCAGGAAAATTTCCATGACAATTGATAAGCCTGCATCTATGGAGATATAATACTTACATTGCCATATGAGGATTAAACTCCAGCTCCCTTTTCTGGCCTGAAATTCATGATGGTAAATCTTCACACAGAGTATCCTAAGCTGCTGCTGATCAGGCACCATCACAGGTGGTTGCAGATCCCCTCCCTGGTGGTGGCAATCTCTTGCTGTGTTCTGGGCCATTTTCACGTGCAGGGAATGGAGTGAATTTATCCGTTTGTCCCTTACACACATCTCCTCAGGAGATGATCCCCAAAGCCAGCTTCCATCACTTTTGCCCTGCTCTTCTACACCAGGAGCTTCCTTGCTGTCCATACTGCAATCAAAACCAGCTTCCTTCCTTTTTGGGAAGTAAAGATCTCAGATGAAATATAGATTATGCCTGGGGATCTACTAGACAATCATATATTATTGATTTATGGCATTACTTCTTTGTACTGCTAGTCAGCTACATGCTTCCCCCCAGTTGCAGTCAGACTCTGCCAGATTTTTTTCCCTGGGACAGTTGTTAATTCTGGAATATATTTACAAGGTTTGGAAGCCCACTTGTAATTTCATAAAGCAACATGGTGTAAAATGTCTACTCCCCTGACAGCAGACCGGAAGAATAGTCATTGGAATTTGTATGAATTTAAAGAGATAATGAATTTAAACAGTACAGACCCACTGACATTAATGGGATTTACTAGATACAGTGCAGTTATATTGGTGTGTATAAGCTGTATGTTATAATTTTATAAGCCAAAAGTTGGCAGACTGCTAGCTAGGTCCAAGTAATAATGATCCTGACTTCTGTGTTGAGCTCCTCATTACGTTTAACAAACCACACTCCGGCCTTTTAATTAGTCCTGTGGAAGTTACAGGGCTTGTGGGTCACCATGAGATGGGTACTGAGGGAGTGATAACAAATTAGGAAAGAAAGAAAGAAAGAAAATGCTCTGAAATCCGTGACTATTAAATTAACAATGATACAGAAAGGAATGGGAAATGGCCTTCTGCATATTTATTGATTTCTTAAAGTTGAAGGAAAAAAAAACCTAAAATAAACCCCTCCATTAACTTATATATTGCAGTAATTAGCAATTTCCAGTCTCTGTAGAGAGATTATCTTCAAACATAAGCTTAGAGCTCCTCTGTTCCTGCATTGGAAAGCACAGAATCCTGCCAAGTTTGCACACAGTTCCCTCACTGTAAAAGTGAAGGAACTCCAGATTCTCTGTAGTGCAACTGGCATCTCCTTCTGAATCATTTTGTAAGCTCCACAGCTGAACATATCAGGTTAACCTTGCACTTCTGAAAGCCACTATGTGTACTCCCTTTCTTCTCCAGCATGTCAGACAGTGGTGTATCTGTGTTCAGTCCATGGTATGGGTAGCAGGCAGGTTGTCTCCAAGTTGTGGCTGACTGGCTGTGTGCTGTCATTCTCTGTCTTCACATAAAAAGAGATGATGCATTGAGTCTCTGCACCTTCAGTGCCAGGTAATGCACAGAAGGAAACCAAATATAATGTGTGTGTGTGAGGGTGTGTCCTCATCATCCTGAAAATCATCTTAACCTTGCATTCATTCTAATTTCAAACCAAATTTATTTCTTAGGTAACAGCTTATTATTGTTGCTAGTTACCTTACTGATATATAAATAATTGCTGCAGGTAAAGCCCCAGCTTCACTGCACTTATATTTAAAACTAGAATATCTTTTTACTTCTGTCAGATGCCAAAAAATCTGTCCAGTACTTTGAAGTTTTAAAACCTCCTTTTAATTACATCTTTTGCTTAAGATGTTTTCAAAAGCAAAAGTACAGTTAGGCCAATCTTGAGTAGTAGAAAATTTAGATCTTTTTTGTCTGAGATTACAGGGCAACCCAGTGGGTGCTATGATCTGGCATTATCTCATAGAAATAAAAAACCTTGTTTCCAAACTGAACTCTCTTCTAACAGCCAAGTGCTTTTCATTCCTGTTGAAGACTTTTGCTGTTATTTTTGTATTTACTATTAGCTTTGGTAGATAAGTTACTAACATACATCTGTGCAATTTTCTTGCAAAATCTCTGAATGGCTTTCATGTCAATTTCTGCCACCAGGGAACACTGTTTATTAAAACCTTGTTAGATAGTTATTTGACAGGTTTAAAACGTCAGGCTTTGACATAGCAAAGGTAGCTCTTGTACAATGATTTCTCAGCACATCCTTCACAAGAAGCTGTGTCTCACCAAGCAGGGTGAGTCCTAAACTTAGAGGAAGATATGGTGCAGACAGATCAAAGAAGATAATGAAAAAAAGGTTTCATTTTGTTTTACTTCCATTTTACCTGAAGCCTACTATGGTTATCATGATAAGACCTCAGTCTTATCTTAAAGGAAGTAAAACTTTTCCAAGAAGAGAAGAGGAGCTGAAGGAGTAAGCCAAAGAATACAAGTCTTTCGATTACCTGAGTTCTTAAAAACCAGTCATGCTCCAGCCTAGGTAAAGGAAGACAGTGGAGAGGAGACAAGGTGATATATGGGATAATCTGCTCTAAGTAGTTAATGAAGGCCCAGGAGCACATGCATCAAGGTGAAATCTTTGGCTGGTTCTTCCCTCTCCCCTCCCTCCTACTCTGGTGACTTAAGGCAAATGACAGACATGGGTGACAGCAGCAAGAAGCGAGAGCAGCAGATTTCATGTTGTTCCAACACAAAGAAACTCAGTGCAACTGAATGCTCAGGTTGCTGACATATGTTGTGGAGACAGATTTCCGCAGTGTGCAGACTGAGATGCATAATCTGAACAAGGTTATGAGCCAAAAATCTTCAGTGTTTATTGAAAACATCCCTGATGTTTAAAATTCTGTGGTCTTCTGAAATCCAACCCTGCAGTTATTTCTCCCTTTCAGAGAGAACCAGACACTCAGAGACTTTAGGAACACGTGGGTCCCTTTTTTCTCCTCCCTCCTAGCAGGGGAGACAGTTTAGCCTGCTTTTCCTGGTTCACATCCTGGGATGAATCACTGCAGACAAACAGCAGAGGCAGCTCAGAGGCCCTTACAGGAGTAGAAGAGGAGCAGTCTGCCGCTCTGGGCAGGGTTTGCTGTGCAGAGACAGGGAGAGGGGAGGAGGCTGATTTATGTGGGTCCCTTTATAAGGGAGCCTGGTGTTCAGATACAGTGTGGGATTTTTCTTTGAAAAACAAACAAATACTAGTTATACTTCCCTGTCTGGAAAAACTCAGTCCTTTAGCCAGTCCCTCTCCTCTTTGCTCATTCTTTTAACTCTCACTCATGCTAAGCTACTTTAGAGGTATTTTTGGAGATATTCAGACTTGGAATGCTGTGTTCCTTCTAGCTGTTTTCAAATCTTCTTGCATGATGTTCCTTTCCACAGCACTGGTCTTTAGGCCAGCCAGAAATAAAGATATTGCTGAGCACAAAAAAGGCCTTGTGTATCCTTCCCAATAACTCTTTACAGACTGTGACATATCTGCAAAGGGATTTCAGCATAATTTAAAAATGCCAAAGGACATTTAAAGGCAGTGTCTGGTGACATTATGCATGACAACACTTCCCTGCAAAGGTGGGAAGTGAGAAGAAATAAAAGCTAGACAGGATTATTTGTTGAAAAGTACCAAGACTTGGCTCTGTGTGAAAGGGTGCTGTAACATCTTAGCTCTTGTAAAACTGCCCCTTGTGCCAGCCTCTGCATGTGTGCATATGAGTAAAAGGGAGAGCAAGTGAGAATATGCTTGTGGCAGTACATAGAATTGTTCCCATCTATGAGATGCTGGTTTTCTGGAGCTGATCTCTTGAAAATGGAGAAATCCTGTACATAGAAGAAAGACTTCTGTGTAGAAGGAAAGAACTGCTAAAGTTCTATAACTCCAGATATCCATGCTCAGTTCTGTCATATTTTAATGTCAGCTATTTCATTTGTTCATTGTTTTCTGTCAAGTATCATCCAGGCAACCTATTGGTCTGCCTGAAATCATGTAATGTACTGAAGACTAGATAAGAAGTAGGAAATATTTCATCTTTGTGTGAATAAAACTCACAAGCTATTGTGTAAGGTAGTTTTTCATTGCACTATTGCACATGTAAGCTGGATTCCTGCCACATGCACCAAGAGGGCATGTTAACCCTCTTCCAATGTTTTTTGGAGTTTATGTTCTGGCAAGCATGTTTCCTAGCTCCTGTCCTGGATGTTGCTACAACTGTTGTGTGTCCCTGCTGCTGGTGGGAGCACATGGAGGGACAGAGGTCTGGGACCCCCTGAAATAAATCATAAAGTTACTTTCTTAAGTAAAACTTTATTATTATTACTCTTTTCGCTGTCGCCATGAGCCATTATATTGGTCATACTGGTTAAATGTCCATTGTCACACTTCTGATTTCTATAAAACACATTAGACTTACTATGGAAGGGACTGGAACCCTTAGAATTTTAGTCACCCACTTGCACTTGCCCATAGCAATTTTTGGTGTAGATAAAATACATAAAATGTGTATACACACAGAGACACACACACAAATGTAAAAAAAAAAAAAATCCCATGGTTATTTATTTTATTGAGAGCTGTTGTATTATACAGAGAGCAAAGATATGCATTAGACTCCATTTTTTTTCTCCTTAGTTTAAAATCGTGCACTATAGGCAATCATCCTATAGCTAAAAGAAATACTATTTCTAGGAGTCTTCACATACTATTCCTAGGAGTCTTCTGTGCCTTAAAAGTACACACAGGTCTCACATTAAGCAAGCAGTGAGTAGATCACAGGCCTCCTATTTAAACACAGAACATCCATTATTATGGATGTGCCAAACAGGTAGGTATTCCCTCTTCCTTTCAAGTGCCCAGGTAGAATCAGTAGTAATCTTGGTTTCAATAATTTTGAAGGGAGACTGGATTTACCCTGAACGTTTCCTAATCCCACAATATTTTAATGGAATACAATTGAATGTGCAGTCACTCATAGCATGACAATTTCTGTGGTGTGCATTACAAAGAATGATTTCTCTAAGATATCTTGTGGAAAATATTCTGAATTGTTTTTTGGGAGGGGTTTAAATCATAATAGAAAAAAGGCTCAGAGAAAAATATTCTGTGAAAGGTGATTTAGGTTGATAGGTGAAAACATTAAGGTTTTAGCACAATTTTCTCTGGTATTTCACCAAGTAGAGTAAAGGTGGAACTAACAGGAATCTGCTTTGCATTTTCCCTTAAAATAACCCAGTGACAGATGCCTGTACCACTGTGCAGAGCACTTTGACTTTCAGAATGATTTATGTTGTCAAGCATGCTAATAGGTTCCTTCAAAGCTGCTTTTCCACTACTTCTCTAACAAACTGATTCAAAAAAAGCTACTCATGACTCTCAAACACAGAGAAAACACATATTGCTGCCATACAACTTATTTTATTTTCTACCATCAGCACCAGGAAGGTGCATATATTTTTGGAAGTGGTAGGGCTGAGGGGCAATACTGACTTTCTACCTATACCCTTATAGAAAACAGCAAATCGAAATGAAATGAAATTGAAATGAAATTAAATTAAATTAAATTAAATTAAATAATGAAATGAAATGAAATTACTTAATGGCAACCACATTTGGTTTTCATAAAGATCAAACAATTTGTTGATAGTTTTTAAATTTTAGTTACATTAATTCTGCTTTTGTCACCCCATGCTTTTCCACCTCACCTTTTCCATAGGCCAGTCTCCTGACTCAGACAAGACTGCACATGAACGGTGGCAGCTGCTTGGGAATGCCTTTGTTATCCATCAGAGACTGTTTGAACTTATGCCAGTGTCTTTGATGGGGCCTCATTCAGAAGCCATCAGGATCAATGGGAAAGCTCCAGTTAACAAGGCCTTGATGCCAGTCCAAATCTGATACCAAAGCTCTCCCAAGTAGGATCTGCTTACGGTAACACAGGGTATGGTACTTGAAAATTCTTGTGCATGGGCACATTTTTCATGGGGAAGAAAATGTATTTGCTTCCATTCCACTACAGAAAATCCTGCATGTGTCCTTGGGCTTTTGGCAGATGTTGAAAGCTGATCAGAAGCAGATGATGTGAGAGAAACAATATGTTCCTGAGTAACAGCAAAGCAGCAGGTGCAGGAGGAGCATATGCCTGATTCCCATCAGCAGAAGGAGCTGCATGGAGGTCTCTCTGGGACTGCATGTAAGGTGCATGCTCCACTTTCTTCTGGCCCTGGGGAATATTAATAAGTCTTTGTCAGGCCAAGCAAATGATTTGCAAATTTTACTTTTAATTATGTAATAATTCATACCATAAATACCTAGGGACTATAGTGCATGAGACTTTCTCATGCAAAACAACCTCGGTTTTAAAAACTATCATATTTTACTTTTAAAATTGAATGTCCATTAAAAAACTATGAAGAAAATTAGGAATCTTAGCTAACCCAAAATCTTTCGTACTCATCCAACATGAAAAGTTTCCACTTATTTATTTCTTAATAAAAACCATTAGTTTCAAAAAATACTGTATAAGCTTACTTTGAAATGCTTTGATGAGACCAGTTCTGAGACACTCTTAAAAAGAAATTAAGAAAAGCAATGGTTCAGTGACTTGAAGCTTTTTTCTGCTGTTCAGCCCTGGCCTTCTTTTTTGTTTGAACGGACTAAATAAAAATATGTCTGTTATAAACAAAATTGAGCAATTCTGGATAGAAGTTATCCATTTTTCTTGAGTGTCATATTGTAGTCTTCTCAGTGGAACTGGACAAAAATCTGGTTTATGAAATACATATGCATATACATTTTACCTTGAGAAAAAGCCAAGATTTTTCTAAAACAAAAAACATCACACCCTCCACATAAGACCCATCAAAAAGCATCGAAAGGCAGTGAGCACATGAGACTATAAACTTTCTTGTGTTGTGCCAGATCTGTTTCTAAACTCCTGCTGTACTGTACTTTTTCATGGTAGTGACCTGAATCTTCAGAAATAGAAATGCTTTCTCTCTTTCTTCCCACCTTCAGTGGAAATTTTATTAAAACCTACAGGAAGATTTGGGTTTGATATTTTTTCTCTTAAGGAAGCTTTTTTTCAGAGATCTCCAATTCTTCTCTTGAACCATATAATGACATTTAATGAACCCTTTAGAAATCTAAAGAGCCAGATTAAAAAAAAAAAAAAAATTCTATTTTCTGCTTTTTTGAGTAAGATTGAAAAGCCCCAGGACAATAGAAACAAAACACCTCTGCTGGCCTAAGTTTTAACCATTTAATTGTCTGTAAAGTACTCACTGCACAACAAGGATTTTGTGAATTTTGTTTTTTGGGCCAATTTGCATTGTCACAAAAGTAATCTGATGCAGAAGATCTAAGGCAAGTGTTAATAAGACTAGGAATTCACTTTGAGATGACCAGCAAAAAAAATTGTTTCTAAGTATTTCACAGCACTGTATGACAGATTTCCCAGTTATAGCTGATGCCAGGAAACACTCAATAGCTAGCCTTGAATTTTAATCAGAAATACTTGAATAGATTGGAATGGGAATTCATGGACTGACATCCTTAGCTATCCCAAATTGTTTGATAGATAACATGTAGATATAGCAAATGTTTGAAATGTTTATTTAAATTAACCCATGGAATTCATAAACCACCTGTATGCCCTGTACTCCTAAATAACACACAGGCTAAATACTAATAAAACTCATCCTCTGGTCCTCACACAGATATTACAAGACTGAACCTTCTATGACTGGAAGTGCCACTTACATTATGTTTAGGTCTTGGTAGAGAGAACTGCAAGAACTCGCAGCTATCTCTAAGGGAATTGCCTTTGCAGTAAGAAATGAGAGAACTGGTCATTCCAGACAAACTACAGGGATTTCTTGGAGCCAAAGGGAAATCAGAAGAGTTATGAGGAGCTGAAATACCTCAGCATTTGTTAGGAAATCCTAGAATGCCTATCTAGAAATGAGTTCCAATTACACACCCATACAAAGCAGGCTGGGGAGAAACAACAATCAACAAGGCAGCCTTTCTCCCAGCAGATAAGGGGGAAAGTTTCAGTCTAGGTATCCAAATTTCTTCATTGAGTTTTTGAAACTCTCCTGTTTTAGACTGTAGAAAAGTTTTTCCTGCTAGAACTTCAGCAGGAAGGATGACATAGGACATGATGAAAATCAAGATGAAAAATCTAGTGAATGATAAAATGTTGTAGTTTTGAAAGAATAGATTATAAACCCATGCCATAAAAAATATGTTAATCTTCTCTTCCCCCACTTGAATCCAGAAGGTACAAATGCTGACATAAATTTGTAATACTATCTTTAATTCAGAAATTACTAACCATCATAATACTTAATTTTATGTGTAAGTTCATTGAATTCTAAATAAATTATTCTTTTCCAAAATAATTACAGATTTATTTATTCAAATAAAAATGAAATATGCTTAAAATTAACTTTGTGACAGCTGGCAAGGGGTCCATTGGAACCAGATGCCATCTGGGGATAAACAGAGAGCATCATTTTCCAGCCATTCTTCTGTCCCCTTCAGATCTAATTGTGCATGAGAGACTGCACAAACAGGAATAGGAATAAGTTATGGTAAACCTGGTCACACACCACACCTCCACAGAAAATCCCCAGAGATGATATGCAAGACATAATTGCTTCCTTTTATAGAGAGCAGAGTAGAGCAGAGAATTTTTCTTAAAATCCTTTGGGAATATGGAGCTGAGGATGAAAAGTTAGACATGATTTAAATAAAAGAAAGTATTTGGGAGATTTTTGCAAATATCAAATGTATACAGCAGCTGTTAAAGCTGGTCCAGCTAGTTGTTTTGTTTTTTGGTTTTTTTTTTTTTGAGAGACTTCTACCTTCAGGGTCTCTGACTAGCCAAATTGAATCTCTCACAATCTTGGGAAAGGATTTCATAGCTTCCTCTGGCTTGTGGTGTAGCTACTCTGTTCAGCTGGTGTCATGGATTAGTGGAATGCACCTCACTCAAAAGAGAGAAACACTAACATGTTTTATTCAAATGAAACAATAATTTAAGAGAGTTCAATAAATTTGTTGGAATGTAACACGTTTTGGAATGATCCAATAATTTTGTAGATTCTCAGACACTAGGAGAGGTTTTCCATTATATAGATGGAGGCTAGGACCTTGCTGTCAGATGGTGGTTTGTTTTTTTTTTAATGACCCTGCCAATGTACAAAAGGATCTTTTTACTGTCCTACCTTGGTCCTCTGCCCTTCAGCTTCAGAAATGGCAGAGCCAAGTATAATCCCTCTTTCTTTCCAGTTTGGTTTTCTTGCTTTTTTTTTTTTCCTTTTTTTGTTGGTCTAATTACATTATGAGGCTGTCTCTTCTGTCAGCAGGAAACATATGAGAAAAGGTTTGGAAAACTATATGCTGAAGCTCTGTACTCTCTCACAATCCCAGCAAGAGCTTGTTTCTAATCCTTTAAATATCAGGATTTCATTAAAGTTTTCTTTCCCTCTTCTAATTCTCAGTATGATTCACAACTGAATTGAGCATTAGGCTGTTTAAACAGTAAGACATTTAGACAGAGGAACTCCAGCTGTAGTGTAAATACTACTTAACAAAATATTTTTTAAAGAAATAGTCCTGGAAAAGTCATTATAGTTATTTGTTTGCCAGAAACTATAGGAATAAGAGAAAAATCCTTTGTGTGTCATTTATTATTGTCACTTTATAGGTCAGAGAGTTATAAAAAGCCTAAGTATTTTGCAATAGCAACTTTTTACTCAAAGTACTTCTTTTTAAAATGCAGTGTCTGGATTTTAGCTGTTACAATACTTCAGTGCATACTTTCAGTCACTTCAGCTGAGTTGCCTAAGTTTTTTTACAATTATGGGTGCCAAGAAGATTTTATAGCACATGTTAATGCTACCAGTTTTGCTTACTGTGTATATAAATCTTGTACCAGCATTGTGACTGTCAGTCAGAAAATAACTTTTATAAGAATGACTGCTAGATGGTTTACTTAATGTAACAGCTTCCAATCCACATAAAGTTAGTTAAGAGTTCCTGCTATAACCTTTTGTGACAAACTTGCACAAAACTCACATAAAACCCATAAATATATATTACTTCTCATCAGCATTAATTCTTTCTGCTGACATATAATCCATAGTAAATTTGGTATAACCTATTGATAGACTCCATATGAGTCTATGAGGGGTTTTTTTTGCATAGGGTTAGATATTCTGAAACTCCCTAAAAAACACATAGGAGAAAAACCTTGACTGTCCAGTGTTTTTAAGGTCAATATTTTCCTGTAACCTTTCTCTTTTCTTAGCAAGAGACTCCAAAGGACAAACAAACTCTGACTAAACTAAAATGCAACATGAGCTGCTTACTATATTTCTGAGATAATGCATCCAATGCGTTTTAACAAATTTAAGAAGACATTTCGTGCTCTCACTTCCACATAAATTCTCAGTGAAACACCAGACTTTAAATGTGTATTAAAATTTCAGTGGTAGTACTTAGATTGTAAGATGCATTATTACTGGTTTTGCAGGGTTGTGTTCAGTCCACGTGTTTCTCAAAAGAAAAGAAAACCTTCTCATTTACATAACACATGAAAACAGAGCTGAGTCAAATATCCTGTGTTCAAAATATGGTGGTAAAAACAAAACAAAAAAAAATGTGGCTGTACTGGTGCAACTGAAAATGACATGTGAAAACATTTCCATCAAAGCAGTACAAGCTTTTCATCAAATAAAAATTAATAAGCCAACATAATATATTAAATCACTATTCATTTTAATTTTCCTCACAACTTTACTCTCAGAAGACAGGAATTACCTTTAACAAGAAAGGCCAAAGCAGATAAAGAAGTAACTACAGACAAAGGCCTAAAAAAAGCAGCTGTTGTGAAGTAATTATGATCATCAAAAATTATCATAATTTTCCAATATTTCTCAGCTTAGGCCAAAAATAAATTATGGTACATGAATTAAAACCTGCAGTGGGAAATTACACAATTCAGTAAATCAGAAAAGAGGAAGGTTGTTCACAGGTGTTTTTTAAAAAACACCAAACCCTCCTGAATACCTGGCAAGTTTTCCAAACATGATACCTTTACAGATCTGTGTAAGGATAGCATTATAATCTGAAAGTTAAATCAGAACAAAGTCTTCTGTGCTTGTGTCAAGTGTGTTTCCCGTTCAGAATGTTAAATTACATGGGCCAGTAGCTCAGTATGTGAGCCAGACAGACAGGGAGATTAGATATAAATTCCACCCCAGATATTAAAGTTTGGCTCCAGCTCAGCAACAGAAGATTCATTTTTTGTGTATCTACAGTGAAGAGAGAGTTGCAAATTCTTTTACAAAGTAAGAATACTTTTGACTTAAGCATCTATCCTATATCAAAGAATTCCACATAGTGAACCTCACATTGTCATTAAAATATGAGTTAAAAAAACAGGTTCTACAAGAACATCTTGTTCAGGATTATTTTTGACTGTAATTTCCTTCTTGCTTCTCCCATTATGTATTTTTACCCCTTCCCTTACTCTTTCTTCAGTTCCTTGTTCCCACCTCAGAAGAGCAGTCAGCTTCTGCGCAGCCAAAAAGTTTACTCATACAGATATTAACAAGGTGAGAGCATCATCCCTCTTGGTGATACTATGTGGGGGAACAAAAACATGAAGTTGCCAAGAGAAATTCATGGAAGAGTCCATTGTTTAAGGCTGACTGTACAATTATAGTGCAAGTCCAACTCATATGCATAGCTATCCAGCCAAATCCTGAGAAATAATAAACTACCAACAGTACCTACTTCCCACAAGGTTGGCTTCCCTAGCAACAAGGTGTTTTTGGGAAAACCTCCCTTTTGCTGATCCTGCTTTATCTATAACAGATCAGAGAGGGGGAAACCACAGCCCAAGCAACCAACCTTACAACCACCACCAACCAAGTCTGTATGAAGAGGGCTACTCAGCAGCCATGAACCACAAGAAGGGCATGGAATACATACAGTGGATGCTCTCAGCCTTCTGCTCCACAAGTGCCTCTGGTGTATTTTCTGATACCAGTATCTTATTTCAGTACGAAATCTGTAATGGTAAATGCAATTCATTCTCAAACGAACTGAGTATATGATATGTTGCATGATTTATATGTAACTGTTGCATGTAAGAAGTAGGTGTATTTACCTATTATTAATGTAATTCATTGATCATAAGGAACATTAAAAGCAGGATAGCTATAGTTCTTAAAAGCATTCTTTTTAAAAAATTTCAGTTTCATACACATTTTCACTTTCTTATATATGTTATTGCTTTGCTTCAAAAAAGGTTGAATGTTTTATATTCAGTTAGCTTCCTTACCTCTCTCCTTAGCAATATTTTACTTTTTTCAATAATTTACGTATCAGATGTGCTTATGTCAAAAGCCTACTTCTGCCTCTTTCGCAGTTACCTGCAGTACTTGACCTACTTTCTTTCTTGTACATCATTGCTATATGTTAAGACATTCCCACATTAAGTTGTGATTGCATTAACATGATCCCAGCGTTTCACAGCTCACAGTGATGTCTGTTGCTTTATGGCGGTCTAGTCTATAAAACCAGTTATCCAAAAATCAGGATATGAAAGTACAAATATCACTTCTGGCAATCCACAAACTGGAAGGAAACCTATCCCAAGTCTTATTTACACTGCAACTGTTTACTGCAAAGGTAAAGTATCCACTTACAAGGTAAGGATACAACTAGTTAAAAATTTTACAGAGCCCCTGTGGAATGTGGTTCACATTCCCTTGCAAGTAAATTCATTACACTGCTGACAATTTTTTTCTGTCCACTCCTACAAGTTTATTTTAGCTGTAACTCTGCTTTCAGTTCCACACAGGGAAGGTCAAAAGTACCAAACTCTCTGACCATAAACAAGAAACTTGAAATATTATGGGCTTAAACTGTGAATCACAAACCCAAACCAGAAGACACTAGAATCAGTCTAGGCTCATATCTTTGCAGGGAACAGGCCTCTATAACCCCAGGCCATGAAACATACTCTTGCTCGAGAAGGGTAAAAGGATCACAGCTTCCCTGACAACCTGACCTTCCCTCCTAATCCCAGCTTTAAAGGTCCATATAATTTTCACCACTTCATCCAAAACAGAGTTATTAGGACATAAACACAAGGCACAGGTTTCTTTGTAGCACCGCTGAACACCTTCCAGGTTATCTACTTGTTGTTTTCAATCCTTGCTAATAAGGACTGCAGGAAACTGAAACCCATCTCCAAAATATACATTTGGTAAATTGTTTTAAGGAGAGATAGGAGAGAAAGTGGACCAAAAAAGAACAAAATTAATTGAAAATACAACGGGAGAATTCCAACTTAGAAACAAAATTCTGGGTTTTTTTCCTAATGTTCAGAAATCTGTAGACACCAAAATCTACATCTACAGTTTTGATCATCCAGCATGCTTAATTAGATTATGGTTATGTGTCTCTGACATTATCTGCATCTTAGAAGAATTTGTGAGTACAGTAGCACATTTTTAATTCCATTAGACATGTGAAAATAATGAGTGAAACCAAAAATAATCTGGCTATAGAATTTCTGGTTTGTTGGCTGGGTGACACAGCAGCACAATTTTTGTATCACAAAATATCGTACTGGGTACAGACATCACTAAATGAATACTTCCCCTGGTTGTCAGACTAAAAGAACTGAAATGTGCCAAGGAGTGAAGGACCCACACTTGCAGTAGACTAGGAGTGACTTCATATCCATGCCATTTCTCCAGGCACAGAGTAAAAAGCAGAGCTTTAGGTTGCTAGGCTTCAGACTGATTTGCAGATTAAATGGACAAAATTGGTGGGAACCAAGTGAGCTCTGGGGAGAGAGCCATAATGTCACTTTCTGCTTTGGTGTTTTATGTCCTGATGATCCTTAGTCCAGAAGTTCACTTAAGCTTCAGGTATCTGTGAAGATCTAGAAAAAAATTGCAGTTCTTACTTAATGTTGAGAATGAGATATTTTGAGAAGGTAAAGACTAAAAAGAAAACATTGAATAAGGTTTGGTAATAAAAAGAGTCTTTTAATGTTTATGACTTCGTCTGACTATATATAACAAGTGAAACTCAGGAAAGTGAAAACACATCTATAAGATGGCAAGGATATTTTCTAGAACAATTATTCCTATTTTTTTTCACAAGAATAAGAAACCTTTCCTATGGTTCCCATTGATTTATTGCTCAGATATTGATCCATGAGATAAAAAAAGCATTCTGACTGGTGTTAACAGAAGGATACGTCTGCCCAAGCAAAAAATTAAAAGTAAGCTCCAAGTCCCAGGTAAATGCTAAATGTGCTTTGGTCCCTTTATAGTCCTATAAAAAAATAGCTACCTCTGGATATCAAATCAGATCAATTTTTTCCAAAAATTAATACTTAATACATGCCAGAATAAATGTCCTTTGAAAGTCGCTGTTGATCACTATAAAGGGAGTGACTGTTTTAGATTTTAGGGTTAAATTTTAAAACACCTAAATTAGCTGACATAAATCTCACCCTAAGTGCTTCCCTTTGTCATTGTATCTTTAGAATTAACAGAGTGTTAAAAATTGATCAGGGGTCTTTTTTCAGTGCCAAAATGCAGGACTTTTTGCTGACAGTTGCCAAATGGAATCTAGCCTGAGCCTAAGAAATACTGCAGGGCTGCAGCATAGGATCATATGCAAATCATTCTTCCAAGCATAAAGACTAACAAATAGAAAACAATAGAAGTACTGTTTTTTGCTAATCTTCAGGATGATTCATAAAAGTAATGAGAACATACTGAAAAAGATGAATATCATTATCCTTCTCTTAAAGGAAAGATAAATCTTATTTTACCACGAACATGCCAGCAAGACAAGTAGTAACCTTCAAGTATGATAGCTGACTTATTGAAGAAACACTTAAGAAATCCAAATGAATTTCACAGCTCTTAACTATCTCCATTCTTCCCATACTTTGAAGGAAAGTTAGGTTTAGTAGTTTTCTCTGGCACCAGAAACAAAGGAGGTCAATACTTAACAAATGAACAGAATTACAATCTGAACAGTATTACCACAGAATTTTTTTGGCTGAATTACTTCTATCAACTGTCTGTTCAGCCTAAAGTTTAAATTGGCAGCACTCAAGGGCTCTCAGTGAATTTAGCACAGCTGATTACTTTCATGTCCAGCCATCCACAAATATCTCAACATGTTGAAAGTCACGGAAATTTGCTACGAACAGGAACACCATGGAATTCATAGCTCCCCAGACAGCTGTAACAAAATGCAAGCAGGGGTTCTGACCCTGTGGATGCTCAGTTCATTAGGTTTATACAGGAAAATAAGTAGTTGAAGTATCAGCCCTTTGGCTAAACACTCAATATTCTAGCAGCTGGTGTGCTGTAACTGACATTCATTAAAATTTTTTACCACAATTTTCTTTCTATTGCCATTTTCTTTATCTCTGACTATCATTTCTTCCCACAACTTTCGAAGAGAACTCTTTGAGACCTGAAATTTCAAGTATGGTACCTAAACACAACTATAACGTGCTCAATGACATGATTCTTTAAACAACATGGCAGCACAAAAAGTAAATAATTATAGGTCATGATGAATGTGACAATTACCGTAATCAAGTCTGCGATGAGGATGGTAATAGGGATATAAAACATGGCGTTTCAGCAGAAACTTCTTTCTCCTAGCATCAAGATTTGAGTAAAAGCAATCTTTTAAGTGTACGTTAAAGAAAAATGTTAAAATCAGGTATACTCTGTGCTGTTTTATAACATTCATTCAGCATGTTATTGAATGATGAGTAGAACTACAGGTCTAGTCTGTAAAATGGAAATTAGATGAGGTGCAATAGTTAAAGCAGGGTGGCATTACTCTGTAAATTTGCCAGGAGAGTTGGTTAAATCTCTCAATAATCTTGTCTAAAACATGAAGTGGGGGAGAGAAGTTGTCTGATTCTTCAACTTTACTGGCACATCTGTAACTAAAGACAATGGCCCCTAGTGTGGTTATGTCGGGCAATCAGGATCTCCCAAACCGCTCCTATGCCTGACTCAGAAGCAAGCACATGCCAAGGACCATGTCCAAAAGGAAGTCTGAGTGTGACCACCCTGTCCTGGAAGGGGGGACAATTCAATAGTATAGATTACATCAAGCTGCACTACTGATCTCAGGATGCTTGAAACTTTTAGCTTACCATTATAGCCTGTATGTCCAATAATACTGAGGACTTCAAAGGTATCACATATTCATATTTTTGTACTATGTTACATTATAAACATTATGTTCTAATATTATTCTATTTTTATTGTATTATACTTATACAATTATAATACATATATTTATCTTTCAGATTAACTTATTTTTCTTAATACGGTACATTATAAAATGTAATATTATAAAACTATTATAAAACATTGTGTCATATTTGTTAGGTTATAATCACATGAGAATAAAGTGGTATATTGGGTTTGCATGGCCAAGTTTTGGTAGGGGTGGCTTCTGTGAGAAGGTGCCAGAAGCTTCATGTCCACCAGAGCCAATCCCTGGCAGTTCCAAAGATGGATGTGCCACTGGTGAAGGCTGGGACACTTAGAAATGGTGGTAATGCCTCTGTGATAACAAATCTCAGAAAAAGAAAATAAACAACATTATCACATAGCTGTAATTGTGGCCAGAAAAGAGTTGGGTGAGAACATGGTAAGAGTAAAAAGGTCAGCTGAGAAGGAGGGGCAGGAGGTGCCCCAGGCACTGGAGCTGGGATTCTCCTGCAGCCCCTGGTGCAGCCCATGGCGAGGCAGCTGTGCCCCTGCAGCCTGGAGATCCACAGGGATGCAGAGATGGATCTGTAGCCTGCGGGGAACCCCACACTGGAGCACGTGGATGCCTGAGAAGGGGGCATCCATGGGAGCAGCCTGTCCTGGAAGGACTGCAGTCTGTGGAAGAGTGACCCATGCTGCAGCAGTCTGGGTTGCTCATGGGATGGAGTCACGTTGCTCCAATAAACTGATGTCATGAGCACTTCAATAAATCTGCTCTGACACTTATGAGATTTTTTTGACCTTGTATAAAGAAAGTAAAATGTGTCTTGGGTAGAATGAATTTGCAAGCACCTAATTTGAAAGATGAACATGTTTTTTGTCTCAGCACTGGCTAATTTGTTCCTTTCTAAGAACAAAGACAATTTTAAATTTCATAGGCAGGACAGATTGAGTGAAAAAAGAGAGAGAGAGAGAGAGAGAGAGAAAGAAGGAAAAAAGAAAGCAGAAGGAAAAGACCGTAATAAAAGAAAGAATTTTAAAAATCACGACTCAAAATCTCTCTAGTCACTCTGGAAATTTTAGGCCATTTCCTGCAAATTATACTTTCTGAAAAAGAAATGCAGTACTGCCCATCCAGCCTGTCAACTGCTACAGACTTTCCAGAAGCACCACTCTCTAAAGTTGTCAGCAGTATATTTTACAAAGATATACAGTCAGCAAAGAAGCAGGTAGCACAGAGATAGCCTTTATTCAGAGCAAGTGGCACGCACAGCCCTTCTCCAAATTGTCAGACACTTACAGCTGTTCATCAGTAAACCACATTGTTAGCAATGAAACCATGGAAGAACAGGGTGTTTCAAATTTCCACACCAAGCCTGCAAAAGACATTGTGAGACTGGAGCATGGAAAGTAAGGCCTTTGGAGACTTCTACTCATCCAAACAATCACTGGACTACACCAACTTCAGAAGTAAATTATTGGAACTGGAAGAATAAAAGAGACACTCCAATTTCAGGGTTTCCCTACCACAACTCTGGGATTGAAGGTCCAGGCTTTAACATCATCAGCATATGTCAGGCTGTCTCACATTTTGCTTGTTAAAATATAGCCTATTATTTTTATATTTGTTGTATAAACAGTAGCCAGGAAATTCTTTTAAACTTCTATTACTCATGCAATATTTCCTTCTTCTCAGATATTTAAGAGACGTATTCTTAAACAGGCAGAGAATGGTTCTCCTGTTCATGATTTGTCTGTTTAGAATAGTGCAAGTTTTATAGATTTCTCTTTTTGACATCTGGGTCAGAGGACTTGAATTCTGTATTGAGTAAGTGATGAGTGCACTTTGGCCTGGAAATGTTCAGGCTGCTGATTCAGTAAATATATTCAGTCTAGAAAAATTATTAGGTTTCTAGTTTCAAATACTTATTTTTCAAAATAAATGAATAAAAGAAATATTTTTATAAAACCTGTTTACTGCAAAATACTTTTTATTGGATTTGAAGACTTCTCTTATTTTTGGAAAGTAGAAAAACATTTAAAACAAAAGTCTCCCTTAGCATTAGTATGTATTCAGACACAAGCAAAGACTCCACTTTCCCTGTTTACCATGTACTACGGTAACCTAATTTTTCAATATTTTCACTCAAATAAATGAAGAATTATATATAAATCATAAAAATTTTCAGCTTGATCTCATCTAGTCCCAATGCATTAATAATTTTTCCTCCCATGGCACACAGCTGAGATGTCAGCTCAGTTTTATAATAGCGATTGAAAAACTGCTATTCCTCAGAATATAACTTTTATTACAAGTGTAGATGTTAATTAGCATAATTGGGTAGTAGTATAGAGGTACTAGACAAATATTTGTAGAAATCAGGCAGTGTTCCCTCAACCATGTCTGTTTTAAAACTTGCACCTTCTGTTTCTCTGAATTTTTCAGTGCTGATATAAACAATGTATAGTCTTTATTCTACTTTATTTTTTACCTAGAGGGTTTTTAGACAATGACAGTATTTTTCACCAATAGGTCCAGACTGAAAGAGTTTAGTTTTATGTTATCTATAAGAAAGAAATTCTATACTGTGAGGGTGGCGAGGTACTGAAACAATGCCCAAAAGATGTAGATTCCCCATTCCTGGAAGTGTTCAAGGCTGGATTGGATGGGGTTTTGAACAACCTGATTTAGTGGAATTTGTCTCTACCCACCCACGGCAGAGGGGTTGGAACAAGGTGATCTTCAATGCCCCTTCCAACACAAACCATTCAATGATTCTATTATGTGAAGAGTTGGGCAGTGATCACAGAGAGTATTCAGCTCTGCAACAGCATCACAAGTTAGGCAGCTCTGAAGAATGAAGTATAGAAGGAGTGTATGAGAAGGGTACTCACAGCCGGAAGGGCCAGAGTCGAGGGGGCAGCTGTTGTTCTACTGTTGTCTGCAGAAGTGGTGATGAGGATGGACTGAGAATCTCCAAAACATTGATCTGGATTTATCTCTGGGAAGCCTGGTTTGCCACTGCATCTGTGCCAAACTTGGAAGCTGGCCCTGCTTTTGGTGGGGTTCAGATCAGACTATTTCCAGAGATCTCATCTAACATAAATTATTATGTTACTGTGACTTTCAAAGCTATTGCCATCTAGTTGGCATATGTATCCCAGAGTCAGATTCTAGGAGAAAACAATCGAGAAACAGCAGCAGTCTTAGGTTACCTGACTTTTTCACAGGTGTCTAGGGACCCTCTGCTTCTCCTCATTCCTTCCATGCCTGACCTCACATAATTCCCCACCTCTTCCTCATTCCACAACCTAGAAGTGTCTTTTCTATCCCTGACTATCTCCGCTTCCTTATAGGAGCTTCAGGAAGCCTCCAGAAGGAAAACCTTAATTTTGTTTATACTGTGGAGTTCAACCACTTGGGCCCATGTGCACACCGGATGCAGCCTTTGACCTTTATGCACTATGAGTACAATGAAGGCTTCTAAGCTCCTAGGTTCACATGTCCTCCCTGGACATGTCCCAGCCTTTTACAAGTTTTAGTTCATTGGTTCTGTGGGAGAGAAAATTTGAAAATTTTTCGCAGCTTGTGAGGGAGAGAAAATTTGAAGAACAGCATCTATATTTGTAAATAAGTATGCAACTAATTTTCATAGTCCCTTATTCTTCAGTACACAAATACTGTTTCCTAATCCTCTGGTGGGATGTTTTTATCTAATTATCTTAATGATACAGAACAAGTAATACAAAACATGATCTGCTTTTTTTCTTCTGGATTCAAATAAAAGCTAATCCAAGGATTTTTTTCTGGGCTTCTTCTCCAGGCAACAAAAAGGTCACCAGGACTGGAACAGTGGGAAATTACCACACAGCTACTTCAGATTTTCACTATGTTATTCTGTATACAAATGGTCTTCTGACTCAGAATCTGTTAAATATAATCAGATTTTAATAAGACTTTGAAAATTTGATGAAGAGCAGGTATGGTTTGGACCTCAAAAAGACAGTAGCAGTTGGAGGGGGAAAAAGCAAACAAACAGGAAACACATTTGATGGTTTATTGGTTTGTCTCAAGATTTTGGCATTCTCTGCTGGTCCCAACAATGGTAGTTCAGATGTAGCTTGCTGACTAGGGACTTTTACCTGGTTTAAATGCTGTAAGGGTGTATGGGCATAGGAGGAGAGGAAGGCAGTGTATTTCAGAATAGCAAATATCAGGGGTCTTGTATTTCAGCATCAATGAAGGTATCCCTACAAGGATTGATCTCATGTTTTGGTAAAGCTGTTTAGGCAGGGGCCTTGATACATCTACAAAATCTGAGTTCAGCTTACTTCTGTCTTGAACTTATCTAAACCTCTTGATGACAATCCAGGACCATTTTTTTCCTAAATACTCATAGGATTCTACAGACATAGTTTTCCACAAAAACAGTATTTTCCCACATAACCATGCACAAATCTGACAAATTAGGTCAGACTTGTAGACAGTTCTTTTCCTGTGATGGAATGAAGTTGGCTGAAATGAGAGAAAATTATTGTAAGCAATATAAAATGTATTGCTTGCTAATGACTCAAGGATGTATGCAACTGTGGCACACTCCAAGTAGGTGCTACAATAATGTTGTTTTCCTTCATGGAAGGAAATGGAGTTCATATGATTGCATAGTTCAAAAGTGTAGTGGAATGTAAGGGTGAAAGTCTTAGTCAACTGACTAGTCAACTAAAACTGACCTAGTCACTCTTATTTCTCCTTATAATTTAGAAAAGGTTTGTAAGACTTAATTAATGGAATTTTATAGTAGACATAAAAAATAAATTAAAAAATACCTGAATAGCACCTATTTTTCTGACCATTTAGCTGTAGGTGACTGCTGTGATATGCAGATCTATTTCACATCAAGTTTCAAAACAAGTGACAAGTAATTGGAATAACAGTAAACAACAGAGGCAAAATTTGCTCTAAGTGTTCTATCAACCCAGTGTCTGTCTCAGCAATGACTTCTGCCTACTATGTTCTTATGGCTCCTTGAGAGCTATTATGCCTTAAATGCCTAAATATGTCAAATATATTTTAGAATATAAAATCACAGAGCAGAAAAGGAGAAAATCATGTAAAAAGATTGGAACTTTACACAAAAACCTGTGAGATTTTCTTATACATTGGTTTATATTGAGTTAAATTATGCAATTTACACAAAACGTGCAAGTGTGACTTTTACATGTGACACTTCCATCTATGAGATGCCCCACTAGCAATTGCATTCTCCTACTTCCCCATTGATGACAAAAGCAGCAGCGGATAAATCCACAAAAACAGAGTGGCATCAATCACAAACGTACTATAAAAATCTGGGGTTTGAAAACATATCTAGCATATGAAAACATATCTTCATTACTAGTGCTGTCAAGATTCAACATAAAACCCTCTGAAAAAAGTGTGTAATCATAAAAATGTGCCGGTTATACTGTGCAGAATGAATAAGGCTCTTGCCATGAAAATCATGCTGGTGCTGAAAGAAGATATTCTTTTGCAGTAAGTTGGTGATGATTCATTATTTTACCAGAGCAACTGGAGTAGGGATTAGAATAATGAAATCAATGACAAAAGCTGTTCAGTTTACATATTTGTTTTGGCTTTTCATAATCAGCAGAGGAATAACATAACCCTGGGGTTAAGCCTGGTGCCAGAAGAGCTCTTGAAGTCTCCAGCTGA
The DNA here is from genome assembly GCA_013389925.1 of Aegithalos caudatus. Classification (NCBI taxonomy): domain Eukaryota; kingdom Metazoa; phylum Chordata; class Aves; order Passeriformes; family Aegithalidae; genus Aegithalos; species Aegithalos caudatus. The sequence continues at coordinate 10,852 of WEIU01012913.1, read as the reverse complement.
TCACATTATGTGAAATTACAACAAAGAGTGAGTGATGTTTTCAAGAAGTATGGATATATTTTTGAAAAATGGACATTTGATTAACCTTGCTAGAAGGCTATAAAAATAAAGAAATTACAGCTCTTCCTCAGGGCTCTGGCAGAGAGATCATGTGTAGCTCATATAGACACCTTGGAGGAGCTCCCCCAAAAGCAGCTGCTGTTATTCCTAGAACATGACATACTTTAGAAACATTCATTTGAATGATGGCAGCGAGAGCAAATGGTGTGTGCATGATTTCGAGGTGCACCATGGAAGCTTTGCTCCCAAGTGGAGTGAGCTGAACAGTTTTAACTTCTAAGCTTTCAAGTCATCAAAACTATTTTTAAAAACCTGCACTTACTGTGTTTCAAGTTCAGCAACTTGCTCAGATGTGACCCTGAATTCTTCCAAATAACATTTTCCTCTTATCTCTATACTATGAACAAATATGTTCTGATATATTGTAATATACAAATACATACTGATTCAATAGATTTTTTTAATGGGCTAGTGGAACTAGTGAACTGTTCAAAATGTGAAAAAAAGGCATCTGTGTATAGAGGCAATACTATTTTGCTTAGGGAATAGGTAAGCATGATCATATATCAACAGTCTAAAGGCTGACTTCAACAGAGGCCAGTAGTTTTTGCTGGGAACACCAAAACACCAGAATGACCTTTTTGCTGGCACATGTACTAAAATCCAGATACTAAATCTGGTTCAGAATCTTATGAGATAAAACATCATGTTTGCTATCCATCAATGGCTATCTGTCAAGATTATATTTTATCTTTTTTGAATACACCGACAGCTTTGACAGTCACAGAACCTTTTGGAAATAAGCTCCACAATTTAAAAGCCATTTCATTGTCTTAGCATGCATGTCCCAAGGATTTAAGGTATTTATAAGGTGCATAAACAGGTTTGTTGCTTGAGCTGCAACAAAGCTTGAGAACTGAATGTAGGTAAAGCAAATGCAGCTTGCATTAGTGCCATGAAGGTTATGTTCCCGTAATGTGAACAAAGTGCCTGCAGTTCTCTTTTTGTGGACTGTAATGACTTTGAGGAAAATCAGCTCGACAAATAATCTTAGTACATGGCTCAACAGTTACTGCAGCTTTAGCATGACAAGAATTATTTTAAGCTAAGAAAGCAATATTTTAAATTGTGCCTTAGATGTTTTTTATTTAAACAAGAATTCCTGCTTTCTGAAATTATTTGTAAGTTTTGGAATATGTTTATGGCCAAATTGATTTGCAATGCCTTGTTGCCTTTCCACCTCTATAGTTTTAAAATATTTGGGGGGTGGACAATGGGGAAAGGAAATCAAAGGTCTCAAACTTGGCTATCCTTATCTTTCCTTCTACCGCTGACAAGAAAGAGGTGATGTGGTGAGTCTTGTCTATAGTCTTGTTTGATCACAGAGGACAAAAAACATCTGTGTTACCCTAGGAGGCCCTTGGTCAGAGTCCAGTAACAGATTTATGGCCGGATGCCTTACTTACTTTGCAGACCATGACTAATGAGCAGCCATGGAGACATTAACCTTCAGCCTCAATGGGTTCAAATTTTCCCAGTCAGCTGGAGATGCAACCAAAACTTTGTTTGCACTACATATTTGATGACATTCAAAGGCTGACTTATTTTCTGCCCCCTAAGAAGCATGAATCAGAGAAGACCACTGAATGTACAGAAAGATAAAAGCTGTGATAACGTGTTGCAGAGTGGTCATCATTGGTTCCTAAAACAGACAGGAAGGTGGCTCAGATTGGAAATGAGTGCTTTCCTGAATGCTCACACTTAGTAGCCCTGTTCATGCTAGGAAATTGAAAAGCACCGGGGAGTGTTCCCCATGACTGGATCTGAAAACTGTACTTACTCAGTTGTCCTGGTACAGGACAATTAGCAGCTTCACAAGAAATTCCTGGGCATAGTTTGTCAGCTAGCAGACACCAGAAACCACTCATGATATCAGCCTAGAAGTATCCATTGTATTTGGCAAGGTAGGACTGTTCAATACAGGACAAAGAAGGTAATTTCATACCTCAGTAAATGCAATTTTCTAATACAGATGAAGCTTTCCCCATGTCAGCTTGTGACCTGTACATAGCAGACTCTTAAAGCCTTACAAAGAAAAGAAAATTCTGGAGGAATCAGGTAATTTTTTTTTAAGTGCTTGATAGTGATTCAACTTACTCTGAAACTGGTGACTGCCTGCCTGGCTAACACCTGCTTGTACTGAGTAGAGGTTCACTGACTAATGGGAACATAAAGATCAAGATACAGATGCCTATATTTCAATATTATGATCAGGATCTGAATCCTGTCTTCCTGTCTTCTACAACTTGATGACACCCTTATGGTCCTTTTCCTCTAACCTTTGTTAATCTTTGCCTTAAGTGCTCCCTGTTGCTGTAAATGCTGAGAGGAGTCCAAACCTCCAAGCTTCTACGCTTGAAAGTGACACATTGCCATCTTTTGAAGAAATTCTTAAACAGTTTAAGTTTTCTTAATATATATGCATGTTAGCTCTCTTATCCACATATTTAGCACAGCAAGTCTCAAGAATGTGCAGTGACTGTTCAAAATGTCTGGTTTTCTAAATAAACAATAGATTAAAATGGTTGAAAATACATTTTTGCAAAATGAATTACTTGAGAGATCAACTTTTTAAAAGCTAATAAATTATTAAAGGCTATACTTAATTTTTGTGTCACCACTAATTGATTTTTTTTATAAAAGGGGGGGTGTTAAACTGTAAGGAACAGAAGCAGCAAAATGTCTAGTTTGTGGTGCAGGTGGAAAGAACTCTGACTTCATACTTTCCACATACAGCACAGACTGTAATGCAAATGGAGCAATATTATCCTGGAACAGTGAAAGGAATTCCATGGGAAATATAAATTCACAAGGCGTTTTACCTGAGAACATACTCGTAATCTTCTCCACTGATACAAATTGTTCTCATTTGTACTGTGGCATCTGAGGCATTTAATCTGCATTTCCAGAACCTTTCTCAGAGGAATGCCTGAACTATGATACTTCAATATATAAAACAAAACAGCCCTGAAATGTATAGTCTGTCTGCAGAGCTAATGAAAGTATTTTCCTTAACATGACTGCCATAAAACATTAAAGGCTCTTCATTTGTCTAACCTTCTATGCAAGAGGCTTCCCAGATGTGTTGCTCCACAGGGAGTTCAAAGCCTCTGAAGTGCAAATAAAATGTAAATTCAGTGAAGTCAGTAGTCACATGTTTCTTTTATTAGGTGAAAATTAGTCCATTTAGGTATAACATATCCTTTGTTTCTTTCAGGTTTTGAACCAGCAGTATTTTCATCCAATGTCAGCAACAGCAACTTAAACCTGCAGTTAATCCATATACTGTTTAAAACATGATTTTATAGCACACTTTTACCTAATACCATAATATCACTCTGTTCCAGTCCTGAGGATATGTATCATCGTTACAGGTGAAAAGCATGTTTATTATTACTGGCCAATGTTCACCCAAGTCTCAGCTCCTGAAAGATCGTACTTCTTCTGCTTGTTTTCATACTATGATCAGGAAAAAATAACTATGTGTGAGACTGAGCTGCATGCATTCAGGGGTGGAAGTAGACTGTTTACTTAATTGTTGGCAATTTATCTTATAATAGTGGTTAAATCTAAATCTGAACATAGAATTCACAGACATATATATTACGAATTTACAAAAATGTAGATGTGTACATGTAAAATAGTAAGATAGAAAACCATGCACAATTTGTGGTGGGTCAATCCTGGCTGGATGCCAGGTTCCCACCAAAGCTCTATCCCTCCCACTTCAGCTGGGCAGAGGAGATTAAATATAACAAAAGGGTCATGGATTGATGAGATAAAGGCAGGAAGAGATCACTCATCAGTTTCTGTCATGGGCAAAAAAGACTGAACTTGGGGAAATTAGTTTGAATTTACAACCAATCTAATTAGAGTGGGGTACATGAGAAACAAAATCAAACCTTTAAAACACCTTCTGCCTCACTTCTTCCTAGGCTCAACAGTACTCCCAATTTCCCTAGCTCCTAACTGCTCCTGATTCCTAACAGGGAGGGCTGCTACCACTCTTCACCTGCTCTAGAGTGGGGTCACTTCCTTGAGAGACTGTCCTTCTAAACTTACACACTTTGGGTCCTTCCCACAAGCCCCCACAGGGTCACAAGTTCTTCCAGCAAACTTGCTTCAGAGTCGACAGTGCCACAGGTCTGCCAGGAGTCTCCTCCAGCATCATCTTCCCATGGGATCACAGCCTCCTCTGGCTGCATCCACGTGCTCTGGTACGGGTTCCTCCAGGGTCTGCAGGTGGACCTCAACCCCAGCACAGCCCTCCATGGGCCTGCAGGGAATCTCTGCTCTAGTCCCTGGAACCCCTCCTACCCCTCCTTCTCTGCTGACTTTGGTGTCTTCAGGGCTGTTCCTCACATATTCTCACTTCTCTCTTTCACTGACATTGTGCAGAGTTTTTTCTCTTCCTTCCTACATCTGTTATCCCAGAAGTACTACCACTGTTGCTGATGGCTCAGTCTTGGCCAGATGTGTGTCTATCTTGGCATTGGCTCTGTTGGATAGGGGGAAATATTTTGGCAGTTTCTCACAGAAGCTACCCCTGTATCACCCCTGCCATCAAAATGTGGCAATACAAACCCAATATACAATTTTAATTTTTCATGAGCTCATGTCTCTGTGAATAAAAATTTACATGATATTTAGTTATTATATTCAATCTTTCTTTTTCTTCTTTTTTTTTGCTTTTCAGTCTCCTGGATGTACTTATAAGGTTTTAAACATGACAGCAGGCCCATTCACATCTATGAAGGAGATGAATTTCACTAGGGACTGCTGCAGCATTCTGGCATGTTCTTCTGACAATATATTTCCAAGTATTATGTACAAGTTTGTATAACTGCTTATGTAGAACCTGATTTTGACTAATCATACAACTATAACTTTACAGTAATTCCACTAAAGTAAATGAGCTGAAAGACATCTTTTATAGTTTTACTTAAAACAGTCAGATACTAAAAAAACATTAAATATACACCCAGACAAGAGAATTAGTACTGTTCAGTCTTTGAAGTGTTTAGAACCTTGGGACATGATTTGCTACAGGCAAGGTTGCTGCTGGAGGTTTGTGTTCTTACACAATTGCATGATATGGCTCTCAATTTTTGCATTAGAAATGTGCTAAAGAATAAGGGCTCTACCTGCCCTGACATTTGCCAGTGGTGCTGTGCATGCTATCTCAAAACATGCAGGGTCAGGTCCTTGGGTCTAAGTTTGGACATTTTCTTCTGCCACAGAGTTGCATCAATCTAACTAAACTCAGGAACTGCAATTTAGTAAAGTACCTGAGGGTATTCCTATGTACAATGCTATGCCAAAGGGTTAATGCGTCCTCAGTATTCTCTAGTTATCATGTGTCACTTCTGGATTGCCAAAGAGACTCTCCATGCAAAAAGAGCATACCCTTATGTTACAGTTTTGACACATTAATCCACAGTTCATATGGAGAATTTACTATTTACAGACAGAAAAATGCCTTCTGCACACGAGTGCTTGAAACAGAGCAGTTTTGAAACACAGCTCAGCTTTAATATTCATTATAAATATATGCAACTAAAGGTTAAAAAATCCCTATCTTGATATATGCTGGAAAAAATTGTTGGCTTTTGGCTTTTATTCACCTTTGATCATGAATTAAAAAAGACAAATTTGGGGATAGTAGTTCAGCAGTCCTAATACCAATCTCCCACTTTGAAGGAGCTTTTAACTTTCCTGTTTCTGACCAAAAGACAAGATGATGTTGTGCCCTGTGGAAAACATTTTTAACATCAATACTCTTATAATAACTCCTGCTAAAAATCTGGACAGTCAGGTCTTTTTTTTCTTTCTATTTTTCTTAATTAACAGATTTCAAGAGCTCTCAGTGTTGTTACTTTTACTATCACAATGAGGGATGAATGTGTGTGGAAGGAGCTTCCACACAATGCAGTGTGGAAGGAGCTTTTAGAGTTTTTAGCCTCTCCTTCCCATTAACTAACTGTGTGGTCCATGGAAGAGCAAGAGTGTAGGAAGCCATGAGGGTGGCCCAAAGATATGGGAGCTAACAGCAGGGAGACTCTCAGTGACTCTCCAATGTTTTCTTCATAAAGAAAAAAAAATAAGGTATCTGGAAGAAATAATCATTTTGGTCAAAATCCTGGGTTTGTTTTTTTTGGGTTTTTTTTTTTGGATTTTTTTTTTTTCCCTGGGTTTTGATGATACATTTTCAAACAGCAGGAGCTGAAAGTGATAGCAGCAGGTGCAGCAACAAGGACAAAAAAATACTGATGTGTCATTATATTGCTGGCTGCAGTCTAAGCTCCCTCATGCCAGCAAGCCCTTCATTCCTCCTACTGCTTCTCCCTTCACAGACACATCATAGCAATCCCAGTGCTTTTGCCCTTCTCCCCTTCTCCTGCTTTTGTGCTTCTCACCCTTGTCACTGTCTTTCTCAACTGTGCTCCCAGTTAGCTCACTGCTGCTTAAGTATAAGGCAAATAGATTAGGAAAAAAATAAAAGTAGCTGATGCACTGTTTTTCTACACCAAGTCATATGGCAACCAAATAATAATAAAGTATTATATGCATCCTAGTTTCCTTTGTGATTTCCCTGAACCACCATGCCTGGAAAAAACCCAGGTGGGTCCAACACTGCCTTCTTTGCTGACCAGAAAGTGCACAGAGTAACAGCCCAAACCTTCTTAGTTATTAGAACAAGAACACACCTTTCAAATATAAATAAATTCTCCTTCACTTGTTATTTTATGTTCTGTATAAACAGTATAAGCTACATAAAGGATTGTCCTTCCATTACTGGTATATAAAGAATTTAACTAAATATTGCCATAACTCACAAGCAGGGCAGCATTTAGTAATAGAAATAGGAAGGATAGTTGCATGTAGGTTGTAATGGTGGACTGTCAGAGACATAGGTATATTAAATGTGCAAAAAAAGAAATTTCAGTCTTTTCTGTGACTGAGATCACTCAGCACAGCTGAGTGTTTATATGTTTATATTTATAACATATAAATAGCGATAAAGAAAAATATGTGGAAAAGCGCATGCTTAGGACACTGTTCAGGCATACACAAAAATGGCAGGAATTTAAAGTTCAAGCAATTAATGCTAATGATAAAAGATATCCAGGACAAAAAGCTAAAGTCCTTAAATTCTGGTTACCATAAAAGATAAGAGTGGACACTCCAGTCCTTTCTAACCCCATGCCCTCTGACCATTTGTGTTGAAGACAGAGATGCCTTGACTGGGGAGGTATGTTAACTCCAAGACAGGCAATTTGATGTCCCAGAGAATATTTTTTTGTAGAAAGACAGAAGCCGGACAAAACTCATTAAACTTCACATTTGGGAGACTCCCTTGCCTAAGAACTGGTGCTTCAGACCTATATGAATTAGAGAAAAGATAAATTGTTCCACAAGTTATGAGTTTATAGGAAAAGATCCCATATTACATAATATTTGCAATTTGAATGTTCATCTGGCCTTGAAGCCTTTGCAAAATCATTAATCTGTGCAGGGCTTCATTAAAGTGCTGAAGAGACCTTTGTGGTTTTCATACAGCCCTTAGTACTAGGCACACATAAATGTGTGTGTCCTTAGACGCCCAGCCCTTGTAAGAAGGAGTGACATTTAAATATTTTATAAGCTCTGGAAATATATCCCTTTGATAAGATGGACAGTAGACACTTTTTAAACTAACTGTTCTTGTTGTTTTTTAGTCTACTTCATGCACCTCTCCTCATACCCATACCATACTGGGCTCCATATCTTGCCCAAGAGCTACACTGCTTTCTGCCCTACAATTAGTTGCTTCATTTATTTTTAATGTGTTCCCTGCATCTGTTAGCTCCACAAGTCCTGTTAGTTCCAGGATCAGTTTTCATTGAGGTAATGGAAAGTGCCTGTACCCATAAGCCTTTCAATGACAGTCGTAAATCATGACTTGCTCTCTCCAGAACATCTGCCTGTATGTCTGGGTTAATCTGTCTATGATTGCAGATCTAGCTTCTTAAACAAAATAGTGCCAGCAGAACCTACCTGCAGCCAGAGTTGTACACAGAGAGACAATTAGAATTACTTGCAAGTGAGTGCATCTGTCACTCTCCACAGCGTTACTTCAGTCATTCATTTTAAGTAATAAACCCAATTGTTCCCCCAAATTTATGATCTTCTTATATGACATTAATAGATTCACAAGAGAACATAGAATGGGAAACTCTGCAATGCATATCTGGGTATCTAACCACTTAAAATGCATCAGGGATCAATATATGTAGCAGCCTTGAAAAGATGTCCAGAATTTAGAAGAAAAGTTTCACCACTTCCTCTTGACTGAGGACAGGTTAGACATTAGAAGAGCATTTTATGATTTTGGATAGAACTTGCAATCCGTGATGATTTGTTGTTTGATCATTTCATGAATTGCAAATACTTTCCAATTGTTCTAGAATTATTGAAATAACCGTCTAAAAGCCCAAATGACCAAGAAAAATAAAGCCTGAAATCAACACAAAAAATGGAAAAGAAACAGCAGGAAAAAAAACCCCAACCCTGTTATCTATGGAGATGCAAGAGAAAAAGTAAAAGAAAAGTGAATTAAAAAGGGACATGTTTATCTAAAAAAATACTCAGAGACATTTATGAAAGGAGTAGTAGGAAAAGTAGTAGAAAACTTTTTATGAGAAGTAGTGTTGTGTGAATGCTGACATATAAATTCCAAGACAGAAACTTTCTGAAAATTATACACAAGACCTCTGACCCCGCACCTTCAGTGATTTGTTCAGTCAATGTTTCTTGGTGCTTCACTGGCATGAGTACAGTTTGTGTGGGCATCTAGATCTCATACTAGTGTAGGAAAAATGAAGTGAGCAAAGTCGTCTCTGCAAAATGGGAGTTTTGAATGAGTGGAAAACTTGCTTCTTTCATATTCTTCCCTTTCCTCTCCTAAAAAAAAATGTTAAAGTGCTACACAAATCGCACTCTACCTTATTCTGAAGTACCCATTTGTATTATGAGAGTGGTGGAATAAAAGGTAAAGCTGATTGTGATATGTAACACCTTCTGCTGAATTTCTTTTATAAAAAAAACAAAACCTTCCTGTAAACATGATAAGAATGTAGGTGTTATTTTGTCTTCAGCAAAGAAAAAACATCTACATTTTCTTTTTGTGTCTAAAAACACAACTATTTGGTAGACTTTTGAGATGAAAGTTAGATTATTTATTGCACTTGTGTAAATTGCAATATTTAGTGGACAAAAGACGCTTGTGAACTATGAAATACTATGAATCTTACCTACATTTTTGTTTGCAATAAAATAAATTGTGAATAATAGCATTGACTTTGATTTATTTTTACCAGACTGATACCAGCACAATTATCTTTCTTTGGAATCTTTCTCTCCTACCAGGAGTTTTGTGTGTACATCAGGAGAGCTGGCCTGCAGTGATGTGCCTTCCAGACTTGTCTGCTTTTTGCCCCATGTGTCTGGGTTTTCTCTGTTCTGAAGCCAAGTAATCTCTGACCTTAGGCAGATATGTATGCCCATATTCCACCTTGAAAAAGGAATATAATGAAGCTGAGATACACGGTACCAGAAACTGGTAGAATCCCTGAGTCCCATAGTATACATGTTGTCATGGTGATTAGAGAGTCTAACATACAAAAAAAACACCATTTTTACAACAT
>WEIU01012910.1:37941-53591 GCA_013389925.1 Aegithalos caudatus | reverse complement strand
AACAAAAACCCCACAAAAACAAAAACAAACAAACAAACAAACAAAACCAGAAATCACAGTAAAACATCCTTTAGTGTTCTGGACATTACTTTTAATCTCCGGTCAGAAGAAATATCTCTGGCTACCTTTCAGCACTAAATATATCTTTGTTTATCTATCTGGAATCCAAAGAATGAGAAATGTAGAATAATGAAAAATGAAAAAAAAAAACAAACCCAAATATACAATCTCCTTTGTTTTCCTCAAAGGATATAATCACTAAACAAGACAGCATGATTTTACTGAACACCATCTGAAGACATTGCTTAGTAAAGTAAGTACTCAACAAAGAATGTGATTCACTTTATGAGTACATAAGACATGAAGACTAAAGGATGCAAAGCCTGGAACAACTACAAGAGTTAAGTTAGAAGCATTAGGCTACAAAACACTCATACATTATTAAATATCTCAGCTGTGGCATCAGAGTACTTGCTAATTCTTCTTTTCACTGAAATAAAAAATTTATTTGTTAATCATTAAATGGGACAATACATCAAAGAAATAAATAATAAAAAAGAACGATGGTCAAATATTTGTGAATACAGGAAGCTTGGAGAAAATAAATACCTGGCTCTTTGGAATAATTTCTATAATATGCCACTGCTTCAGGGGTCTTGCTTGTGTATAGCACATGCTTAGGTTCTCAATTTTGATATAGTATATTAAAATATATTTGGGGGTTGGATATGTAAGGAAGAACTGTGAAGAGAGAAGACAGGCATGTGGTACCCTGAACATTAACTGCATGAAAAAAAGATATTGGAATGAGTCTCAGACAACATAATTTCTTTAATTTGAGACATTACCATATACAAGCTCACTTCATGATTTACATTCATGTTGTGGGTTGTAGTAAATAACTTTGGCCACCTGTCTGTTTGGCACTCATGAGCAATGACAACACTTCTCTTCATGGTGTAAAAGAAGAATTACACCAGCTGAGGTGCAGTTTCTCCCCATCATCACTGGGCTAAATACCAAGTATCTTGCTGCTTTATTGACACCACACTTATTCTGCTAGTTTGCATTTTTATTTAGGTAATTTTATCAATACATTAGTGATGGTTTATTTAACAAAATTTGTTGAACACTGAAACCTTTTCCATTTTGGCAAGATAGCTCTGGGTCCACAATTTTGACAGGGTCCTGAGTTCTTTCTTCTCCCTGCCCACCACTCACCCCCTCATTTAGCCCCACTTGCAGGTCCCCCCACCCTGGCCATGACCCAGGACCCTTTGTCAGCCATCAGGTTCTGCCCCAGCAACACTGCAGCAGGACTGGTCCATATCTCCACAGCCCTGTCCTGCCTGGTTACAGACCCCACTAAGCCAGAACCACCTGTGGGCCCATGGTCTGTCCTCACTCCCAGGAGATGTTTGATGCTGGGACTGTCCTTGGTTCTCCCTGTCTGAGTTGCTCCTGTTCACCATGGTGGCCAGTGGAGCATCCTGACAATATTCACCTTGAAATTGTCCAGGTTTGTGTATGGGTTATCTTGGGATATTATTCAGCAATGACCTATCATTCACAGTTTTGATATCTTTCATTTAACTTAGGAAATCATTCTTAAGAGAACCATCCTGTGTGCGCACCTATGCTCCTGTAGAACAGTCAACCAAAGTGGGTCGGTTATTAAGGTGTAGTCAGAAATCTTTTTTTCCTTGTCTTCTTTAAAACCCTTATAAACATTGAAGCTATTCTAATTATACCTAGGACCCATGTTATTAGATAGGATCTCACTAAATATATATCACCATCACAGTTTAACCCCAGACAGCAGCCAAGCCCCACACAGCTGCTCACTCACTCCCCCACCAACAGGATCAGGGAGAGAATCAGAAGGGAAAAGATAGAAAACTTGTGTGTTGAAAGACAGTTGAATAAGGAAAGCAGAAGTCACACACCTGCAAATCAAAACAAGGAATTCATTCAATGCTTTCCATGAGTGGGCAGGTGTTCAGCCATTTCCAAGAGAGTGAGGTCCCATCACCAGTAATGGTGACTTGGGAAGACAAATTACATGACTCCAAAAGTTGTTTCTTACCCCCTCAAACTCTACAGATGACCATGATGTCACATAATCTGGGATATCCCTTTGGTCTGTTGGACTTAGCTGTCCTGGTCACGTCTCCTCCCAAATTTCCATACAGCCCCAGACTCTTCACCGGTGTGGGAGTACTGAAAGCAGAAAAGGCCTTGGTTCTGTACAAACACTGCTCAGCCATAACAAAAACATCTCTGTATTATCAACCCTATGATCAGCACAAATCCAAAACAACTCCATACCAGTCACTGTGAAGAAAATTAAGTCTACCTCAACCAAAACCAACACAATCACATGCAAATTCCCTTCCAGAAAACCTGTAGTCCTTATAGGTACTATAATGCGTCAAAATGAACAAAAATTGTCAAGCAATGATGAGGAAGCAAAAGAAGTTTTTAAAGGCATATATTTCCAGTACTAAACCCCTCTCTTTCTCTCTCTCACTGTCTTTCCTCTGGGTCTTCAAGCTTGTAAGCAACTCCAAGTTAAAGGCATTTACCACATGGCAACAAGAACTCTTGTAACAGAGTGAAAACCTAATAATTTCCATTGCCTTAACTTCATTTGCTGTTTGCTCAATAGTACAAACCTCTGTGAAAACGTCTATGATCACAAATATATTACTTGTTTTTTGCTAGTTCAGAAGAAACTGAGAGTATTTCACATTTTCTGTTCTCTGTGTAAAGCATGCAGTGATCCAGGTGATGTTGTAAAGTGTACTTGCTGCAGAGCACATGGTGAAAGAGTCTGTTTCTGAATTTTATACATCTCACATAGACAATAAAAGAGCCTCATCCGTATCTATGGGATAATGTGAATAAATGCAATAGGCAGCACTTAGTAAAAATACATCCTTGGAAATATAATGCAATATCCTAAAGTAATTTTATAAATGTGAGTCACCTAATACAATTATAATATTATAACAAGCCATTTCAGAGGCAAAAATCTTCATGCATGATTAAATAACAAACTTTGTCTGAGCACAGTGAGGATTTTTAAAATTGGAGAAGTCCTTTTATTTCAGCTTCTTCTTCAGATACAAGATGAGCCTTATATAGATTTATCTTCAGTTTTTAATTTTCTAGATAGTGTTAACATTCTCTCTAAAGCAAGAGATGAAACAGAACTGAAACCACTAATGCATAAAAGACTTTCTTTCTTCAAAGACAAAGAACAATATACTTTTTAGTGATGTAGCTTTCACCAATATAATACCTCATTATTCATGACATTTTGTCCATTACAGCATGAGATTTCTCAAAAGATAGAAGTAATCATCCAGCAGAAAAGTCTAGCTAATTATCCATTGTCTGAGAAATCGAGCTGGTGTAATGGATGAAACATCAGTTGCAACAATTGCTGGTGTCTACTGACAGAAGAAATACATCTCTGAAATTACCGTACCAGAAACCTCAGAAGCTGGATGCTTCCTTACCTGCTATCTCCAGAGAGACAGATAGTTTGCAGCAGAAACTGATGTATATAGATGCATATAAGACAAATCAAATGCCTAAAAATAATTATGGAATATTATATAAACAATACTTTTGTAGAATGTACAAGGTATTGACTCATTTTCTATTGTTTTATAGAGCAATTAATGATTCTGTAAGAGCTGAGGAGGTACAAATATAAGGAACTTATTGAGAGTAGTAATACGTTTTTAAATTTTCACTTTAGTCCATTCTTTAAAGCATATACATTAAAAATATATTTTGTTTGATAATGGTTTTATTTTAAATACACAAAATAATTTTATTATATGTTAGAGTTAGGTAAAGCCCAACAAAATATAAGTTCTTTAACACCTAAGTTTTTCTGTCATAGGCAGGTATAAATTTTTCAATTAAAATAACAAGTAACTAGCAGGGAAATTTAGACACCTCAGGTACCAGGAGATTTGGCAATTACACTGGGGACTTCTAGGACAGATGGAAAGAAAACAAGAAAGGCTAGTGAAACAGATTGGAAAGTGAAGGAAAAGATGACCAGGTACACAAAAGTTAGAAATTGACAGTGAAATTGAATTCAATTTTCCATTTCAATGAAATTTAAATACACAATGAATTGAAATCTCTTTGCAATTATCGTCTTCTACACAGAGAAAAAAAAAAAAAAAAAAAGCAAATGGACATTCCCCCTCGCCCCCCCAAATCACCTGCAAAATAAAAGTACTACATTTGAAATCCGTTTTTTGTTTTAGGAGTGTTCATCTTAAGATAGAGAAAAAAAAATACCAGAGCCAGGGCATTCATGTGAAAAGATAGAAGATAAGATTAGACATTTTTAAAAAACTGATTTTGATTAAATTTGAGAAGCAAGACCTGAGGAGAAAGGGAGATGTCCTACATTAAATGTTAATAGATTCTACTGTAAGAAAGTTGGGCCTTAGTTCTGCCTTCAGATAAATTACTGTGGGAAGTGTATATAATACAGAGGCAGGATTTGACCCTTTTCCTTTGCCATTTGAAGGTGATTGAAAATAAAGAGAGGTCAGAATAAAAGATGATTGGACCAGAGGATCATTGAGGTCCCTTCCAATCTGGTATTCTATCATTCTGTGATGAGATATCTGGAGGATTATAGGCAAAGTCTCTTCTCTGTAGTCAGTTTCTACTCTAATTCATTTTGAGCTGTGCTTCATTTGCTGTATCTGGAAAGGTTACAAACTGGCATTCTCAGAGGAGCTGTAAAGGAAAATGGGTCCTTAGGTACTAAGCTAAGATAGAGAAATAGCTGTAGTTTTCTGATGGAATGGTGACAAAGAATATTTGAACTGAATCTTTTTGTGTGTGTGTGCCTGTCTGGCAATGTATTATGTTAGTGTCAAAACCAGCTATCAATTTTTATCAAAGTGCTACTAAACTAAAAACTTTTGCAACACTGGCTTATCTGTTTGCAAATATAATCATCTATACAGGGAAAAAAAAAAAAAAAAAAAAAAGAAAAGGCAAACACAATCCCTCCCCCACTCAAATCACCTGCAAAATAGAAGTATTACATTTGAAAGTCAGATTCTTTGTTTTAGGAGTGTTCAAGGCAGTTGTATTTTGGAGGTTCTGTTGGTTTAGATCCCTATTCTCTTCACAAGTTGGAGAGCACCCTTTGGAGAAATTGCCTTCTCTGGTCTATGCTAAGACATGCATTCTGAACACTGAGTGGCAGCATGAAATATCAATGTCTAGAAAAATAAAAACAAGTATTTGAATCTAAATGATAAGCATTTTACCATGTGATTTCTTAGATCATTCTGAATGCAGTATTGTTTGGGAAAAAAAAAACAAAAAAAACCCAAAAAAACCCAAACATCTAAATTCTCTGTAATCATCTCATACTCTTTAGTTCTTTTATGGCAGAAAGTTTTCCAAGAAATATTGGATTTTTTTTGTATTCTTACAAGATAGGAAAAATGGAGCACATGAAGAAATGAATTGGCATCTTTGGAAAATAAGGTATCTTATGCACAACAATATTGAAATGATAATATGACAGATACAATGTACAGTGAAACTCCAAGGAAAGGAAAGAGAAAGATAAATAAAAACATGTATGAAGACATAAGGAGGACAAGTTAGGTTAACAAGATTATGCTTCTGGACTATATGATATCATCCTACTTTAACATCCTTGGTATTAATTGGGAATTTTTTGTGGCTTGTAGAATAAAGACAATGTTGGAAGATTTCAGATTTAGTTAAATTATTACATTCCTAAAATACTGTGTTAACAACCTTACAAGGCATAGTTTTTGCCTCATCCAGATTGAATTTTAATCAACGGATAAGGCAACAGTGATAAATTATTGAAATAATAGAAGACAATAAAGTCAGATGCCATAGTCATAGTCCATAGCCATATTTTGCTCCATTTTTAGAAAAGTGTTATTGTATACAGAAACAGAATACACACCAAAAAATTGTAAAAATGGACTGAGAAGGTAATGAATAGTGTAAATAGTAGATTTGGGAACCGTAAATTCTATGACCAAAGAGTAAATTGTAATATATGATGAGTTACTTGCTAATATTTTGAAACAAATGAAATATAATTTTGATACTTAAAATCTAGCAATAATCCATTCACTTAAAAGGGCTGTGACATATTTACTATTCTAAAATGTATTTGATGTACATGACTTCTTAAACCATGTAGACAATGTCATCCCTAGTTATTGTTTTCCATCTACCATGCACAATAGCACAAGGAAACATAAATGCATATGAATGGTAGTGATGCCAGACCTCTGTTACCTACAAAAATAAATTCACCTGTTGTGTTCCTCACACAGGTCCATAGTGATATACGCATCCTCCACTTGTAATATAAATATCATGGTTCATGCCCTTCATCTGATATTAGCTGTTATTGCTAGGTATTATTTTACATAATATTGTAATAATAAAATAAAAATAAAGTTCTTACTCTGAAGCTTTAGTATTATTTTATGATCTTATTGGAAAGTAGTCAAAGAATGCAGAAACTTTGGAATATTTACTGAGTAATGTTAACTGGTTACAAGCTTACTGAAACTTAAGGCTGTGATGCAGAAGTGTCATGAATTTAATGATTTAGAAACTGGTTTGAGTAAAGAAGATTGGAAACTAGATTAAAACAAAATTAGTTTTTCAATTTGGTACTCATGCTCATACAGGGACATTTATTGCCTGGATGTTCTTCAGAATTTTTGGAAAATTTATAACCCTTTTTTTTTTTTTTTTTTTTTTTCTCATTGGTGATCATCTGAAAATCAAAGTTTGCCAAAAGTATTTTGGTATGCATTTCAACAAGAAAAGAAGCTGATTTAACACTTTATTTAACTTTGTGTATCTTTCAATGAAAAATATTCTGGGAGAGGTAATATTTACAAAATGCAATACCTTCTCAAAAAATAGAGAATATAAATTCAACAGTGAGGATTCCCTATAACAGTAATAGTAATAGTAATAATAATAACAACAACCACAACCCTGATAACAACAAGGCCAATAACAACAACAACCATAGCAACAGACACCTGAGACCCTTTCACTGAAGACCACTGGAATGCATGTAGATTTAGGTACAGTGAGGTTTTCCTCTGTCTCACATCCCAAGGGAGATTTCTAAACAAAGGCATGTAAGAAGAATCTAGATCTTCAAGGCAGTAAAAACCTAGTTTTCTTGTAAATCCTACTAATACCTTTGGAGCTTTGGTCTGTTCTTACTCTGGTGAATACAAATTATTCAAGCTTACAAGAAATGTCAAAACTAGACTGAGTCAATCCAGTCTCTAACTGATTGGAAATGTATTTATGTTGACAATACCTTTTAAATCTATGAAAAGGAAAGAATTTTAAAAATAACATATAGTCCCAGCTATTGCTAAGTAAAAGTTAGAAAAAGTGTTGGCCATTCATGCAGAATTTTGCTATTGGTTTCTTCTCCCACGAGAAATATTTGAAGACCAGCATTTGCTTGATGAAAATTTTGCTGCCACATTAAAGAAAAAAAAAATGTTTTTTTACAAAAATCTATGTTGATGATGCAGTCTGACATGACCTGCTTCAAGAGATTGTTTTCATGTGCTTTCTTTCTTAGTTCTACTAAGCTGAAAATGGTGGGAATTACAATCAGGCAGAAGAAGGCATTTCTCCAAGTAACACAAGTATTACACCTACATTTCTAATTCTTGTAAATTCAAGGAATGTTACTTTCCATCTATTGTCTTATACCTCTAAATATTCACAATTTATTAAATTATGAAAAAAAACTTTAATCTTTATTTAATACATTTTATTAATTTATGTTAATAGGAAAACTATATGACATTCAATGATTTTATCATTATAAAACACATTTATTTTCCATGGATAAATGTGAATTTAAAAGAAATCTTTAAAAGACAGAAATCAATCTGATGATTCACAATGTATGTTTTTTCTAGATTCAATAAAACATGTGAGACAAAAGCATTTCTAAATAATTTCTTTTCATATATTGTGGCAATTAACATTTCAGATACCAACAACAACAAAAAAAACAACTTATGAGTGTGTTAACTATAATGAAATTATCTGTTGTTATTATTCATTAATGTTCTAGCTATTCTCCCATAAGATATATTAAGCAATCTAAAAATGAGCATATGTTTTTGCAAATTATATTCTCCCTTAAGATTTTGTAAGAAGTTCATCATAATAAGCAATTATACGGTACTTCTTCAGCTTAAACTTTTAGATTAATCACAGAAAGGTTTTGTGCATAACCTTCTTGCCAAGAACATGTTTTAATGTGACAGGTTTATCCTCAATTAGGTTTTGTTAAAGAGTCTTCTTTGTACTATTTTTCATGTTTTGGTTTAATACAAAGACAGTGCATTCTCTTTACATATATATTACTATAAAAGGTATTCTGTTCAACAGACTGCTTTTAGCAAATAATTAATTTGATAAAATTGTTTTTTTTTTTACTGACTAGCTTCTTTTGCAAGCATAGCTTAGCTTCTGATGCTCAAGATGACAAGATGGCAACATCATCATGCAAAAACTGGAAAAAAAGGTAAAACCTCTGCTTCACTTTGAAGAAAAGTATTTCTGTAGTTTCATCTAATTGTTTGTAGGTGTCAAATAACCCTATTTAATATATTTTCTCTCAAATAATTTGCATGTTTGAAAGGTTCCATGCCTTTAGGGTGAGAGAGAAAAAAATGTCTATCCACAAGTTCCAGTCTTCTGTACTTTTATTTGACATTATCAAAAAGTACCACAGAGGCAAAATGTCATGTTATGTCATAATATAAAATGACAAGCTCTGTACAAATACATGAACAGCAAATCTTTTATCTGGTATTAGTGAAAGTAGCAAAAATATAAATGTCTTCATTTACAAAGGATGTTGATACTGTAAGTAAAGACAAGTGAAACCTTTTACAGGAAACATTTAAATTACTCTATGTGCTTAAAATAATATGGGAGAATAAGAATGGGAATCCTCTTTCCAGTAAAATACATGAGGTCATCCTTCAAGCTGTTGTTTTTTTCTTTGGTAATTTTATGTTCCTTTATATTGGCTGAGCATTCTCACTTGAATAGGTACCACAAAACTCAGGGGCTTTCTGGTATGTCTGGCCTGCAGAGGAGAGCATTCTTTACCAAATAGCAGATCCCATGGTGTTGTTAGAATGCATTTCCCACTGCAAGTTGGCCACTGGTGAATTCTCAGGATAACACAGGATTGTGATTAAGCTTTTACAGCTGTCTTCTGAAGACAGATTTGTATTTGATGCAATGCGGAGAATGAAATGAAGCATTATAACACAGAAAACAGTGGGATATGAATTGTAGTCTCATAGAGGTCCAAGAATTGAAAGGATTGCAGTAACATAATAATCACTCAGGAGTTAAGATATTCCCCAGGACAAGACAGTACCAGAACTGAGACAAAGGTGATCCTCCTCCAGGTGAGTATACAAAAAAAAACCCCACAACCTCTTTGGCCACAGATTTATGTGAACTGTGATAGGTAAATAAAAAAAAAAAAAAAGAAATAGACATTACAAGGCATTATTCTGCACCTTATTTTAAAATAAATTATATTTTAGCGGTGAATGGTGCTTCATCCAATTGGCAGCCAGTCACTAGTAGTGTCCCCCAGGGATCTTTGTTGGGGCTAGTCCTGTTTAGTATCTTCATTGATAAGGGGATTGAGTCCATCATCAGTAAACATGTAGATGACACCAAGTTGGGAACATCAATCTGTTGGAGGGTAGGAGGGCTCTGCAAAGGGATCTGGACAGGCTGCATAGATGGGCAGAATCCAACAACGTGAAGTCCAAGTTCCAAGTACTGTTGCAGCTGCAACAACCTCCTTCAGCACTATAGGCTGGGGATGGTGTGGCTGGACAGTGCCCGGGCAGAAAGGGACCTGGGGGTTCTGGTGACAGCAGCTGAACATGAGCCAGCTGTGTGCCCTAGTGGCCAAGAAGGCCAATGTCATCCTGGCCTGAATCAGGAATGATGCAGCCAGCAGGAGCAGGGAGGTCATTCTTCCATTTTACTTGGCACTGGTGAGGCCACACCTTGAGTGCTGTGTCCAGCTCTGGGCCCTCAGTTTGGGAAGGACCTTGAGATGCTTGAGCACATCCAGAGGAGTCAACGAGGCTGGTGAGGGGCTTGGAACACGAGCCCTGTGAGGAAGAGCTGAGGGAGCTGGGGTTGTTTAGCCTGGAGAAAAGGAGACTCAGAGGTGACCTTATCACTCTCTGCAATTTCCTGGAAGGTGGTTGTAGTCAGGTGGTCTCTTTCTCTGGTCTCTTTCTCCAGGCAGAAACTGACAGAACAAGAGGACACAGTCTTAAGCTGCACCAGTCAAAGTTTAGGTTAGACATTGGAAAAAAAATCTTTACTGAAAGAATGATTGGGCACTGGAATCATCTGTCCAGGGAGGTGCTGGAGTCATTATCTCCGGAGGTGTTTAAAAAAAGGCTGGATGTGACAAACAGGTTTAGTTGATGAGGAGGTGTTAGGTTAGGTCATAGGTTAGACTAGGTGATCTCAAAGGTCTTTTCCAACCTAGTTCATTCTGTGGTTCTGTGATTCTGTAATCATTAAAAAAACTATTAAAATAGTATGGTGCTCTTGATAATAAAAGCACCCCAAAATTAGTGAGGTATTTTTTGCTTCAGCATCTCTCAGATATCTAAAACTAACCTTGTTGTTTTAGCTGCACTAATAAAAAAATGCAGATATATAATTTCTGTCAGAGCAGAAGTTACCTCAACCATCTCAGGTACTTACACTAAGGTACAATGGTAAATTGTTTAGGGATGTTTGTTTTTATCCCCCTACTGATTTTGAAGAGAACTCAGTCCAGATGATTCATCCTCTATGACACTTCTGTGATGACAGCATGAATCACCCTCATGAGTTCTTGTTTTCCTCTGTCCACTACAACAAGGAAGTTAGAAAGTTCTCAACTGTCACTGAATTTCTACTCTATTAGATAAAGTGATTATCTTTTACTTTTCTGTCTATTTTTATTTCTGCTCATGGAATAAAAACCCCAGAACTACTCCTTCTGTTCCAAGAAAGTATCTAACTTGTTTTCCACTGCTGGGTGCTGGGGATTTACATCAATGTTTTACTTAAAAAAATTACTCAGAAATTGCTAGAGCAGAAATAAATCCATAAAACTAACGTTAGTCTCAATTCTGTCTGTGGTCAAATTAATTTTTATTATAGAATGGAGCTAGGTTTTGAATCTGGGATAAAAACAGGATTGAAAAATCCAGGTATGTTTTAGGTGTTTCTAAGCAGTCAGTGCTTACTCAACATCAAGGTCTTTTCTATCTCGAACTTCCCCACCAGTAACTAGGCAGGGCTGGAAAACAGACTACGTGGAGACACAACTGGGACAGCTCACCCCAGGGGATGTCCAATGCTGTTCATTGTTGTGGCCAGCAATAAAACCTGGGGAAAGGAATAGGAAGGGAGGACATTCAGATTCATGACATTTGTCTTACCAAGTCACTGCTGCATGTGATGAAGCCCTGCTTTCCTAGAGATGGCTGAAACATCTGCCTGCTAATGGGAAGTGATGACTGAAATCCTTATATTCCTTTGCTTGCACAAATGGTTTTGATTCATTTATTAAAACATTTTTATCTTGACACATGAGTGCTTTTGCTTTTGCACTTCCAATTCTTTTTGTCATCCCAATGCAAAGAACTGAGTGTGTGGTTGTGTGGGGCTTAGCTGCCTACCAGTGTTAAGCCACAACCACTCCTAAATTCTTATGCATGACCTGTTTTTCAATGACTTGTGTGGTGGAGATTTTTTTTAGTCTGGCTTACCTATTGAAAATGTGTTTGCACCTACAAGCCTATTAAGTATTACCTTATTATCATTGCATACACCACAGAGATACAATGACTTAAACATTCAATGAAAATATTTTCCTCTTTTTACAGAATTAGTATGCTAATAAAAGGTCTCTTTGTAAGAAAAATAAATGATGAAAATTTGATATAACTGCATCTTTACCCTTGCATCCCTCTTTAGAAAGCTACATATTCCTTACAGGAATTTATTCCAGTCCTTTAGTTGTGCACAGAAGCACACTCACAGAAGATCCAATGACGGCACTATAAAATTCAGTTTTGAATCAAGTTGGAAGCACTATTGGAACAGCTGAACTAGTTGCTTACCAAAGAAATTTTGCACAGATAGTTACAGATCGGTGCTGAAGCATCATTTACATTAACAATCTAGGGCAGTTACTGAAGAAAAAATGTTGTGGTATGTCACTTGACATTTTGTACAAATTAATGATCATTTGGATCAGATATGTCCAAAGGCCAACTTGAGTACTACAACAGTATTCTAAGACTTTGACACAGCTTGATCAATCTTATGAACAACAGTCCATCAGTCCATCTGAGCCAATTAACCTCACTTCAGGTGCTTAGTTTCTTTATTAAGTGTTTTTTTCCTCTACTGCATGAATATGTGATTGGGTATTTTTGGTTTTGTTTGGTTTTGTTTGGGTGATTTTTTTTTTTTTTTTTTTTTTTGTGTTGTGGTGTTTTTTTTTTTTTTTTTTTTTGTGTTGTGGTGTTTTTTTTTTTTTTTTTTTTTGTGTGTGTGTGTGTGTGTGTGGTTTTTTGGGTTTTTTTTTTTGTTTTGTTTTTGTTTTTGTTTTTGTTGGTTTGGTTTTTGCTGGTTCAGTTTGGTTTGTTTTCTAATTTTTTTTCACAGAGTCTCAGTTATTCAACACTTTAACTGGTACTATAACTTCATTAATTACATGAGCTTCCTCTATGCAGACAGTGTATCAAATGAACTTTTTTTGTGTGAGTCAGAAAGACAGTCTGAATAAGGGTTTAAGTGTTTACTACAATATGGTAGCACTATTTACTAAATGCAGCTTTTACACTAAAAGACAGATAAGAACTTGGATGACGAATACCAATATTAATTTTGTAGAATGTAGCCAAGTTTCCAGATTTTTAATTCAGTTAAAAAATTACAACAGTAGTTCAATAAAATTTGTCATATTAAATTCTGGTTTTTTGATTGTCTTCAGAATATTTTAATCATAAATTATGATATTAAATTTCTCTTCTGACAGTGTTAATTTGGCTATCATATAATTTATATGGCTATCAGAAAAAGACAATGATATGGACTTTTTATTCCCTTTAATTTTATATGTTATTATTCTTCAATAAACATTTTATCCTGTACAGATAGATGAAGCAAATGGGTAGATCTCAATCTCAAACTGGCATAGTGGCATACTTCATATGCTGTGTGACCTTAGGGCTGAAATTGTAGATAAGAATAATTTTCTGTGTTGCATGCATGTACACTGCATTTGAATCAGTTTGAATTGTTCTCAGGTGATGCTCTTAATTTGACAGTACACAAAGGTTACAGTGGTAAAAATTATTTTGTGTGTACGTGTGCTTTGAGGACCTCAACTGTAGCATAAAAGACTTAGGGTCAAGTTCTCTCCACAGGCTCTGCTGATACACTCCCATTTCTCACCTGTGCATGCCCAGTATATGTGATAACTACTCCTTTTCTCATGATGCATTCTATTTCCCTGATATGTTTAGGTTTAATCCCACCTGCTATGAGGCCTCCTAAGGACACAGGAGCAGGCAATTCCCAAACATTGGAAGTCAAGCAGGTGTGCAGAAAGCCATTTTGGCTGAACAGGAAATAAGGTGAAAAGAACTGTGTATGTCCAGCGGAAGCAAGGTCAGGTGATATGGAAAGAAAACAGAGGTGCTGCTTGCCACTGTAAGGGATGGTCACAGGCAGGGTCAGGAGTTGGACTTGATAATCCTTGTGGGTTCCTTCCAGCTCAACATACTCTGCATGTTCTGTGATTCTGTGAAATTTATGGTAGATATTAGGAAGAAATGTGTTATTGTGAATGTGGTGAGACAGTGGAACAGAATTGTGGATGCCCTGTCCCTGAATGTGTTCAAGGCCAGGTTGGATGGGATGTTGAGCAATCTGGTCTACTGGGAGCTGTCTCTGCCCATGGCAGGGGGTTAGAACTAAATATTCCTGAAGGGCCTTTCCAAGCCAAAACATTATATGATTATATGATTCTAACAGAGGCAAAGATTACTCCAAAACTGAGACTTGATAGGAAAAGAAGGAATTGAAAAGGAGACCAATTTCAATTGCCATGGTTTGCTACAGTGGAAGCTTTGCTTACTACAGATTTTTGTTAAATGATAGAGCTCCAGTGTTGAGATGATTTGGAAATCCAGGACTAACACTTCCTTTACCATCTACTATTATCAAGACACTGGACAGATGGGGTACAAATTAACTGGAATCTTCATTACATGCTCTGCTTCTTGTTTGCATCATCAGCCATTTAGCCATTGAGCTTCTTTCCTTAGTGCCATTTTTCTTCCCATACTCAATGATGTTTACTTGCAAAATGACATTTACTTATAAAGTGACAGTCTTTTTCACCCTCAAGTGACATTTCTATGGCACACTGTGCAAATGTTTGGCAAAGATTTGCTGGATCGATTAGAAGAAACAAAGGAAAAACACACAACAGATGTTGATTTTCTTGTAGCTGTGACTATTGTTTTGAAAGACTGACACAGAAATTTTAGGTTTTTCTGTCTTCTTGCCAGCAATATAAAAAATCTTGCCTGACTGCAACACACAAATACTCTTACCTTCATTAAACTGACTCTAAAGACTCCTAATAAGGGAGGACGTGTGTCATCATTCACAAGGTGACCTGTTCTGAGAACAGCAAAACCATTACAGGACAGTCACGTATCAATTATGGAATTAGATGAACTAGTTTGCATTGACCTTACAGAAGTCTTTTCTCTAGCATCATAGAAAGAAAGACCCATTTTCCCCAGCATTTCCTTCATTTAACTATTGCATTCATTTTTAAGAGAAATTAGAGTTTCAGTAAAATCCTTAGTCTGGTGAATATTTTTATTTTAAAGTATAATTTTCCATTCCTTTGGTAATGAAAATTTCCTGAATGAATGGATACAAGAACTAAGAAATGTGTTGATATGATGATGCATCACATGACCTTCAGGAACTATTTGACGTGTTCTTTTAGATTTGTGCATTTTCTTATGCTTTGCAGAAACAATTAATCTGGTCTTGCCAAAACCTCAGCCATTAAAGACCCAGTGCTTTTGACTGAATCCGTAGTTCACTGAAGTTGGCACCACTCGCTCATAATCTTTAAGGTCAGTTTTAAAGGAAACAGTCAAAATATACCATCTTTCCATGCTGATTTAGAAATTTTTGATAAAAGTCCATGGCAATAAAAAATGCCTGGATGTTTATGCTAAAATCAACACTAGATGTAACTAAATAGTCTAACCATACTCATCTAAAATCATTTTATACAACTGACAATGTCTGGGACATCTGCGTAGGATTTTAAATACACGGCAGAGGCCATTGTGGGATATACAAAGCCTTCTAGAGCAGCGACTGGATTCCAAAGGGAATACTCTACTGGATCTCAAATGACTCTAAACTTTTTAAGTCTAAGATGCTCAATTTTCTTCTTG
>WEIU01012910.1:23035-34983 GCA_013389925.1 Aegithalos caudatus | reverse complement strand
AGCAACTGTGATAACAATATTACACAGATAAGATATAGACAGCCGTAGACAACCATTGTCAAAACCTTTCTTGTCTGTACTCCAAGTCACATGATTAAATCCTGGCATTTTTTGTTAGCTAGAGACTGATTTAGCAGTCAGATAGTGTACATCACAATTTAATTGTTATTATCTATTTTTTCTTAGTTTAATTCCAAGACAGCTCTTTGTTTCTGTGAACATTTTTGGGATGGTCTTTCTTCACTTTTTTAATCTTTTGAAATTGACATTTGAAAACCCCTCAGATTCTCATGTAATTCTTGTGGACACAGGGTGAATTTACAATAAACAAATGTTTTCAGAGAAGACAAAAGAGGAAGAAATAAAACTCATCAACTCAAGAAAAAAATCATTGTACATGTTAAACATTGGAACTTAGCACCGAGGTAGCTTTTCCATGTGGCATACTGAATAACAAGTTGCCACTCAAATTTTCTTGAAATTCCCTCTGAAGACTTTTTTTTTTTTTCCCCCAACTTATCATTATATATTTTTGTGTTTATTTCAGTTTTGTTCTGTGTCCCAACACGCTACGGCTAAATAAAATGCCCCAGGCTCAGGAAGTGCTTGGAAACACACTTGGAACAAAGACTTGACACAAGATTTGCACAAGTTAGACATAACTAATTGGAAGGTCTTTTTTGAAAATCTGGACACTACCACTTCTTATCTTGCCAGGATTTTTGAAAAGAACAGACTCTGAGTGCTGTACTTCTGGCTCCGTGTTCTGGATGCATGATAACATAATTACAGGATGAAATTTTTAAATTACAAATTAACTGCATTTTGGAGCACACGCCTCTGTATAATCATTATAAACCTTGTGCTCCAGAAACAAATTTCTGAAACAGGAATTTTAATGTGCTTAAGTTTATACCTGCTAGGACTTAGATGAATAGAACAGCATTTTAATTCTAATAGGAGATGACTTACACAACATGAAACATTATTTCTAAGCCTAAATTCAGTACTACAATCTATAAATTCTGCCTACCTAGACTTCACAGGGGCCTGGAATGCCCTAGGTGAGTCAGATTTCTGTCAAAACCTTCCCTGAGGGCTAAAATTTGAACTACTGTGCATTCTTAGAGCAGACTTCAATGTTACTGCTTTGATCTCTTCAACTAAAAATTATTGACTTAAAAATTATACTATATCCACTTTTTATTCTTAAAATTTGCTTTTTTAATCTAGTTCTTTTCCAATGTGTAACAAAGAGAGCAGCTGATAACAAAGGCTAACCTAACTGGAATACTAGGTTCTATCCTGCAGTGCTTTCTTCATTCAGAATGGCCTGAAACTCATGGGAGTTTTCACTGTTGAATGTAGTGATTTTGATTTAGACAATAGATCAAGAGCAACTGGCTTGATTCAGATCCAACAACTTTAGTGTAATTTCTTTTTATCATATATGAACTGCTGCTATTAAATGTATTGTACTTTGGCTATACTGTCATCTTTTTTCTCATATATGCACAGAAAAATTGTACTGCTTATGTCAATATATTCTCTTTTATTCCTAACCGCCTTCTAATGTTTGGTATTTGTATCAGCGCTGAATAACACAGAAAAAAAAAAAAAAAGGAAAAAAAAAGAAACTATATAACCCAAAGGACTTGCAAGCTGGTGCAAAAAACAGCTATCCGATGCCAGATGAAATGTTTTAAGTTATGTAATACCTCAACAGAAAACTGGAAATTAGGCATGAGCCTATGAAAAACCTAAATCATTCTGGATCAACAACTGAGGACCAGACCTGTGACATTAGAAATGGCATTAGACACATATTGCTGGATCACTGCTAGTGTGAAAGAAACAGCTTTGTGTGTCCTATGAAGTATCTCTGTACTGAGGTACTAAAATATGAAGAAGATCTATGACAGTCCCCCTGATTAGAAATGATATTACTCAGACTATGTTAAGAGTCAATGAGGACTAATTAAACCAATCTGGTTCTATTTTAAGGATGAATCTTTAGTCAGCATAGAAAATTTAAGACACCCAAAACAAGGCTCCTTTAGAATAGAGTAGCATGGTAAAGAACACCACTACCCAGACACTGCAGTGATACATTAGCAAAAAGATTTTATTTTTTATAATTGTGAGCTGAAAAATATCTTTTATCTGAAAGTGGATGGAAAGCATATTTAAGCCTTTTCTCTATTTATTTAAATTACAGACATGTCTCAGCCTTGTCTACTTTGTAATGCAGGTTTTGACCTATGTGTCTTTTTAATTTTTCAAGTGTGTGATATTGCACCCATCCTGGTCAGGCTAAACAATTAATGGGCCCTTTTTTACTGCTATTGCAAAAAGAAGTTTCAAAAAGTAGTCTTAGAGAACACGAGATCTGAATGACGTCTAGAAACAGACCCTCTCAGACCTTGCAGAATTACCAGAATTTGCCTTTGGTCATCATACAGAACCAATAATTATTGCATTTTTTTTAACTATTCAGAATTTTTTTTTTATGTTTGCTGTGAATTTTTGCTGGCACAAAATTTCTCTCACAGAGACATTCACAGAGATTAGGCACTTTATGCAAAAAAAACATTAGACAAGCAAAAAATTATGAACCCTTGATGAACAAGCTGTAAACAGAGGTAAGAGTTGAATTTGCAAGTATTAGTTTGACTG
Organism: Aegithalos caudatus; assembly: GCA_013389925.1. Lineage (NCBI taxonomy): Eukaryota > Metazoa > Chordata > Aves > Passeriformes > Aegithalidae > Aegithalos > Aegithalos caudatus. The sequence goes on along the minus strand of WEIU01012910.1, from coordinate 32,307 downwards.
TACTCATGTGGACAATTTCTATTTAATTTAGTAGAATTGAAAACCACTGATAGTTCTGTGTGACTCATTACAGATCTTTAAAATGCTCAAGATAACATCTCTGATGTATAATGATCTTCTTTAAAATAAATGTAATTTAAGATTTTTAAAGACAATCAATGTTTAGCTCTGACTGTCATTTCCTAGGGCACCATAAATGGCATATATATCTGACACCAATTTTCACACACTTTTTCATGATTTTCTGCAGATTACATTTAAAGAATTTTATGAGAAGAATATTTTATAAGTCGCAAACCTGATGTCCATCCTTAAAACTAGCCTTTTATATCCAGAAAAACATGAGTGAATCACTTTTCACTTTGCCTTCATTTCCACCAAAAGCAATCTCGGTTTTGATATTACACATGCAAGTTACACTCTAATTTCAGGTTACCCTAACTCAACACCTGTGGCTTGAAGGGACACTCAGCCTCTGTTAAAGGGATTAGCTGACCAAGGAACACCCAAAGAACACCAGTCAGAGTTTATAAGGAATTGTGAAAGGCCATCCTCACACAGAGGATGAAAAACCACTTCAGTTTATCATGACAGTCTGAAGCAGATGCAGAACAATACACCATAGCACCAAGTGAACTAATATGGATCCACATTAACTGGACTTACCATATATTACAAATAAGTAAAGCTTATTTTTGACTGCCTTGTTTCTATCTGTGGTTAGGTTAAGGCCGCCTTCTCCTTTTTCTTGTCTTCAATCCACTACTTACCAAGAAAGACCAATTTCATTTGTCCAGTCAGGGGTCTTGTCATTTCTGCCTCAGTATTTATTCTTATTTCTCTGTCCTGTGGTTTTGAGATTTTTTTACTCCACNTGTATTTTTTTTTCCCCCCCGTTTTTTTTTTTTTTTTTTTTTTTTTTTTTTTTTCCCTGTGATATTTAATGAACTTACTTTGGTCTATATTAACACTGTCTTTGAGTACAAATTATACCAAATATTTCCAGGGGCATCTGTTCTTTCTACATCTTTCTTTGGACTTTTTTCAAAAATTGAAACTGCACAAAGGCAAACCAGAAGTCACAGGAGATACCAGTCTATCTCTCAAGGTGGGAAACAGGGATAATGCAATTATAGGTGTAAGAGTGTCTGCATGACATTTAGGTATTCTCTCTAAGAAGAAAGTGGTTGGATTTCTGGGCAGGAGTGTGGCTCATGAAAAGGTTTTCTGTTCTGAAGCAACCAGTAAAACTGAAAGGAGGTAAAATACTAAAATAAATTATATGTATATATATGTGTATATAAAATCCAACAATTTCCAAATGGATGGGACACTGCTTCAGACTCACAAATGCAGGCATCTACAGTAGAGGCACCCTTATACAACATGTATATCTAAGTTTATATTATAGTCAGCCAGTACAAGTAACAAAGCTTAAAAAACAGTCTTGTCTGAATGCAGGCAGCAGAGGTGCCATTCAGTTGTTTTAATTTAATTGGCTGCCGTTATTTAGGAAGTCCTAGGTTATTTTTGTGTGTCTTTAGTTTCTGTTTCAGAATGGCACAGCTTTCTCACACATTGTATGTCAAATACCATTGCCCTATATGCTTGTTTGTGTAGCCTAACGTCTCAAAAGCCATTCAGTAACCATTTTCAGGCACCTGAATCAATCTACTTTTCATATAGTTTAAATATAATTAAATTTACATTTTGTCACTTTATTTTTAAAAGCACAAGACAGGATGTTGTCAGTGTTGCAGTGGGTGGAGGTAGAAAGGTGCCACCATCTTCTGAAGGCATTCCCAAGTGAAGAGCCACCAGGAGTCACAAGCACACTGACACAATCACTCAACATTCACACTGGGTAGCTGTAACAAATCCCTTGGCAGTAAGAAAAGGAAGGGTCTTAATAGAGAGTTCCATGGAGAAGTTTTTATTCCATCTTTACATGAAAGGGTCCAGGGACAAAGGCAGGGGCATTAGGCAGAGGCCAGGGCTTATATATGGGACTGAGTTAGGAACCGGGTCTAATGGGGGAGGGAGAAAGTGGTGCAAAGGTGGGGCAGTGTACAAGGAGAACCAATTTTGCAATGGGCTGAACATGGGTGGAAGATTGCACCAAATCAGGGCCAATGGGGCCTCATGGAAGGGAGAACATTCAAGGGGAAAGACATATAAGGGAAAATGGGGCAAGGAGGGCAACGGGCCAACTGGGAGAGCAGGACTGGAGTACATTTGATTAACATGCAAAGAACTCTGGGAGGAGGCAGCTTCTTCTCATCCTAACATGAAGGGACTTGTCCCAATCAAGGGACATTCTTCCAAGGGAGCCTCAGGTGCTCTAGTTTAGGTGGTGCACTGGCATCGACATGTCAGAGCTTGAGAAAAGTTGGTTCAAAGATTCACTATTCTGACACAGGTTATTTTTAGCTGAGATTACCTAAATCCAGAAAGGGTTTTTCATTTAGATTACTTAGCTGAGTATAGAGAATTAAACAAATTATGCAGCCAACTGAAGCACTTGATAATGCACAAGGGCCCTAGTCAACATGATTGCATACATACTTAGCACACACCTAAGCATTTTGATGTTTGAAGACCAAACAGAACCTTGTAAAAGAACTAAGTGCTTTCAAGTAAGTTGCCTCCTGTCCCACAAGGACATGAAATAAAGATACTTGACTCCAGTCAGCAGACAGAAGAAAATCAGAAGGCTTTATTTACAATTCATTCAGCCTTTTTATAACACGCTGAGCTAAAAAGGCACATTATTGAACCATAGAATTGACACCTCTCTCCATTGGTTAAGTAACAGAAATAGCAAACAACACCTGGGAGAGAGGTTGTTATGGGAAAGAAACTCCTGTTTATGGGAAGTTGTTTGGGAAAAAGGAAAACAATCATAAACTTTCCTTTGGGAAGAGCTAGCAATTCTCAGGCTCAGAAATATTGGGCCCACAGCTTCCCATCTAAAAGTGAGAATCAATGTATCTCTGGCACAGCTGTGGCCCTGTTTATACCAAAATAACCACCTATTTAAAAACAGAATAGGAGTGGTCAGAATAAGAGATCTTCGGAAGAAAAAAATATTTGGTTTAGATTTGGGTTGGTTTAGATTTGGTTTCTTTTTTAAAATTTTATGAGAATGTTAAACCAAGGTTTGCTGCTGTCATGAAAACAGGACACTTGTTTTAATGGTCACACAACATTTTTCACTAAATACATTATGAATGATAAAATAAACCAAGTTTTTTAACTTCAAAAAACATTTTAGATATTCATAGTCAACTGTAGGTTTCTACAAAGCCAGGTACAAACAATTAATGAATAATAAAGTACCTCTCCCTGGAAAGTACTTTTGACATGTACCACCTTTCTTTCTAATTTAATCCTTCAATTTGAATAGTATTCTAGAAGTAGCTATGGGTTAAAGCTAGATTATGAGTTATAAATTATGTATATGATGAGATTCTGTGCATTATTATTTTGTTTCTTCTTTTTATGTCTCCCTCTCCTTTCCCATAGTTCATATCTGATCACACGACTTTACATGATTTCACTTTTTTCCCACCACCCCCTCTTTTTTTTTTTTTTTTTTTTTTTTTTTTTTTTTTTTTTTTTTTTTTTTTTTTTTTTTTGTAAACTTCTTACATTTCTAAACAATGTAAGTATCCTGGCATGTACCATCTTTGACAAGTCAGACGAATTATTTCTAGAGTACTGTCAGGTTAGATAAGCTTTCCATCCTGTGTTAAATCCTGTGTTGGAGTGCTTAATTCTAACACAACCTTCCACAGTCTGCCACCATGACATTAGGAATCTACTGATACATGGAGGAAGTACATCTGGAAATTGAACAATTAATTGAACTTTTACAATATGACTTTCTCTATAAATTTCAAAATTTATTAGCATAATTCATGTTAAATAGGAATATAAAGTTGTTTCATAGCATGAAGAATTTTTCAGTTTAATTATATACACATATCTATATATGTCTGTATGTATGTATCCATATATATATTTTTGTGTGTAAGCAGAGACACAACAAAATGTAAGTATTAAAGAGATGCATGTGTTTATATTGAAATTATTTTTTCAAATAGGTTCAAAAAAGGATATTACTATAAATGTCTGTCTATTTTTCTATTATTATTATCATTATTATTAAAATTTCCTTAGTGGCTTTCTGTTTCTGGAGTTTTATTATTATGTACGTTTAACTTTTTTTTAGTATGTTTGTCAGCTATCGAAGGCCAATTTTATTGTGGTATAGATATGGAAATACATGTGGCATATCTCTGTACCTAGAAAGAAAATTTGATCACAAACATGGAAATTCATGGCAAAAGTATCAATTAAATTAATTCCACAGTTATGAATAACTGAAAAGAGGTGACTTTGTCACAATACCTTTTCTAACACTTTGCATCATTCTACAACCTATTTAATAAATTATTTCTCAAGAAAAAAGTGAGAGATTTGAAGCGAGAGTGGAAAAATTACTGAGATTTTAAGAACTGATTTAAAGCAAATGAATCAAGATGATCAAGTTTTTAAGCCTTAAAAGACTGTCAGATTATACTCCGGTATTGCCTAACATGAGAATATATGAGCAAAATATTTCTAAGATTCAGTAACAAAAAATATATCTAGATAAATTTAGAATTTAAAATAGAACTAAGACACATTTGCTTAATAATTATGGATTTTAATCATCATTGGATATGCAGGATTCTCTCTCACATGAAGTCTTTAACCCAAGAAAGACTGTTTTTCACTGAAAATTCTCTTTCATTGCAAAGCAATGAACTTGACCAAGAACTTTAAAGTGATATTCCAATGGGCTTGGTTGTAGAAGAAATCAGAATAGATTAAGATAATTATTCCTTCTTGGGGTGGGTGGCTTTGTTTGTTTGTTTTTTGCTTTGTTTTGGGTGTTTTTTGTTTTTTTTTTTTAATTGTTGTGGGTTTTGTTTTGTTTTGTTTTTAATCTCTCCTTAGGAAAGGAACATGGCAGTAATATTCTACTTTACTAATGCCTCACCATGTACTCTTTGGCATGTCAGTGCCAGGGTGAATCAGGTGAAAACTTATGAGAAAACGAAGAAAAAGAAAGGAACAGGAAATGGCCTTTGTTTTGTGTTTGATGGTACAATTCTGTGAATCAGAAGACAGTCTTCTGTGAAGACAACGAACTAACATTTGGAAAAAAAAAAACAGTGTATTTCACCTATCTATCTTGACACCAAATAGATTAGGATTTTTTTTGTTGCTTGGTGCAAAGACAAATATATATAGTAACCTTGAAAGGATAAATTTTGTCAGTGTTGCTATTCTATTTTAATTATTTTAGTCTTGAACAATCTAGAAATTAACCTTCCTTTCCATCTTCCATACCCATCCATCTATTGTTCATGCCTCAACTTTATATACCTTTATAAATTACTAATTCCTTGATGGACAGTGACAAATACCCTAGCAAATTTCTAGTTGTATGCAATGGAGAATTCTGTAGGGCTCTGATTTGTAACTTTAATCAAGTGCTCTGTCAGACAAATGGTTCAATTAATATGATTATATATACAGTTAGAGGTGCCCTGGCTATGAATACAGGACAACTTCCCACACTGAAATTCCAAAAGCCACATATATCTCAAAGAAAAGTTAACTTCTTGCAATTAAGAACTGCTTTAGGAATGTTGGTAGTAAAATGCAAGCCTAAATCTAGCAGTAATTTTCCAAGTACAACATTTCTGCTGGTGAATATCCAAATGTTAGAGCAGATAATGACACATGCATCTAAAATATTTCAAATATTTTCTCCTATGGCACCCAATTTGTCCTGATCTTTTCATTTTTTAGCCCACTATATGTTAGGTTATCATGTTTTACATGCTATTAACTTCCTACTCAACTGGGGGATGAAACTTGTGATTTCAAAAAAGTCCATATATTTTCATTTTCCCATCACAGAATAGTAATTGTTGTTATTTAAAGATATTTGAAAGGAATTCATCATAGCTGATATTGCAAATTGCTGCATTTATAACATGGAAATTGTCTTAGTAGTTAGATATTTTTCATTAAAATCACAATCTATAATTTATACTACTAATAAATAGGTCTAATGAGTATATAGTCTCAAAAATATCTATGGCTTTATTTAATAAAAGGTATGAGGATTCTTAAAATTCTGATTTGAAGTATCCAACTTTATTCTGAAGCAGGACACAAAATCTCTAATTTGGGTCCTTAAATACTTATGCATAATACCAGGACAGACAGGTAACTCAAAATGGAATGTAGAAACCAAAATTCAGGAAAGCAAATATAGAGGCAGAGGTGAACTTCTTCCTAACTTGTTGGCAACAGGACTGCCTCTTGGAACTGACAGTGAGGAACTGTTCTGGTGAAAGGAGACCAAAAGGCAATTCTTCCTTTCTTGGAAAGTAAATATAACCTGTATTAAATTCTGCTCACTGGGAACATGTCCTAAGTTTTGATGATAACAAACACTGATAGCATCTTCATTTTGTCCAGTCTTGATGTGCCATTTGCAGGTTCTGAACAATATTAGGCTTTGATCTATCCAGGGTCATAAATCTGAGTGATATACAGAGGTGCTATTTAAATTGTGAGGTAAGCATCAGTAATAAAAGGAAAGTACTAATACAGGTTAAATGACACTAAATTGAAAGGACAGATGCCCCAGGAGCCAACATTTTTAGCCTGTGATGTCTACTAAATTCTAACTCCAAGGACTGTGGTTACTTGTTACCTCTAATATAAATTGGATTTTCACCTTTTAAGGGTATCAGTCACTTTGCTTTGTGAATTGGCAATTAATTTTGAAGAACACAAACTATTGCTCTTCAATATAAATAATAAAGACAATAACACTGTATTTTAAAGTACTGCATATATTAGAAACTAATTGCATGCAAGAAATCACTAACCACAGTTAATTGCCATTAGATTGCCATTTTGCTGTTTGAATAATGAAAGTTTAAACTCCTTGAATTTGCTTTGTTCTTTGTAACATGATTTGGTATTTAAAATATTTTAAGATATCATGCCTTTTTTTCCATGGTGTTTAAATGCTTAAGGGGAAAACCTCTAAGACCTCAATATTGTAATTTGGAGACTCTAGGTTTTAATGAGAGTTTTTCAGTTTGACTCTTTAGGCATTCCTTGTTCATTATCTCATCTGTGACCTTCAAATATTCTGGAAGGAGATATTGAGATAATAAGATTTCTACTTTTAGCATGTTTGTTTTATGTACATTGAGGTCTCTAAATGGTGATAAGGAGGGCAGGAGAGAAATTCTGTCTGTAGAATATTTGTTTCTCTTACCATATCACCTCACTGATGCCCTCCCTGCTGCCTTTCTGTGCTCTTTGCAATAGTTGTTTCTACAGGACTAGATGTCTAATTTCTCTCTGCATCTCATATCTTGTGTCTGGATATGATACCAGGATCTTGTCAGAGAAAGGGATTAGAAAGTATGGGCAATGTAAAATGATGGGCAAGAATGACCTTTCAGTAGTGATTGCCTCACAGAGCTGGATTTTACTAGACATTGATAAGGCTAGGCTGCAGGACCTCCTTCAGGTTATTTGAGCGCATGCTCACGAATGGCTAGTGCATTAGCTGTGATCCCTAATGAGCTTAAGCAAATGCTAGAAAGAGAACAAGAAAATATGTGACTAGAATAATTGTGGATAATTGCTCATAAAGAAGAGCTAGATGAAAAACTTTTAAAGCAAACAAATGCTAATCCTTTTTGAAAAAACTGGAGATGGGAAAAAAAAGGGTGAATTATTCTAGAAATATAATTATATTCCCTCTTTTCTTTTTTCCTGATAAAGGCAAGGGCATGAATCTATGTACATTTGTACTATGTCAGTATAGCATATACTCTTTATCATTGACCTTAGAGAGATAAGATGCCTATTTAAGACACATTTAGTAAATCAATTTCCATCAAAGGCATAAGGTATTCTGTCTGTGTTGAAAAAAACCCACTGAAGATATTGTGACATTTAAACAGCAAGGTCTTCATGTCCACATTAGCCCAGAATATGACAGTATCAACTGACTTATCCATGGGAATATAAAAACATTTCTTCAGAAAGATACCTTTGCTTGTAACAAAGATCAGTACTCAGCTGTTCCTATCTTTTTGATTTATTAAACAAAAAAACCACAGTGATTATATTTATTTAAAGGGAGAAATATAAACATTTTGATAATAGATCAAATTTACTGGACTAGTCAAAAGGTAAAATGTATGCCTTAAAAATATACTTTTGAAAACAGGTGTGCATTGTCTTCAATATCACAAATATCAATAAGCAAAAAATGTAGATATGAGTTGCAGTTTCCTACAATTCTTACATATAATTTTACCTCAGATATAGAGGAAATTAGAATAATTCAATTGTGGGTTTTTTGAAAGCTAACAGCTAAAAGGACTAGTGGCGCTAACACTTCTAGATCCGAGTGTTTTGTTCCCAGGCACACAGCTCAGAAAAATAAAGGACGCATCTTCATTATCTTCAGTAATGAAGGAAGAATCCATTGAACATATTAACATTTTTAATTATTTATGGCATTTGGGATGAGTCAGAAAGGTATCCATTTTGTTATTTAATAACTTAAATGATTAAAGATTCATTATGTCATTGATCAACCAGAAACAGTTGTGCTGAAAGACTGAAGATCTATTCTGTTAGATAGCAGGCAGCTCCTGAAAGATGTTTGAGAAATATCTTTATCTTTCAAATTTGAAAGAGCTGCCATCTGGAGCTGTTATTTCCACTTTTTGCTGAGCATCACTCTCTTGGCTAAGAAGCAAAGTCATGTGTTCTTTTTGGGATAGCTTATTTATGTAGTCTTGTCACCAAGTAATTTTCAGTGAGAGTCAATCTTCCAAAAACAGGGATTTTCAGAGGCAAATCTTCACAGAGATTGGACAACTTTTCAAATCAAATGGTCTGGGTATATCACCTCTACATAGCCAGTTAATCCACCGTCATTTCTTTTTCAGAGTTTTTGGTTGGTATTCTATATAAACTGATAAGAAAAATAAACTGAATGAAACTGGACCCATAGTCTGTTGTGGAAACTGGTGCAATAGAGTTGAGATTTGAGATAGGCACGACATGCAGTGCAAGCAGTCACTGCTTTCTAGTTCTCTATGCATGTGACCTTGCTGAAATACACACTTTTAGAAACTACTTTTTTTTTTTTTTTTTTTTTTTGGTAC
>WEIU01012908.1:192592-218737 GCA_013389925.1 Aegithalos caudatus | reverse complement strand
TCGGCTCCGCTCGGCTCCGCTGCCCGCCCGCCATGGCCCGGCGCAGCGCCCTCTCCATCCGCATCGTGGAGGGCAGGAACCTGCCCGCCAAGGACATGTAAGTGCCCCCGCGGCGGCCGGGAGTGGTTCGGGGCAGGGGCATCCCGGTGGGATTCACCGCTTTCCCAGGAGTGCTGCGGGGTGTCCCCCCAACAGGTCCCTGATGGGGACACCACCCTCAGAGCGTCCTCCCTGCTTTGGGGGGTTTTCCAGAACGGTTTTGGGCCCCCCCGAGCTGTGCATGTGATTTAGGGGCTCAGCCCCAGGTGGCTTTAGGATCCCCTTTTGGGGTATCACCCCTTGAGGTGTTCCCTCCAGGATGGCTTTGGAGTCGCCCTGCAGAATTGAGGATTCCCCCCAGGGTGGCTTTAGGATCTTCACCCCCCCTAGCAGTGTGTTTACTTTGGGGGTTCCCTTCAGGGTACATTTGGGGTACCCCCCCAGCAGTGCTTTGCTTTGGGGATTCCTCCAGTGTGGTTTTGGGATCCCCCTTGCTCTGGGGGTTCCCTTCAGGACATTTTTGTGTGCCCCCAGCAGTTCTTATCGCTTTGGGGGCTCCCTCAGGAGTGCTGTGATTCCCCCCCGATTTGGAGACACCCCCCGGGATGGGGTTGAGGTTTCCCCCACAGCAGTTTTGGGTACCCCAAGCTGTGCTCCCGCTTTGGGGGCTCCCCCTGTGCTGCCACGGGGCAGGGCTGTCCCCCCACAGAGGGATCCCAGACCCGGTACATCCATCCCCAAAGGAGCAAGGGCTGCCCCAGTGCCGTGTCCCCAGTCCCGGCTCCATCCCACCTGGCTGAGGTCCGGGGGGCAGCCCTTGGGCCGGGATTTCCCTCGCAGAAAATCCCGGTGTTCTCCTCATGGCTCTGATCCTTATGGGGCGGGATGTGGGGACAGCACCGGGGTGCCCCAGCCGCCACCAAGGCAGCGGGAATGCTGCTGAGGAGCTCTCGGCAGCCGGAAAACCAACAAAAATCCCTGCAGCCGTCATGGAAAAAGAGGATAAACATGGAAAGAAATATGACTTTTTTTTTTTTTTTCTTCTCTCTTCTTCTTTTTTTAAATCCCGTGTGTCAGGGCCTAATTTTTAAATCCCTTGGCACAGCTCCCCGCCGGAGCTTGACCCAGCACGGGCAGGCTCTGGATTTCGGGAGGCTCGGGATTTTGGGAGAACCGCAAAGCCTCCGTGCCCAGCGCCTGGAGCGGAGCTTCCCGGCCCGGTGGCTTTGGGACGTGGCGCTGGGCTGGGACAGCGGGAAGGGAAACCCGAGCGCGACCTTGGCCGTGTCTGGCCCCGGCCCCGTCCCCGCTGCCTCGGGGGATCCGGTTCCCCGCCCTGGCACGGTTTTTTGGGATCGCTGGTTTCCTCCGGGGAATTCCCTCTGCGGGGTGTCCCCGCTGCATGCGCAGCTCAGACCCTGCCGGTAACAGCCAGGGGTGATGGAGCAACCACAAATCCCCACGGGGAACCCCCAGATCCCCCAGGATTTGGCACAGGGAGTGATGGGAGCCCCCCCAGCTGAGGTTGTCAAATCTCCCCCTTATCTTTATCCCAGGAAAGCAACAGAAAGGGTCTGCCTGATTTATTTTAGAAGGGTTTTAATTTTTAAATTTACTTTATTTAGTATTGATTTTTTAAAAATGTGACATTTAATTTCTTGTATTTGAATTTCTGTTTTATTATTTATTTATTTTATTGGATTGTTTTGACGTTGGGATAATAAATAACGCCGATAATTTTTAATCTTTAATTTATTCTAATCTAGTCTATTTTTATTTCAGTATATTCACGTTTTAATTTTTATTTCGTTATTTATTTTTTAAAATATTTTTTATTTAATTTTTCTCTTTTTTTAAAAAAATTCTTCATTTAATACTCCGTGTTTCATTTTATCTTTTTTTTTCCTGTATTTTTTCTTTTATTTTAAATTATCTTTTAAATTTTTAATTCATTTTTTCTTGTATTTTTCTTTTATTTTTAATTCTCTTTTTAATTTTTAATTCATTTTTTCTTGTATTTTTCTTTTAAATTTTAGCTCTATTTTTCTTTCAATTTTTAATTTTTTTTCCTATCAATAATTCCATTGTTTCTTTCCTATTTAGTTCTAATTTTTATTGAAATTTGTATTCATTTTCTCACCACCCCCCAGGGCAGAACAGCCCTGCTGCCTACACCAGTTAATTTTTAATTCCGTCCCTCCGCGGCTCCTTTGGAGGGGCGGCTGCGGGTTCCTCTCCCCTTCCCCCACTCCTGCCTGGGCTCATTTCCTCTTTCCAAAACCTGCCCTTCCCTTTTCCATCTCCTTCGCTTCACCCAGCGTGCCAGGGTGGGTCTCCAAGCCAGCCCCGAACGCCACAAATCCCTCGGCGACATCCCGGCCCAGGGATGCTGTGCGGGCTGTGTCACACAGCGCCTGCCTTTGGAGCAGGGATTGCTCCTCATCCCAAGGCTCCGTCTGGAACGGCAGCTCGGACACCTCCTGCCGAGGGCGGATTCTGCCCATCCTGTGTTTGAATCCCTGGAAAACGCCACGCCTGAGTGGCTTCCCTGGCCGTGCTGGATGTCCCCACGCTGGGGACAAGGGTTTGCGGCTGGCACCCGAGGCAGCCCCGCGTTGCCGGGCGCAGCTGGAGCGGGCAGCTGTTCCCGTTCCGCCTGCCCGCTCCCGGCATCCCCGATGGTTTGCACAAGGCAGGAAATGTCAGCAATGCGCTCCGCTTAATGGCACTTCACCCGCGGCTCGCCTTAAAAATCCTCTCCGGAGGGTGCCTGGGATGGAATGGGAGCGGGAGGAGGAGAGCGGCTCTTGGCAACCTGCTGCGTTCCCAGCGGGGGTGAAGGATGGAAGCGCCTGGGAACGGGGATGTTGTTGTGGTACCCGGGATGCACAGACCCAAGAAAACCCTGCTGCCGTGTTTAGCAGGGCAGGGAGCCCCCAAACCCTTTCAGTCCCCTCCAACCCCGTTTGATTCCCCCCAAACCCCATTCAGTCCCCCTCAAAACCCTTTCAGTCCTCTCCAATCCCATTCGAATCCCCCAAAATCCCTTTCACTCCCCTCCAACTCCTTCAGTCCCTCCAAAACCCCTTTGGATTCCCCCAAACTCTTTCAGTCGTCCCCAAAACCCTTTCAACTCCCCAGCAGCTGCCTCTCAGCCTCCCTGGATTTGGGATGTGGAAATCACTCAGTGCCTGTGCACCCTCCCTTTCTCCAGGACACTCTGGCTGGCTGACAGTGCCACTGGGATTGGTGTTAATGAGTTATCCGTGCTCCAAGCTGCTCCCTGCCAGTGGGATGGGAGCCACAACCTTTCCATGACCTTGGCCAGCCCCCAGGTCCTGGCTCCTCTGTCCCTGGCCGCAGTCCCCACCCCTGACCCTGTTTCTGATGAAGCTGTAAAACCGTGATTATTTCTTGGCAAGGGTGACTCAGGTTGTCCCCAGGGAGGAAGCACGGTCCAAGCATGGTGGTGGCTGCCCTTCACACCTTCTGCATCCCTGGGGGTGTCCCTAGGGGTGTCCCCATCCCTTTGGGAGTGTTGGGGCTCTGGGGACACTCTGGGGCTGGAGGAGGCTGCTGTGGTCTCACTCCCGGTGTGTGAAATTGAGCTGCAGGTGCCCGAAGCTGTTTCGGGGAAAGGGTGGGGTTTGTTTGCTCCTTGCCTTCCTGTGTGGAAAAGGAAAAGCCACTTGTGGCAGCCAGCAGGACACAGGGGCCGGACACGGCCAGGGAGGAGTGGCCCCGGCCTGGAAGCCAAGCTGGGGTCACCCTGTGCTGGCAGCTGTGGCCAAGTCCCTCCTGGAAGCCTTTGGCAGCCTCTGTCAAACCCCAGCCTCCCCTCAGGGCTTTGTCTCTGTTCTGGGGGGGCTGTCAGGGCTGAAGGCTTTGGTCACCCATGGCCACGAGGGTCCTGTGGGTTGGGGGGTGGCCAGGCCGTGGCTGGTGGCACTGACAGAGCTGTCCCTTGTCCTAGCACGGGCAGCAGTGACCCGTACTGCATCGTGAAGATCGACGATGAGGCCATCATCAGGTGAGTGGCCCAGCTCCCTGGCTGGTCCCTGCAACTGCTGGAGCCCCAAACCTTCCTCCTGGCAGGTGTCTCCAACTGCTGCAGGCACATTAGTGTTATGAGTGTTGTTAAGATCATTATTTGTTATTATTTATCATTCACTGTTATTCCCTACTTTGGGCTGGGATGCTCCTGTGACACAGAAGCGTCCAACAGCTCATGGCCCCCCCCTTTCCTTATACCCCACCCTGTGTCTTGCCAGCCCAGAGCCACAAGACAGGACAGGGACGGGGACAGACACTCATCCCCACCCCAGCTGAGGGTTGCAAACTCTGGGTGCTGCCCCCAAGAGCTGGGGAGGTCCCAGGGCTGGGGAGTACCCCAGAGAGGGAGCCCTGTGCCCCCTGTCACCAGTGCCACCTTCCCCACAGGACTGCCACGGTGTGGAAGACGCTGTCCCCGTTCTGGGGGGAGGAATACGAGGTGCAGCTCCAGCCTGGGTTCCACAGCATCTCCATCTACGTCATGGACGAGGATGCACTCAGGTGTGCTGGGGACTCCCCTGGTGCCTTTGGATCCTTGTATTCCCTGGTGGTGGCACCAGAGAATCCATGCCTGGCCACACTGCCCTGGACATTGAGACACAGATGGGTGAAGTTATTCCCCAAGGATATTGTCCAGCTGGCAGCAGAGGGTGCCTGATGTGCTCTATGGGGACACTCTGCTGGCCCCAGTCCAGGATCCCCCAAAGTGGGGACTGTCCTACCTGGGCACCAACCCCATGTCGTGTCCTGCTTCCCACTTCTGTTTTCCAGCCGTGATGACATTATTGGGAAGGTCTGCATCACCCGGGACATGCTGGCAGAGCACCCCAAGGGTAGGGGAAAGAGTGGCTGGGGGGTCCCAGGAGGGGCCCATCTCCCATCCCTTGGACGAGCTGGTCCTGAGGGGTTCCCCAATGACCCCTGTGTGGGGATGCCCCCTTTTCCCACAGGATACAGTGGCTGGATGAGCCTCAGTGAGGTGGACCCTGATGAGGAGGTGCAGGGGGAGATCCACCTGCGGGTGGAGGTCCTGGGCAGCCCGGGCAGCCGGCGGCTGCGCTGCTCCGTGCTGGAGGCCAGGTGAGAGGGGACACGAGGGTGACAGGGGCTGTGTGTGCAGCTGGGATGTGGGTGGTGAGTCCAAGCTGCTCCATGACTCAGTTTCCCTGGTGTATTCAGTCCTTTGGGTGCAGAGCATCCTCCTCATCACCCAGCAGTGTGATGGGTGCTGGGGGTGCCGGGGCAGGGTCTGCCTCATCCACAGGGCTTTGGGACATGTAGCTTGAGATTCCCTGAGAGGAGAGTGGATGCCACAGGAGCCTGTAGGTGTTTTGGGAGGTTGGTGGTAAACTCCCCCTGTTCTGGGCAGGGATTTGGCCAGGAAGGACCGGAATGGTGCCTCTGACCCCTTTGTCCGCCTGCGCTACAACGGGAAGACACAGGAGAGCACCGTGAGTGCGGCTTCAGCCATCCCCAACCTGCCAAGGGTGCAGGTGGAACCAATCCACGGGGAAGCCCAGAGCCATCCCAGTCCCCCAGCATCCCCAGCTTGCTGTCCCTGAGGGATACACCCACCCACAAGAGGGGACAAAGCTGTTTCCTTTGCAGGTGGTCAAGAAATCCTGTTACCCACGCTGGAATGAGACCTTTGAGTTCGAGCTGGCCGAGCCCGCCGGGGAGAAGCTCTGCGTGGAGGTGTGGGACTGGGACCTGGTCGGCAGGAACGACTTCCTGGGCAAGGTGAGCCCCAAACCCTTCCATTGCTGCTGGGTCCTGCCCAGCTGCACTCCCAGCCCTCTCCTGCCTTCCCTTCCCAGGTGGTGTTCAGCATCCAGGGGTTGGAAGCAGCCGGGCAGGAGGAGGGGTGGTTCAGGCTGTGGCCAGACAAGTCCAAGCCGACAGAGGATCGGTGAGTTTTGGCACAGGGTGTTGGGGTGTGCTGGGGGAAGGTCACAGTGCCCTCAGGGGCATCAGGGAGGGGGTGTTTTCCTAGGAAACATCATCACTTTGGAGGGGTAACCTGGGGTGTTGGGCCACCTCCTGCTTGGTGAAATATCCATCCATCCCATATCCATCCATCCTCCATCCATCCACCCACCCACCCCCTGCTCCTGCAGGCGCCGGGGCAGCCTGGGCTCGCTGCAGCTGCAGGTGAAGCTTCGGGATGAGACAGTGCTTCCCTCCCACTGCTACCAGCCCCTGGTGCAGCTCCTGTGCCAGGAGGTGAAGTCGGGGTGCCAGGTGAGGGGTCCATGCCCAGCCCTGCTGGAGCACCCACCTTTCCCAGCTCTGTGGGGTCAGCCTGCCTCGGGCTGTCAGGTTATGGTGCCTCTTCCCTCCAGGATGGCCAAGTGCACCTGGTCACCCTCCTGGATGAAACCACCACGGCCGAGTGCCGCCAGGAGGTCGCCATCAACTTGGTCAAACTCTTCCTGGGCCAGGGGCTGGTCAAGGAGTTCCTGGACCTGCTCTTCGAGCTGGAGCTGGCCAAACCCTGTAAGGCTGGAGTGGGGAGTGGAGCTGGAGGCTTCCTTATCATCTCCTGGGGCTGCAAAACCTCCAGGGCCTTTTGTGGGGGTTTTTTTGGGAGTGATGGTTGAGGCTCAGCCATCACTCTGTGGAACCCATCAATCTGTTGGGTTGATCCCAGCAATTCATGGGCTGAGGTTGGTGGAGGAACGGGTGGTTTGACCATGGAAATGGCCAGGGCAGCAGGGCACAGCCTGTGGGAATGACCCCCATGATTGCATTGCCCAGGGATGACCTGTGGCTGTCCCCCAGGCCATGGACCCTCTCCTGTTTTGCAGGTGAGCCCAACACTCTGTTCCGGAGCAACTCTCTGGCCTCAAAATCCATGGAGTCCTTCCTCAAGGTGCTACACCACCCAAAACCTGCCCTTCCCAGGTCATCCTGGCCCAGGGCCGTTCCCAGGGGGAAGAACTGGGAGGGCTGGTGTGTTTGTGCCTTCCCCCAGGGTTGGGAGGCTGGAGAAAATCCACTGGGTGACCCTGTGGCCCATCACTGTCCCCTGTGTGTCCCTCGGCAGGTGACAGGGATGCCATACCTGCACTTTGTCCTGGGACCCACCATCACCCGCGTGTTCGAGGAGAAGAAATACGTGGAGCTGGATCCCGGCAAGGTGGAGATCAAAGACGTCGGGTAAGGATCCGTGGGGCGGCAGGGCAGGGGCGGCCCCGGCTCTGGGGGTGACAGTGACGGTGCCCGCAGGTGCTCGGGGCTGCACCGGGTGCAGACGGAGGGCGAGGTGATCGAGCAGGGCCGACAGCACCTCCAGTCCTACCTGGGCGAGCTCCTGGACGCCATCGTCAGGTCGGCCCCGGCGTGTCCCCCCCTCATCCGCGCCGCCTTCCGCCAGCTCTTCCAGCGCGTCGGGGAGCGCTTCCCGCAGCACCAGGTCGGGCTGTGGCGGGGGATGGCGCGGGCTCCAGCGGGGACATCCCGGGGGACGGGGCTCTCTGAGTGTGGTCCCCAGCGGGGGTCAGTGAGGTCCCCTTTTGGGCGGGGGGGCACCGAGCCCGAACAGCAGCAGATGCATCGCTGTTTGTGGGGTTATCCCGTGCTGGGAGAGACCCTCACGTGTGTCCCCCACCCTCTCGGTGGTCACAGCACGCCAAATTTGTGGCTGTCACCAGCTTCCTGTGCCTGCGCTTCTTCTCCCCGGCCGTGATGACGCCCAAGCTGTTCCAGCTGCGGGACGCGCACGCTGATGCGCGGACCAGCCGCACGCTGCTGCTGCTGGCCAAGGTGCGACAGGGGACACCGGGAAGGGGCTGTGGGGTGTCTGACTGGCTCTCCTCGGGGACAGCCGGGTGTCCTGGGGGTGACACTGCCCCCCCGGGGTCCCCAGGCCATCCAGCTGGTGGGGAACATGGAGCCGGCGGCGGGACGCGCCAAGGAGACGTGGCTGTCACCGCTGCTGCCCGCCCTGCAGCAGGGCACCGCCCGCATGAGGGACTTCATCACCCGCCTGGTGGGCACGGAGGAGGACGGGGGCGAGGAGGAAGGCGAGGGGCGGCCGCTGGGGCCCCCCCCGGCCGTGGTGAAGGAGGGGCTGCTCCTTGTGCACAAGACGCGGGGCAAGGGGCCGCTGCTGGCTGCTGCCGCCGGTAAGAAACTCCATTTCTGCCTCACCGGGGAGTCCCTGAACTTCGGCAAGAGCCCCAGTGCAGAGGTACGGGTGTCCTGGAGGGGCGGGGGGGTGGCGGCGGGGTGGCACTGACCCCTCGCTGTGCGTCCCGTCCATCAGCGCCTCGGTGCCATCGCCCTGGGTGACATCCTGGCGGCCGAGAAGGTGGAGGAGAAGAGCTTCGGCAGCTCCCACGTCATGCAGGTGGTCTACCTGGCCGCGGGCGGGCAGCAGGAGACAGCCTACCTGCAGTGCAAGGTGTGCGGGGGGACAGCGGGGACACCCCGGACGGTGTCCCAGCCCGGGCCGTGTCACCGCCCGCGGTCCCTCTGACTGTCCCCAACCCCGCAGTGTGTCAACGAGCTGAACCAGTGGCTGTCGGCGCTGCGCAAGGTGTGCGGGAACAACCCCCGCGTGCTCCGCTCCTACCACCCCGGCGTCTTCCGCGGGGACAAATGGAGCTGCTGCCACCAGCGGGACAGGACAGGTACGGGGAGGTGGCCCCGGAGCCCCGCGGGGGTGCTGGGGGGGTCCCCCCGGATGGTGACTCTGCTGTCCCGCAGGGTTGGGATGCGACCGGACCCGGCACGGCGTCACCCTGCAGGACTGGAGTGACCCCCTGGAGCCCGCGGTGGAGGCTCAGCGCCTCTTCCAACACCTCCAGGGCCTCCGGGGGACCCTCAGGTGAGTCCCAGCCTCCGGGACCCCTCCCCTGAACCCCCCCTGCAGCCCCTTCTCCTCCTGCCAAGGCCCCGTCCCTGTCCTCCCCCTCTCCCCAGGGAAAAGTACTGGGAGCTGCTGGAGCCGGAGGACGCCCAGAACGGCCCCCGCGGTGAGGGTAGGTTTGGGGTGGGGGCTTAGGGGGTCCCATTGGGGATGTTCTGGTCGGGAGATGTCCCCAGGGGTCACAGGGGGCTGTGGTGGTTCGGGGGTGACCCCAGGGGAGCTGTGGGGTCTCACTGCCGCTCCCTTCTCCCGCAGACGCTCCCCTGCCCGAGGGGCTGAGCCGGCTCTTGGCGGTGCTGGGGGACCTGGAGAGTTGTCACCGCCGGGCGCAGCCCCCGGAGCCCCCGGCCCCGGCCCTGCTGCAGCTGCAGACGTGAGAGAGCCGCTGTCCCCCGCGGGGCTCGGCGGTGACAATAAAGGCACTTTGTACCCTGCATGCCTGTCCCGTCTGTCTGTTGGGGATGGGGACGGGCACCGGGCGGTGCTGCTGGTCACGGTTACACTGGTGACATCTCTTAGGGTCCTGCTGGTGCCGTTTGTGGTGGCATCACTGGTGGCTCTGCTGGTGGCCTGATGAGAGCACTGGTGGGGGTTCTCTTGGCGCTACTGCTGGTGGCACTGCTGCCATTGCTTGATGTCCCCGCTGGTGCCATTCCTGATGGCCCTGCTGCTGCTGGCGGCTCTATTGCTGGCAGCACTGGTGCCATCACTGGTGGCTCTTCTGGTGGCCTGTTGTTGGCAGCGGTGGCATCCCTGGAGTCTCTGCTGATGACCCTGCTGGTGGCACCGTCACCAATGCCCCTGCTGGTGCCAGCTGGTCACCGCGGCGGTGTCTCCAGTGGGGACACCGCGGATGGTGTCTCTGGTGCGTGTTCTCCTGCTGCCACGGCCGATGGCCGCACGGGTGGCCCTGATGCGGGAGCCACCCCTGTCCCTGTCGCGGTCTCCGGGCCCCGCTGGCCCTTGCCCGCAGCGAGTCCTCCAGCCCGCTTGGGGGCGCTGTGGGGTCGCGAGGAGCACCCAGCGGGCGGAAGTGACGTAGAGGAA
This sequence comes from Aegithalos caudatus, assembly GCA_013389925.1. Classification (NCBI taxonomy): domain Eukaryota; kingdom Metazoa; phylum Chordata; class Aves; order Passeriformes; family Aegithalidae; genus Aegithalos; species Aegithalos caudatus. The sequence continues at coordinate 208,725 of WEIU01012908.1, read as the reverse complement.
GTGAAGCGGCGGCCGCCATAGCAACGGCGGGATGAACGCGCCTCCGGCCTTCGAGTCCTTCCTGCTCTTCGAGGGCGAGAAAAAGTGAGGGGATACCCGGGGGGCGAGTAATTAACGCCTAATCAGAGCGAGGGGAGCTGGGGGGAGGGAGCCCTGACCTTTCCCCCGGTTCCCCGCTGTTCCCCGGCCCGTACGGATCCATAACATCCCTGTATCCCATAATCCCGCCAGGATCACCATCAACAAGGACACCAAGGTGCCCAACGCCTGCTTGTTCACCATCAACAAGGAGGACCACACGCTGGGGAACATCATCAAGTCGTAAGTTCAAGCGGGGAGGAAATTTCGGGGGAGGTTTGGGGCTTTCCCACCCTTCGTTTCACTGTTTTGGTTTGGTTTTGTATTTTTTTACATTCCCGTTGCAGGCAGTTGCTCAAAGACCCGCAGGTGTTGTTTGCAGGGTATAAAGTCCCACACCCTCTGGAACATAAAATTATCATCCGTGTCCAAACCACCCCAGATTACAGCCCCCAGGAAGCTTTCACCAATGCCATCACGGACCTGATCAGTGAACTCTCCCTCCTGGAAGAGAGGTTCAGGGTAAGGTCGTTTTGGTTTTTTTTTTCCTTAAAACTGTTTGTGCTGTTGTAATTAATCAAAGGGATGGGGTCGTGTGTCTTAAAGCTGCTGGGTTTTAGGTTTATGAATTAATTCAAGCCACCCTCCTTGCGTTGTTCAGCTGCTGCTGCTCTTAAGTGCATTTTTTTTTGCTTCTCCTGACAAAACTCTGGTATTTTCTCTTCTCCTTGCTTCTGCTCAGTTTATTTATTGATTTGGCCCCTGAATTCTGAGATTTCATCTGCCCAAAATATTACTCAGACAAAATCAGGGAGGTGATATGTACCAGAAAAGGCACCAGGGCACCAATCTGTAAACAAGTTTTGATTTTTATTTCAGTATTGTTTTTCTGGTTGCTGTAGAGATTTCCACTGTGGGTTGTTGTGATTCACAGGAGAGCCAGGAATGATTAACAACTCTTGTCTTAGCCTGTGTATTTTTGTTTTTGCTTTGCAGGTTGCTATTAAGGACAAACAAGAAGGAATTGAGTGAAATACCCCCTCTGGAGCAGGCTGTTACTTCTGAGGCAGAATAAAGTGTCTGGTAGTGGATGAAATATTTAAACCTCCATTCATGGCAAATATTTTCCCCCCTTTCCCACTCCTGTTTAATTTTTGACAGCAGCAGCAATATTTTGAGTTTGGTTTTTGGTTGTTTTTTTTTTTTGTTTTGTTTTGTTTTTTTCATAGCAGACAGGCACTGTGCCCAGAGGATAAATGTCATGTTGGATAAATCATTGAAGTGATTTTTGGAGCTTAAAGGCAAATATTTGTCCTTTGGGGCTGTTGGGGAGGTTGTTGTGGGTACAATTCCAACATGAGGAGCTGCTCAGTGACAGCTGTAGGTGAATTCTCTGCTTTTCCTGCCAAAAAATCCAAGCACTGCCAGCTGAACTGGTATTTTGTTTTATTAAGTGTCATTTCTATAAAACAAATGCACAAACTGTGAAAACTTACAGTAAAAGAAACCGGATGTTTACAATGAACTGATGAGTTTAACAAACTCTTACCTTGTTTTGTTTTTTTTTGTTTTGTTTTTTTCTCCACCTTGCACATAAAGCTGGTCTAGAAAACGTTCATGGGCACATGGGAAACAGTCACTAATACTGCACTAGGTCAAAGCACGGGGGTGGAAGTGTGGCACAGGGGATTAGGACTTTTTCCAGATGGCTGTGATGTTCACACTGGTCAGCACCACAAGGTAGGTGAAGGCAGGGTCTGCCACCACGTTGTTCACCAGGATTTCGGGAGGCTGCTCCCCGTTCACCCGCAGCTCCGGCCACGTCAGGATCTGTGGGGAGAGCACAGGGGTGGGGATCCTCAGGGAAAGGCTCTTCCTTGTCCTGAGGGGCTGCTGGAGCTCTGTGAGATTCCTAAAGGGTTTAGTGCACAGGGGCTTGAACAGGGAGGGATGAGTGAGAACAAATTTTAACCTCAGTCCCAGAGGAACTGATTGGTGGCTTGGCAATGCACTTCCAAAAAAACTGAGGAATCACAGAAGTGTAGAGGTTGGAAAAGACCTCCCAGAGCAGAGCTCTGAGTGCCAGCTCAGGGATGGCAGCCTCTTCCAATACCTGAATAACCCTCAGTGAAGAGATAATGAACACTGGGTCACTTCACAGCTCTAATGCAGCTGCAGAGCAGTGGGTGAGAGCCTTTGGAGTGTTTGATTGTCCTTCCAGAGGGACAGGCAATGAACAGTGACTGCCCAAGAGGGAAATACTGGGCAGAAAAAGGGTGAATGAGCATAGGGAAGCAGTGAGCCCTTTCCTGGCAGGGAATGTTCACTCTGGCTCCCCTCCCCTCCCTGGGGGTGTGGTGCCTGCACACCTGTGCCTCAGTTTAACCAGCATTTTTAGGGCTCTTGTAGGAAAAGCTGCAGGGGGTGACAGATTTGCTTTGCAGCTCCTCCTCCTTGGCCACGCTCTGGAGATTCCTTTTAACTGCTTGTGAGGGTCATGTGTGGAAACACAAGGCATGTTCTGGGATAATCTGCTCAGGAGACTGGGATCAGGCACCCTGGGGTGGGAGGGAGGCCCAGAGAGCACCTCAGCCCTACCTGTGTGGGAGAGATCCTGCGCTCCGAGCGCTTCCCCTTGGCAGAGCCCCAGGCCGTGGTGTAGCTGGACAGGTTGTACATCCACACACTGCCCTTCTCATCCCCACAGAACACGTACTCTCTCGCTGTGGGAGAGAAAAAAAAAAGCTGGGAAATGAGTGTGGAGCTGGGAGTCTGCTGTGCTGTAAAGCAGAGCTACAAGAGAGATGCAGGATCCCAAATTTCAGTAAAATTCCCTTACTGGCACAAAAACATGAATCTATTTTGCTCTGATAGAATTAATTTGAAGATAAACCATCTCTCCTTAGTGTAGAAAGGCTAGTACTAAATGCCTTGGGATTTCTCCTGAATTTTTTCAGACTTATTTTGGGAAGTACTGAGAGGATCAGGTTTGTTCCTTGTCACTTTCCAACCCCAGCTGCCCGATGTGTGTGTGACATCCCTGCCCACAGCACACACAGGGCTCAGCCCTGAGCTCTGTGCTTTGAAACACCCCCAGGCTCCCCTGTCCCCCCGTGTTGGGCAGATGGTGCAGCTTTAATTATTTATCCCTGGTGCTGGGCTGAGGCTGGAGCTGCACTGCAGAGCTGCAGAGGGGAGAGCAGAGCTCTCTGATGGGCTCTGGAATCCAGGCCTCTGCCTCCAGCTCCAGCCTGCTCCCATGGATCAAAGGCAAAGCAACAAACTGGGCAAAGCATGACCCAGGAGATGAGTGCTCCTACCTGGGCAGGTGCTGAGTGTCAGGTAGGACATGTCTGTTGTGGACCACTCCAGCTCAGCCAGAATAACTGCAGATATTGTCCTCTGGCATCCTTTTCCCTTGGTATCAAAAGACCTGCTCCAGCTCCACAAGTAGATGCATCCTGGTTTGGAGCTCTTGGAAACTAGGGAAGAAAGGAAGGGAGAGGCTGTGGCAGCTGCTGGGAAGAAAAGTGCATCAAGACAGAAGTGGTCCATCCAGAATATGGATTTCAAGCCATGGGATCTGATCCAGCAGCAATTGTTTCCACCTGCTTTACCTTATTTCAGGACAACTGGAGGTTGCAGATTTTTCAGTGCTATGTGTGTGTTTCTGAGCTGCAGAACAAGCATAAGCTGTTCAGAAAGAGCCTGCCTGTGATGTGAAACCCCCAGTTCCCCTGTAAAAAAGGACTGTTGTCACCAGCCCTTGAGCAGAAAGGGACTCTCCTCCCTTCCACATTGGCACTGCTTGGCCAAGTGTGCTCTCAAGGATGTGTCCATCTGATTTCCAGTCCTGTCCAAAGCATGGGTTTGCACCCTAGGCCACATTTTTGGGAAAGACAAATGACTCTGGGAGATAACTCCATCCTGTTATCCTGCAGCTCCCAAAGCTAAAGAGGCTTTAGCCCTTTCAGCCCCTCTGCTTGTGATGCTGGCTTCACCCTGCACATGCTGAAGTGCCCCACTGTTTTTGGGATGGTGCTGTTGTGTTTATACTCACCAACGACATCATCATTGAGAAAAGCCAAGCCATCCACCCTGTGAGATGTTGTCATGCTTTCCTCATCAGGAAACTGGAATATGGCTTCAAAAGGCCTAGAACAGGGGGAAGGGTGAAATGAGCCAAGTCCTGAACAGCCAGCAGTGAAAGGGCAGAGCCCAGAAGGAAATCTGTGTGTTAGTGAGTTCTCTTGCCAAGCTCAGGTGAATTCCCACTTGAATTTACACTTTTGGTCACCTGGGTTCATTGATACAGCAGAAGCCCGTTTGCTCAAGAGATTGCTGTTTCACTCCATCTCTTTTGCAGGCATCAGGATATTTGTCAGCAGGACATGACTTTACTTGCTTCTTCCTCATAATTTTGTCCTGAGCTCCCACAGGGTGCCAGTTTCCTGGGTTACCTCACGTACCAGGAGCAGGGGAGGCCTCACTGTGAGACTGGAAATCGATCCAAGAATTTACACTCCGTTACACTACCTGGAGATGGCACACCCTTAAGTTTTGGATTACACTCCTGCCAGCCTTCCTGCAAAGCAGCCTGCAACACCTGCAGACTGCAGCTTTAATACAAGCTCTGAATAATCCTGAGCATCATGCTGTTTTTTTGGCCACTCTGGGAACGGAAGGATGTTTTAAGTTTGGTAGGACATGCTGCTTTTGCTCAGACCTCCTCAGGAATCAAGCCTTTGCTAGGACAATCTTCTCCTCTTGTTAAAGCAAATGCACACCCCCAGCTTGTGGTTCTCACCTGCTTTTTTGTCCCTTATCCAGTTTTATGTTCCAGGCAAAGCAGCCACCTTCACAGCCTGCCAGCAGGTACTGCTCCGGGCAGGTGGGGACCAGGGCAATCCGGAGGGGGGTGGAGGCTGTTTCCAGCACCAGCAGCTGGCTAAAAAAAAGCAGAGAACAAGCAGTTTAAGTGGTGCTGTGACATGATAGTTACAGGCTCTTGGACTGGCCACATCTGGATTTTGAACCTTTACCTTGCTTTGAAATTGTAGTCACAGTCTGGAATCCCAATATCCCAGAGGGCGATTCGCTTGTCATAGGATGCAGCTGTGGGACACAGGAGAGAAGCAGGTTGACACTGCTGCTCATCTGGCTCTTCTAGTGCTAGCTGGCAGTTCTGCCTGAGTCACAGTCACCCTCCAAGGCTCCAGAGAGCTCATTAAAGCTCAGCAGCAGTCCCTGAGCTCCTGGCCTGGCACTTCCCAGACACTGTCACACACTCACACTCAGTACTTCGTGTTCTTATCCTGTGCTCTAACAGGGGCAGGTAAAACAAAGTTTTGTCTCCTGGTGTTCATTACTGAGTTGTGGCTTCACAAGGTCTTTAGTTAGTGGCCCTCTGAGCTTGTTTCTGGTCAGGGCTTCTAGTGGAATCTAAAATACGAGCTCCAACCTCTACTCTCAGGCAGACACCACTTCATTCCACATATCCATGGCTTACTGTGTTCACGTCCACAACAGCTCCCACTGGGAAAGTTAGGCACTGACAAAGGGTGAGAAACAGGTCACCAAGCTGATACACTGGAAGCAGAAACACTCCTAACAGATTACTCTGAGTAACCTGGACCCTCATCAGATGGCAGCCCTCAAACTCAGAGTTTGTTGGTGTACCCTCCCCAAAAAGAATGCAAAGAATCTCCCTTAATTACTCTAAATTTTTCTATGAAATATAACGAGTCTTGCTGTCCATACCACTATGTAGCTGTGCTACCAGCCTCCTTATCCCTTCCACCAGCCCCCTCATCTTTTCCTCTGCTTCTGTTCTTGGCACTCCTGAGCTGCTTCTTGAAAAATACCCCCTATTCTTAAAAAAAAATTCCACTTTTAATGGTTCATGTAGCACTCTAACCACTCCAGGATGTAGGTAATTGTAGGCAAGAGAAACAATGTGCTGTGGGGTGCAGGTGTGGCCTGAGTGGCTCTGTACCAGCTCACTGTGCAGCCTGACAATGCAGCTGCAATTTGTAACATGAGGGTTCATTACCAGTCCATGAACCACAGCCTCTGTGGGCTCTACTGTGTGTGGCAAAACTCTGCTTGACATCAGGGTCTGAATAGAAATCTGACCAGGCATAGAACTCACGTTAAGAAAAAAAAAAGAAATCAAAATCAATTAAGCACATTGTTGGATAAAATGAAACCCAACAGCCCATAATAGGCTGCTGTGCTGGAGGAGAGTCCTGCCACTGCCTGGCTCCCAGCTGCCTGCTCTGCCATTCTTCTTACTCATCCCTGTGGAACAGATCCACTACTGGGCTTGTTTGTGGCTAATGTGTGTGTGACAGCCACCCTGAGAGCCACCAAGGGACAAACAGGAGCTGCTGCACCTCAGCTGAAGAGCCAGGCTCTGGCTGAAACAAGCTGTTCCTGCTGGAGATTGCTGCCACAGGAGAGTAACAATGTTCTCTCCCTAATGCCTGTCCGTGCCTTTTGTTCCTGTGTCCCTGCTCGCCCTGGTGACAATTCCCCCTCGTTAAGGAAGCCCTGACTTTTCCACAGCAGAACTAAAAGCGGGGATTCTGAAGCAGACTTACTGAAGAGGTGGGTCTCTTGGGTTGGGCTGAAGCAGACAGTTGCAATGGGCTTTTTGTGAGCCTTTATCTCTCCGTAGCAGAAGTCTGCTGCCACGTGGATCAGTTTGACAATCCCTCTCCTCCCTGCAGCTGCCAGGATGTTGTGAGCTTTCTTGCGGCTGTCGCTGAGCACCATCGTGAGCGTTGTCCATGCAACGCTGAAGAACTCCTGAGACAGAGGGAAAACAAGCCTGGGGTGACAGGGAACAGCCAGCAGGGTGGTGGCTGTTAGCTCAGAGAAAAGACAACAAGTGCTACTCAGGTGAAATGACATGACTCTTTAAGATGGAGCATCAAAACTCAAAACAGCTCTCAGAAGAACATAAACTGCAGGAAGAGGATGTTTATTCCTCTGTGCTGTCAAGCAGGCTCAGCAGCCAGACACACTTGTTTGAGGACTGGCAGGCTAATCTCCTAAACTAATAAAAAAATAAACCCAAACCAGGCTAAAAGGATAAGCAAGAAATTATTATTATCTATCTTCAGCTTAACATCTGTCCACACTAACACTTTCAGACCTCTTTGTGATACGTATTATGCACGTGTGTAGTTATTACAGGTTGTGGTATTCCCATTCAAGGCTTACCCTTCCCACTTGCCACCCACCTCTGTAGCCACTTTATACTTTTTCAGCACCGTCCCTGTCTCACAATCAATCAGACAGACAGATTCCCCTCCACAGGTTGCCACGGTCCTGGAGGAGCTCACAATGGGATCTGAAAGAGGAAAATAATGAGTGACAAGTTCCCAGGTTCAGGGATAACACATGAAGACTGCAGTTCATCACTGCCTGGTGCTCTCCCAGTCTCCTGTTTCCAAAGTCAAAGGAGAAATATGTAAGCAAGTCTCTTCCTGACAACGGAGACTACGGCTCGAAGGAGCAGGGGTCTAAGGCACGGAGTCCGCTGGGATTCCAGAGCCAGGTGGTTCTGGGAATCCTGCAAACCTCTTTAAGAGCTCACCTTTCCTGGCTCCAGAGTCTAGCACTGGCTCGAAGACACAGGACCAGAGCTGCGTTTTAAAATCCTCGCGGCTGTTGCCTTTACTGTGACACTGAAGAAAATGCAATGGCTCTGCACTGACATCCTCCTACAATAAACCATCCACATTTAGAAAATTCATTCCCCTGACACGGTTTGCCTGTGACTGCCTGGACAGAACCCTCTACTGAACACAGCAATCTGAGTTAAACTCAAGTATTTTTCAGCCCTTCTGTGCTGGAAGAAGAACAGGAAAGACTGAGGTGCCACAATGCTCAAGACTCCTAAAGCAGCAGGGAACTGTTTAGCAAAGATGTGCCCAGCAGACCCCAGCAGTGAGCCCCACTTCCTACAGCAGAGAAACGTGAAAAACCCTTTAGATCCCCACTGGCCTGAGCTGAGGGGGAAACACCTTTCCCCATGCAGCCACTGGTTTGAGCTGAGAGCAAGGCTTGCCAGTCCCATTTCTAAGCACAGGCTTCCAGTGTACCACCTCGGAGTGCTGGTCCATCCATCCCCCAGAGGGGATCCACTGGAGTCTCCTGGGGGGTCCCTTCTCTCCCTTGATGCCTCTGAGAGATTTAAAACAATGACAAAAAAAAACCAAACCAAAATTCACAATATATTTGGCCAACTATGAGCTCTGAGCTGTGCAGAGCTCTGAAGAAACCTGAAGGCAGCTCCTCCCATTATAAACCAAGAGGCCCAAAGCCAGTCCCAGGGGGCCTAATGGATGTACCTTGTGCTTGGAATTCTTCACTGGGGTCAAGGTAACCACACCGTTGTCCTGCTCCTGGCTTTTCTGTTCCCCTGCCATCTGGCTGGACCTTCTGTTGCTTTTCCCCTTGGGAAACTGCTCTCCATTCTTCTGTGTCCCTTCAGCTTCCTGCTCAGGGGTTGCCTCCTTGGTTGGTTGGTTTGATGTTCTTGGTTTATCAGGAGCTGGGTCATCCTCCACACGACTGGATTTTTTGGGATTAACTGCAGCCTCCTCCTCAGTGTTTGCCTGCGTCTTGGACCTCTTTTTTCCAGGGCTTGATTTTGAATGATTTCTTTTCCTCTTGGTGGGTGTTACTGTGACCTATAAGGCATGTTGTCAGGTTGTCAGGTTCTGCAGAAGGTTTTTAGCTTCCCCAAGATGTGCAGATAATTTGTAAGTCAAAGATATCAATTATTCAAATGCAATTGCCCTCCCACAGTTACAGTCTGGGTTCCAGGAATCAGACAGCCCAGAGCTGCAGGCCTCTTAAGAGGCAGAAGCTAATGAAAGCCATGCAGCCAGCCTCCTTTTCAGCTCTCTTTCCCTGTCTCAGTTATTTGCAATTTAAATACAATGTGGAAAAACAAATCTGGCCTATAGACCACAGAGGTGCAGTCTGCAGCCATTTCCAAGCAGGCAAACACCAGCAGAGTCTGGCCAGATCTCCAATTAAAATATCCCTTCCTAGAGGAGAGGTGGAGTGAGTAGGACTGCACTCATGAAATGTTTTTGGTGCCCTAGGAGAATGGAAACACTCTGAGGGAGCAACTCGACCTTCACATTTCTGGGAAGGCTTCAATCTGGCTGTAAAAAGAAGCCTGAGCTGTTGGATACAGGCTGGAGCCTGAGACTGCCCCTGTGGTTACCAAAGGGTCACAAATGTGAACTGACAAGAACTGCTGAATCCCCAGGAAGGAGAAAGAACATTGCTAATGTAACTAGAAAAATCACCTACCTGAGCCACGTCTTCTGCAGCTTCCTTGGGGCTTTCTGTGCTTTCTTCCTCATTCTCATCTGTCTTTTCCTCTGGTTCAGTATCAGAGTTTAACTCCACACCTAGTGAGTATGCCAGAAACTCTTCTGCAATCATTTTCACCTGAGAAGCAAATACGTGGATATGTTAAAAAAGATAAAAAAGAAGACAAAAAAAGCCACAGCTTGTCAAGCTCTGATGTGTCATGGCACAAAGAGCTGCTTTGCTGAGTTTTTAATGTCTGCTCCCACTATTCTGTGTGAATTTCACAAGTGGTGGAGGAGTCCCAGCTGACATTTCATGACCCAAGAACTTCACTTTGCCATGGGTATTCAGAGTACACAGCTGTGGAAACAACAGCACAGCAATAAAACAAGACAAAGCAGAGATGGGAGTCTCAATTGTGTGTATGATCACACAAATAAAACAAACATCACAAACTAAATAATGGTGTCTTTCCCTGCTAGGAGCAACTACTGTCATTATCTTCTCTCTTTCATCAAGAGTAAAGGTCGACATTAAACTAATCTGCAAATAATTAAGTATTAAGGATACTGCAGTCTGATTAACTAGTACAAGCATCACTATTGATTATGAATTAAAAAACAGTGTTTAATGACAGCCATTTCAGCTTGGTGCATCTGTAACTACTTAACAAGCAGTGAAGAAGAAGTGACACCATTTGTCAGCAAGAGCACCCAAACCCATGGAGTGTTTTGATCCAGTCCATGCAGAAGCAGGAGCACAGGAGCCCAGGAGGTGGGTGGGGTGTGACCTACCCGCCAGCGGGTGAACTCGCTGAGGGAGCTGGGCCCATACACCACGTTGGTCTGTACTGACTTCAGGAACTGTTCCTTGATGGACTTCACCTGCTCAGCTGTGTATTTCTCAGGGAGCTGGTCACGGAAGAATTTTTTCCAGTGAGCAGTAACCTAGGCAGAAGGACTGAGTTTATTCAGCAGAAAAGCACAAGAGAACTTGTGAAAGCATTTAAGAAGTGGCCAACCCTGAGTGCTGCACCCTACGTGATGGCAGCTTTTAATTTTATTTTTTCATATTCAAATGACTACTTCAGCTAATGAGAAAGTCAGTTCCTCTGTACCAAGCTGGAGTGAGTTTGCCTAAGGAGACACTCATGGGTCAGCATGGACCCATTTACAGAGATACCTGCTCACCTACAGGATACTCACCTGTTCCCTATTGGAGTTTCTGGTGGGCTGTAACACATCCATCAGCATTTGGACCCAACATTTTTACCTGAGACACAGGACTAAGAAGTGGGCAAGCAGGTGCAAATAACATCAGGGAAAGGCTTCAGGGCACAGACACCACAAAAACAACAGCACAGGGGAGAGTTTGGTGTCTCATTGAAGAGCCAACCATGATCAGTTGTCTGGGACAGACCCTTTGAGGTTCACAGATTTTACACAGATAACACTCAGCACAATTCACCCCAGTTTTCAATATTTGATTTCCCCCCACTGTTACACAGACGGAATTAAGAAGATCAATTAACCAGAATACAAAGGGTAAGAGCAGTAATACACAAAAACAACCAGCCAACCAAACCTTTTTCATAACTGAACAATAATTTTGCTCAAGATCACAACGATGCCTGGTGGGAACAATCTGTCAGGAGCTAAATTGTGTAGAAAAATGAGTGAAAATAGAGGTCTAAACATTCACAGATGAAGAAGAAAAAACAAATCCTTGTTCCTGGTGTGTGCTGGAAAAAGCAAGATTATTCTGAGCTTGGTTTTGTGCTCCCATTCCTGGGGCCTGGACAGTAACTTAAATTAGATGGGGAGGTGTTTACAGCTGTTCTGGCAGCACCAGGCTTGCCCCATTCCTGAATGATGATCTGAGTGACCTGAAAAACTACAGGATCAGACACAGGCCTGGTTGGCCCTGCTCCTGCTACTTAAACCAAAGGCAAACTGGCTGCAGAGAGCAGATGGAGCAGATGCCAGCAGTGACCAGAGAAAGCAGCAGTAAGACATTTCCTGAGTGGCTCATTCTGCAGGCTGGGCTCAAATCATACCATAAGTATTGCAAACCACTTGAAGCTTGTTTGCAGCTCTGTCACTGCACTGAGCACAGGATTTAGTTATTTCTGAGGTGTTTAGAGGTGAAGGAAACATCCCACACTTTACCTTGCTGGTGAGCTTACGGCTGTTGGCACACCTCACGTGGTTGGCCAGTTTGGTTATGTCCTTGCCATTGAGCAGACGAAGATTTTGCAAAAGAAACATTACTTTGTAGTCATCATTGAGCTAGAAAAAGAAAATACTGGAGTTATAAAATTTGTACATGTGGTACTTGCTTTATCTTTAGTCCTTGATTAAAATACAGCCTACATGAGAATGATGTATTTAGTAAGGTAAAGCCATTTCATAAAATCTCCTCAGGATTTTCAACTTGAATCTTACATTTTAGGTGTGAAAAAAATGAGAATTAAGGTCCCTTCCAATCCAAACCATTCTGTGATTCTGTTTCTATAACATTCTGTGTTTCTACACAGTCATTACTGTATTTTACACTGGCATGAGCACAAGGTACTGTGCCTGATAAGCCACCTAAGACAGGACTTTGGCCTAGAGAATCAGGAGTTCAAGGCACAGATTTTAACATCTGAGTGGTTTTGGGCAAGTCACTTCTGCAGACTGAGAAACAGTGTCACAAAGTGGTTAAATATCACACAAAGGCTGGCAGCTTTCTCAAATGCCCTAGCACTTGCTGCCCAAGAACAATATATAAGAACTTTGCACAACTGCTGTTTGTTTGCCTCTCTGTTTAATGTGAGGAGGGTGGGTAACTCACTGTCAAGTACACATTGTTCTCGTAGGTCAGCTCCTCGAGCAGAGGGAACTGTTTCAGAGCAGTTACATCTTCCAGCTTGTTATTGTTGCAGTTCAGGACACGCAGATCAGGGAGGGTTAGGCTGCTGGGAAATTTGTCCAGTAAATTATCAGAGAGATCAAGTTTCTGCAGGTGCCTCAGGCGGGAAAACAAGCGCGGGTCTAAATCTCCAGTCTTCAATTGCAGCTTGGACAGGCTGAAAACAAACAAAAAAACCAAATCCATGAACTATCTGCAGCTCAGAGGAAGAATAAATGCTGATTTCATAGTACAGACAGTCCCATCTGGGTGGCACCTCAGTCCAGCACACCTCAGTGGGTACAGCTGACCAAACCTGCTTCTTCTGGTGGCAGCATTCTGGATTGTGAGCACACTGATGTGTCTGAGCTAACAGCCACCATCAGAGACTCAGGTCTGCCAAAGTACAATTAACCTGCAATTCAGATAATCTCCTAGGGGTAACTGAGCTCTCAGCAGTAAAACACCAGTAAAGTTCTTATTTTATAGAAAAATTACTACACCTCTAAAAGGTTTGGTATTTTAGTCCTGTGCAATGTTGATTCAACAAGACAAGCTGTGGCAATTCAAGACACAACACCCTCAAGTCTATCCTGTCCATGGAATGCACCACATTCATCACTCCACAGTTCAGGCCAAGTGCAGAGTGTGTCCCTAAATAATTTGGCTGTTTTCAAAGAATTAACTTAACAAAAAAAAAAAAAAAGGGTGATTTTCCTATTTCTTTTATAGTGAGATTTGCTGCAAAATCTTCCAACGGTAAATGTAGAAATTCACCTAAAAAAATCCCAAGGCTGCCACCAAAACAGAAGAACTCTGTCCTGAAAGAGGAAGAGGTACAATACTGGTGAGGGGAAAAGAAATATCCCTTCTATGTAAGAAAGTGAAAACTGCATATTATAAAGCAGGGTCATTTATATTTGGTTAGATCATTTAGCTGAGCTCCAAAGGGAGAGTCCAATCCTGGCAGCCAACATCTCTTGAGGGCACAAGCTTGAGCTCCTTTGACAAAGAGAATCTCTGTCTCTAATGACTAGTTAAAAACAATAAGCTTCTGGATATTAATGAAGTGTGAATAAATGAGACAAATAAATCCAGAAAGCAAGATCCTTTCTCCTTCACTTGCCATCTCAGAAGTGTAACCAGGCAGTCAGAGCTGGTAAGAAAGGTTGAGGACAATCCAGCTGGCTGCAGAGCTGTGACTGTGGTGTCCTTTTGGGAAAAAAAAAACCTCAGTGGTGTTCCCCAAACAGACTTTTTGAAATACAACCCCATCAACATCACAGTATGAAGCTGCATGGAGAAAGCCATGCTCCAAAAATCCGCAGCTTCAAACATCTCCCCGCTCTCTGTTACCCAGATTACTGCAGCTGATACTCCTCTGAGAAACATGTGAGCTTCCCACTAAAAATAATTACTTTAGCACAAGGCAAACTGAAAGAAATAACTTTAAAGAGTACATGTGAAACCCAAACCACCTGACATCAGCAACAAAAACAACAAAGGCGTCAGCCAGAAACTGGCCAGCTGAGCCACTGGGATTGGCCAGCTCTGGAACAGCAGAATTCCAGTGTGTTAAACATTTGGAAAGACACATATTTGGAATGTCCTCTGTTAAGGACCCGAGTGACAAAACTGTTTTTAGTGGTTTTTAAATGATTCAGAGTTTAGTCTCTCCCTCTGCAATGTTTGAAGTAGTAGGATAACTGGATTTAGAAGAGATGGAACATGATGGAGGGAGAGGAAAATGGAAGGGAAATAATGCTGAAAATACTTTAAAAACTCTCTGAAATCCATGATGGAAGATTCTCTTATTCACATTAGGTAATTGCTAGCAAAGATGCCAGGGCTTTGGGGGTAGACATGATATCTTGGAGTTAGGAAATCAGGATCCAGGCTTTAGCAGTTTCACAGAAAGAATGGCAGCAAATATACAATAGAAATGGAAAAAAAAAAAAGGTGACATCTGCCAATAACCTCTTTAGTGAATGCAGTGCCACCACTGCTCATTGATCCTGCACTGGGAATGCCCTCTCAGCTCTGTGCTTGGAAACTCTCTTTTTTTAAGTAAAAAATGTTTAGGGGAAGAAGGACACAGACAAAGAGACATTGCCAGGTTGAATTCATCTGGAATTTTCCATGGGTCTGTCTGCACTTACTTCAGCGTCTCAATCTTTCGAAGCCTCGTGGATCTTGGAACTGCTCTTTCCAAAAGAAGTTCTGTAGTGATTTTTGACATTTTTAATCTCCCCCTCTCTGCTGGAATCACTACTCAGTCAGCTGTAGGATATCTTCTGGTTACCCTCCTGATAAAACAAATGGGAATAAGAGGAAATGCTTTCAACAGCTCCAAGGAAGGAAAAAAAAAATGAGGGTATTTACTGATTTTGCTGCTGTGTTGGAAGTCACCTTTTTTACTTGGTTGAAATGAACATGGCAGAGACTATTGTTAGATTGGGCACAGGCTCCCAGCATGCTGATCCAATCCATCTCCAAAACAACAGGGATACATCCTGTGGCTGTTGGAGTGACAGACTTGCTGCAGGTGAAAGCTGTCCATGAGTGATGGCACTCAGGGCCAGGACAGCATCACAGGTACCTGTTTGTGCCTCTCCCAGGCTCTGCTCCAGGAATTCCAACACTCTTTCAAACAAAAAGCAGCAGTAAGAGTCAATACACCTGCTGTGAATGCTTTTCTCCCAAGAAAGTGACACTGTGCTCACTGGCCTGACCAGCAGGACAGACTCTTGGCTGACGACTTCTAAATTTTCAAAAATTTTGGAAAACTGAATTAATCAGCAGAAATTTAAACACACTCCAATCAAGGACATCATTTCCTCATGAAAGAAAAAAAAATCAACATTGTTCTCTGTCTTGTTGGTGATTAACTGATGTTTCAGTACACACACACACTCAGAGGGATATGCTGGTATTTGGAATAACAGTGCTGACAGGGTCAAAAGAGCTCCATGAAATGACTGGTTCAGGGCTTCCCACTCTTCCTGACACAGATTCCAAGAGAGGGAAATAAAAGAGAACAGAGCTCTAAGGCCAGGCTCGCTCCTGTCTTTCTGTGTTAGATCAACGCTGCCTAAATGCCACTCCAGCACATCGTGAGGAGCACACGGGGCACTGAGCTGTCCTGGGGTTTGGTTTCAGCAGCCCCACACACCTACAGCACCTGCAGCATTGTGTGCTGAGCAACATTTCAGTGTATACAGTATTGTATCCACTGAAATACTGTATATGGGCACAAAGAGCTGAACTGAAAACCAGTTTGAACAGCAGCTGTTTGGGATTTGATCCTTCAAGCGACAGAGCTCTTGCTGAGAGCCAAACCACAGGGTCAGGCTGATCCAACCAAAGCCCCCTCGGATCCTGTGCCTATAATAAAAATGTGACACCAGTAACTGTGGATGTACCCACTGGCCTCTCTTTGGCACACTGACACCCCAGACACAGCTGTGACACTGCGGGAGCTGCAGGGAAGGCCAGACACGGCACGTCCCATCCCCACAGCACCGCGGGTGATGCTGCAGAGCGAACATTCCCTTACCCGGGGGCTGCTGAACCCCGGGGATCTTTCCCTGGGAACTGAGCCCTCCTGCCCCACCGCAGCTCTGGGGATGGAGCCCCACAGCCGGGCATCCCCCTGACCTGAAGGTGTTTGCTTGGAGCTGCCCGGCACCTCCCGGCCCAGCACGGCTGGCGCTGCCCCGGAACGCGATGCCCCGGGGGGTGACGAGGCCACGGATGCCGGGCTGTCCGCACACGCCGCCGAGGCCTCCGGGCCGCGAGGTATCACCGGCTACGGGCGAAGGCCG
>WEIU01012908.1:172276-192155 GCA_013389925.1 Aegithalos caudatus | reverse complement strand
GGGACCCCCGGGGTCGGAGCGGGCCCGGGAGCCCGGGGCCGCAGGGTCACACGACGGGGACAAGGCGGAGCCCCCCCGGCGGCCGCTCCCCCGCGCGTTGTGAATTGTTCACCTCGGCAACGCTCAGAAGCCGAGTGGGAGCTCACCTGAGCCTCACGTGTTACATTCACGTTCATTTGTTACAGCTTAGCCTTGTGGCCTGCGTGATTTTCATCAGCTTTCCTCATTCAGCATTTATTGCTGTGACAAAACATATCTCTGCAGCAATACCCGTCATTAATCTCCTTATACCTGTGGCCCTGAGGATCATCGGTTCTCCCCTGCCTTTCCAGGATAAAAACATCAATAGGAAAGAAAAGTGGCTCCAAGCAAGCAGCACAGTGATGCTGCAGCTGGAAAAAAAAGAGCAGGGAATAGCTGTTCCCCAAAAGCAGCTGTAAAATTTCTCATCTGTAAGAATACTGTACAGTTTTCATGCTGCAATACCAAGGTTGCAGGGGAAATGGAAATAATGGAAATATCTTATTGCTTTTTGTCTTTTCCGTTGATATTTCCACAGGGAGAAGATAATTTCACTTACTGTCCAGCAACAGGCCTAGCTAAAGGAAATGAGCACTCGGAATTTGCTGGCTGGGCATTTCCCTTTCCAGGGGTGTTCCTGGTGGAGGAGTTCATTAGTGAAGATGAAGAGTGTGAGATAGTGGAACTGATGGATCGAGATGACTGGAAACCATCACAGTCTGGACGAAAGAAACAGGTTGGACTTTAGAAGCACATCTGATCTTAGAACCCTCTGGAAAAGGAAAGCTGCTTTCAGTTAAAACCCAAAATATTGAGGCATTCCGTTAAGTGTTTCCTTTGAAATCTTTTCCTGAAATCAATGGCAAGAATTACCTGTCATTAAAATCAACTTCTTGCAAAAATGCATGATAGTTACAACAAACAGTACTTGATGGTGTGTGTTCAAGCATTAAAGTTCACAGTCTCCAAGGGAAAGAAGTGGGTGTTCAGATTTGGTTTTACTTTATAAATCCAGACGGATTAATGTAGATTCTCTGAGTCCTTTTGCAACCTGGCAACCAGGTCACTGGAAGAGATGAGAACAGAACTCTGCAGGAACAGCCTCTCCAAAAAGACTTGTCCTAGATTTTTCCTTTACAGTAGCTTTTTCCTCCCTCTTCTTTTCCAACAGGACTATGGACCCAAAGTGAACTTCAAGAAACAAAGGCTGAAAGCTGGCAGCTTTACTGGCTTGCCAAGTTTCAGCAGGAAGATTGTGGCACAGATGAAGGCCTGTGCTGTGCTCAGTGGTTTCTTACCTGTGGAACAGTGTAACCTGGACTACAGACCTGAGAGAGGCTCTGCCATCGACCCCCACTTTGATGACTGGTGGCTCTGGGGGGAGCGCCTGGTCAGCCTGAACCTGCTCTCAAAAACTGTGCTCTCCATGTCCTGCGATTCAGAGGACACCATCCAATTATTTCCCATTTCCAGTACGGAGGAATTAACCCCCCCTGCATCTTTCAGGCAGACATCAGCGTGCGGAGGTTCAGGAGAAGAGGGAACCGAGTGCTTTCTGTCCCCGAGGCTGGTTCCGGGGAAGGAAGTGAGTGTGGCCATCCTCTTGCCCCAGAGGTCGCTGGTGGTGCTGCACGGGGATGCTCGGTACAAGTGGAAGCACGGCATCCACCGCAGGCACATCGAGCACCGCCGCGTCTGCATCACCTTCAGGGAGCTCTCTGAGGAGTTCAGCGCTGGGGGGAGGCACGAGGAGCTGGGCAAAGAACTGCTACAAATTGCTCTTTCCTTTCAGGGGAGACCCGTGTGACCAAGAGATTTTGTTGGGAGAGCTGTAAGATGAGGTGTGGAATTTGTATGACTCGGTTTATTTCTGAGGTGACCGTAAGGAACCAGGTATGTGCAGAGATAAGCTCAATAAAATGAAAATTTAATGAACAAGTAAAAGGGATGAGCTTCAAAACCTCCTGGGAAATGGGAGCTTTTAGGCCAAAGTCAGAAATGAGAGATTGCATCCTGGTTCCATCCATTACCTGTGTTGTGATAAAAATGCAACCAACCAGCTACTAAACACTGAAACGAACCCAAGAAAGTTAAAAACATTAAACAGAGTATCAAACAGCCACACAGTTTCAGCCCAAGCCCTGAGGCAGAATTTAAACTTTCTTGGCCCATAGGTGATACTGTCAAGACTGGTTTGAATGTTGCAGCGAGCCCTGGGGGTACAACTATGCCCTCACCCACCTCAGATAGGTCCTGTAGAGTCTCAGGTAAGCAGGTATCTCTCCACAGACAGTACAAACACTGAGAACTAATTAAAGTAATTATCCTTTGCTGAAGATTCATGCTCTAACAATGAGGATTAATCATAAATTCCATGTGTGACCTGTATCTTCTGGGACCAAGGAGCAGCATTTGCAGAGGGCCAGTGCTGACTCTTTGGGCTTGGACAGAGATCAGACCAAAGGCCTGCACAGACTGTGTTATTTTCTGATCATTTGTCATCTCTGAACCCTGCTGTCAGCTCTCAGGAGCAAGAGTCTGATTTTGGGAATTAGCTGGGCAACAGACTGCAACCCTGGCAGCTATCATTTATTTTCCTGGCACCTCCAGCAGTCAGGTTTGAATCATGCCTCGTACCTAAGATTCAAGTAGTCATTTGCAGCAGAAGCTGATCTGAGGCCATCTGTCTGCTCTGAACAAACTTCTGTGCTCTTGAAAATGAAGTTGTGCAGTGGAAGAAGCGTGATCCTTTAATATAAACACGGTGGTGCCATGACAGCCCTTCAGCACAGTCTCACCTGCAGCAGGAAAACAGCCCCTTGCCACCAGCAGGCAGTGCTGCCTGGCTTGGGTTGGTAAGGAAAGGGGACAGATCTCAGCATCCCTGCACTGCTCTGATCTGCCCCAGAAGTGCTTCACAAGATTTGCTGCACTGTAAAGCACTCCTGCCACAGGCACTGCCCTCTGCTTTTCTGCAGGGGAGGGAGCTCTGCACCCAGGACATCAGATGTGTTAATCAGGGTGTTTTTCATCAGTTTAAGCCCATAGATACAACCAGAGCCCTTTGTGGGCTGCTACGAGCCAGGTTCAGTTTAGTGCCAATTCTAGCAGGGCTCCCATGGGCAGTCCCAAACTCCAAACCTCCATCCAGGTGGGCTGGTGAGTGTCCTCAAGGAGCTCCAGCAGCAGTTCCAGCAGTCACAGCACATCTCCTCTGATGGAAACTCTTCACTGCAAACACAGACACACAACAGGCAGGCCACACCTGCTCACAGAGAGCTCTGTCCCAGGAAATTCCTCATAGGCTGCAACTGGAAGAGGGTAGATCTAGGTTAGATAATTGGAAGAAATTCTTCCCTGTGAGAGTGGGGAGGCCCTGGCACAGGGTGCCCAGAGAAGCTGTGGCTGTCCTTGGATCCCTGGAAGTGTCCAAGGCCAGGTTGGAGCAACCTGGTCCAGTGGAAGGTGTCCCTGCCCATAGCAGGGGTAGGAACTGGATGATCCCTTCCAACCCAACCCATTCTGTGACTGTCCAGATCACTCCCAAAAGCAGGCAGTGCTCTGAGAGCAGCAGTTCCTCACCTTTTCTGCAGCCTGGTGTCCACAGGGCTCAGCAGCATCAGGAGTGGGATACCCCCAGGACAGCACCTGGAGCTGCTGCTGGAGCAGAGGGGCTTTGTTTGGACAAAGGAAGGGGAGCCTGCCAGCCTGGCACAGACACACAGGGAGGAAACCCAGCACAGGCTGTCACAGAGAGAGCAAACACTGCACCTGGATCCTCCTCACCCTTCAGTTCCAAGCCTCTCCATGGTCTGCTCTCTGCTCACCACACTGCAGCAGTCAATGTTGCCATTAATGCTTGGCCTGAATTTCCAAGGCTCCCTTTCACATCTATATTGTGCTCTCAGGCTGCTAAAACACTTTCTGTGTGCGTCCCTGCTGCTCCATTCTCTCCACAGTGAAAGCAGATGATGGATTCTGATGAATCAGACTGCCACAATAACTTACACAGTGTTAGTTCATCTTCTGCTCTGCATTTGCTGGCTGAATTTTTCTGCCTTAGTTGAACTATACAGGAAGCTGCTGTTCTTGCCAGAAGATTCCAGCTCTTCCTAGCTGATATCTTAAATGTGAAAAAATGCAAATAATTAAATCCTGAGCCAAAAAGTGAGGGCTTTTTCTTGCTGTTTTTGAAGTCCAAAACTTAATCTAGTCACTACACAGATATTGCTGTGCCAGTCTTTTGACATTTTTCACCTGTTAAACAGCCTCTTGGGCATCATCCTTAGATCAAAATGCAATTGCACACCCATCTGTTCAGTATTACTCCTTAAAACTTTATCTACATTCTCTCCTAAAAAGCCAGAAAACCAGGGAAAAAAACACCAGAAAATCCTGTTTTGCAGTGTTACAAAACATTAACAATTAAGTACCATAGAAATCTGAGAAAAGTATAAAGATGTTTTAATCTTAATGAGCTCTTAAAAGTAATTTTGTCCACTAAGCTGGTATTATTAACAGAAGACAAACTTTAATAGTCTTCCTGTTATAGGAGTTCCTTGTCTCCTTAACCTCCTTGTAAAACATGTGCCAAGACTCAGACCCTCACTGAAAGGAAGTGCATCTAATTGTTATCTCCTTGTACATTGCAAAAGGAGAACGACAATATCTCATCAAGCTTTTTTTCAAAAAGGCAGAACCCAAGTTAACCCATAGAGGATGCTGGAGGACTTGAGCTGCCTTTCAAGAAATCAGTCTGAAATCACCAAGAAGCATAAAACTGAGCAAGTTTATCCAGGTTCTCGCACACAGCTGGACAATAACTGAGATACATTTGTTGTTCTACATTAAATATTGTTCATGCAGAGGTAAAACAATAATAGTCAAAGTTAAAATACAGATTTTTTTTTTTCTCTTAGCACTCATGACTGTCACAGCTCTGGGCAGAAAGCAAGCTCCCAGCTGGACACACAGGGATTCAGAGAAATAATCTCCAAATCCAGCCACTCAATTTTAATTACTGGAACTGCTTTGAGATGACTGTAGAGAACCTATGAGTTAATCAGAAAATATCCCCCCTGGCCCTGCTGAATTTGACTGCAGCTTGAGGGGGTGTTGAGGAAGCTGTCTTAGAAGTTGATGCAAGGAGATTTAAAAGATAAGGAATCTACAGCAGCAGGGAAACTCCAAGGCCTTTTGTTCCTTTGCTTGAAGGCAGGAAAAGAAAAGAAAGCACATTGTGAAAGGCAGCAGGAGCACCTCCACCCCCCAACCCAGCACAGGTAACCTCGAGGCAACCTGGGATTGCCCATCCCCACATCCCAGAGCCAGGGAACGGAAGGATGTGGAAGAATGTGGGAGGATATGGAAGTGGAAGGATGTTTGCCCTGCAGCTGCACCCACCCCGGTGCTCTCCAGAAACACTTGCAGGTATCTGAGCGCTCCCTCTGCCCGGGGCTCTCCACGGTATCGCTTTCATCACATGCTCAAACCCAGCACTGCTCCATCTCTCACGGTCACAGAGTCTCCCCGAGAGCCTCCTCTCCACTGAAACAGGGAGCCAGCCCTGCCCCGGAGCGATGTTAAAAATAGAGAGATCACGGAGTGAGAGCTGCCACTGAATACGGCAAAGGGAGAACCCGATCCTGCTCCCTCCAGCTCGCGGTCGTGCCCCTTCTTTGCTCCTGCTAAGACGGAGAGAGGAATTGTCTCCTAACCAAGGCTGGTGCACGGCACTGATACAAAAAATTGTTGTTCTCCTATGCTTGAGAGTTCCTTCCCTGCTTTAGGGTGGGCAGGCAGGGTTCCTGCAGCACTGGAGCTTGCAGAGGTATTTTCCTGCTGGGCAAAAACTGGCCAAAAAAACTCCGGAGGAAGATTCAAGACTCTGAAGCAAGATCATGGCTGTCCCTGTGCTAAGCTCCAATGGAAAAATTGGAGAAATAGCTCAAACAAGGCAATAGCTGGTCCAGAGGGGCACAGCCCAAGGGAGCTGAGAATTAGGGCAGCAGCAACCCCAGACTGCAGCAGCCCAGAGCCCAAAGCTGGCACAGAAAGCCAGGGGAGATCCTCAACACACGTCCCCAGTTGAGGGTGGAACCCTTGGGAGAAGCATCTCCATGCAGGCATTGCAGGATTGCAGCCACACAAAACCTGGGACACTCCAGGAACGACAGACACCACAGGAACGACAGGGAGGTGACAGCACAGGACAGACGTGGCCAGGCACGGGCAGACAAACCCAGACATGACACACAGAGCTGCCAGCCCTGCTGGGATGGTGTGGAAAGGCTGGGATGGGAATCCTGCTGACAGCCACGGGGGCAGCAGCAGGAGCAAGGAGGATCTTCTGGTGGTGTAGAACAGAAACACGCAGCTGGACAACTACAACATCCCTACTCCTTTCTTTATGGATGAACTCCTGTGGCTGGCACCACAGGTAACATTTCTGCAACACAAGTCTGGACACAACAGTGGTGAAAATGTAAATAAATGGCAGGAAGAGAGGCAGGGGAAGAAAAGCAAGCGCTATTGTTGGGAAGGGAAAAGAGTTACAGCATGAAGGTGGATGGGTAACCTTGAGAATCAAAGAGCAAAAATAACCCCATGAGCTTCTCATGGAAGGGAGAACTCAGTGCCCAGAGAGACACAAGAAACAGCTGCAAGCAAAGAAAGAAAGCAAGTTATTATTCTGGTTTAGCATTTGCCCTTGGGACACCATCCCAAACTGCACCTTGGACTCAGCCCTGGAGTAAGGTGGTCCCACTCCAGTCACAGATGTGCTGCCTTGAGACTGATCCTGAATGCAATCCCACCCAAGCCTGAATGAGCTAGTCTACAAAATCAAAGCACAGTTTCTGCTGCTTTTCTCAACTTGCTGAAGTTTATTACATTTGAAAAAAGCTAAATGAATCATGCAAGCTGCATTGCTTTTGCAGCACTGTATGCACAGGGAGAAGCTTTTTAAAAAGATATTGCAAAATTGGTGCAATACTTTCCTTGACAGCCTTCTGAGCCTCTCAGCACACAAGGTCCTACTATTACTGATGTTAAAGGAAAGTGAAAAGTACAGATGGGAGATTCATCCCATCTGGTCTGGCTCTGGCCTCTCAACAGAAATTCTGTTGGTAGAGGAGCCGACACGTGTAGCACTTGGCAGAAAACTCCACTCTGATTCTGTTGTATAAACCTTTTAATTTTTATTATGGTAAAAAGAGAAGGGAGAGAGGGCAGAGTCCTGGGGAGTTCATATGAATTTCATGAGCACCCCACTTCCTGGAGGACACTCCTTGTTTTTTGCATATGCACATGAGTACAGATTAGTCATTTAGCACACAAAGACGATTTTCTTTGCTGCACATCAGCCAATATGGTACATGCCAACTGCAGCAAGAACAGCAGATGAAAGCCACAGACACAGTGCTAAGCAACTTGTTCAGCAATGCTCACATTCACATGTAAACAAGAGAGAGGAGAGTTGGTTTCCCAAGGCCCTCACCAGAGAGGAATATTGGGATAGTCTCACCCTGCTGCCCTGGGGTTTGCGTGTACTCTCCCTTCTGGGAAGCTGACATGTAATACACTGCCATTAGAGCCCTCAAATCCCAGTGGGATAAGGGCCCAGAGCTAAATAGAACGTTATAAACATCCTTAGTGATTTCAGAAACCTATAAGGCCTCGGAGACTCTGAAACTGCAGTTTTGGAGTGCAGAGGAGGAAACCAGCACAGGATCAGGGCCAAGAAAATGTGCTTATGCTTCTTGCAGCCCTGTTTGTCAGAAAGCCTGACTTTCCCTTAAAAGAGCTGATGATTGCAAAACACTCTTTTCTCTCCATAAAGTTACCAAAAATCATAAAATCGGGAGGTTTTTTTACAGAAGTTTTCACCCACGAGGATGCTGTGGAATTTACAAGCTTCCCTTGCTAAGCAACACAGACATGCAAGTGTCATTGTCTCAGCTGCTGAAAAAAGAAATGAGCTCAAAGGAAAGGGATAGCTCTTTAATGGCACACAGCATTCCTGCCAGATCCAGCTCCATCAGGCTCGCCAGGACAGCTCCAGGTTCCACCAGAGGAGTTGTCTGCTTTGGTAGAGGGAGAAGGAAGCATTCATTTCTGACAGAAAAATACTAGTCAATTAAAAAAAAAAAAGAAAAAAAAAGAAACCCAAACCCCAAATGATGAAATAACACAGGACTGGGCTTGTTCTCTCCAGCAAACCAGGCAAAAGGCATCACAGCAATGCACAAATGAAGAAGACACAGTGGCAGATTTCTACAATACCTGCTGTCACTACTTTACCTCCTTGAAACTTGCTTTGTTAGTCCTTCAAAGTCTTGTCTCATTAAATTCCCTGTCACTGTTCCGTTTTAAGAATGTCCTTGTTAAAACTAAAACACCTGTAAGCCTTCCCTGGGCACTCTTGCCTCTTATTGGGAAAAAACACATGATCTTGGCATTTACTCAACCTAAGGTGACAGATGATGCTGAAGAAAGTACAAGAGAACTTCCCAGCCTCCTGCAATTCAAAATTCTACATCCCAAGCTGTAAAGATATAGTAAAGAATAGCAAAAAAAAAAAAAAAAAAAAAAAAAAAAAAAAAAAAAAAAAAAAAAAAAAAAAAAAAAAAAAAAAAAACATAAAAGCTAAGGCTGTTTTCTTTCTGTTTATGTATTTATGGAATACTTGCTTTGGAACAATGGTGATCAACATTCTCAGTTTCTGTTGTGCTTTCCTGGATGTCCTTGAGTCAGCTGCAGGTACCCACATTAATCAGTTCTGCTCTAGGAATGAACTGCCAGTTAATTGTGGCTGCACTGACAGCCAGGGAGTTCTGACATGCGAGACAGGTCCTACACACACACACACACACACACACACACACACACACACACACAGAGGCTTTTGGGACAGCCAATGCAGTTTCACTTTCGGCAATGGAATATTGCATTTGTAAAAAATACAGATTTTTTGGCTACCAACATTAAGGTAGATAAAGTTTTGACCTCGAACACCACGGCAGTGTCAACTCAAGTACCAAGTGTGTGGGACCAGAACCAGGGCAGAGCCCCCAGCACGTGGAACAGCACAAGAACCCACAGCTAGAAATGGCAGGCAAGTAGCATTTACAGATTTAAGCCTCAAGAAAAATCCATCCCTGGCGCGTCTCACCAAGCAGCAGACCAGGTATTTTATTTTGCTCTCGGCCCTGGCTGAGCTGTGTGCAGGCTCTGTCACACCACCTGCATGCCTCTGTCATGCCCATCCAGCTGCACTTTCAGTTTGTGGAGCTCCTCGATCTCCCGGTTGTGCCGCTCCGTTTTGTGCCGCACCAAGGAGCGGTAGAAGTGGATGGTGAAGACGACAAAAATCAAACCCACGGGGACCATGATGATGGTGGACACCAGTGCTGACTGCCACCCTGCGTGGCTGCTGGGCTTCTCCACGTTGCTGGTCTCGTTTTTCAGGATGGAACCCACGGGCAGGAATTTTATCCAGCACAGGAGCACGACTTCGGCAAGGAAAAGGAGGATTCCCAGGACGGTGGAGAAGCCCCAGGCCAGCTCGATGTAGGGGTGCATGCGCTCGTGAGGGGACTCACTGATGGAGTTCAGGTTGTGGATGTTGCTCACGGCCTCCACGTTGGGCAGGATGCAGGTGCTGATGAGGAGGGCAAAGAGGTGAACGGCCACCAGCACCGTGGTGCAGGCGCTGAAGGCGATCAGCAGCATCTGGGGGTACTTGTACTGCACCTCCAGCTGCACCTCCACCATGGCCACCTGGGGGAGGAACAAAGAGCTTTGTCAACACCTGCTGGCTTTCCTCTTCTCAAGGCTTTCGGCCAGGAAAGCATCTTGATTCAGGAAGAACACCTAAGGTCAAGTACACACTCCAGAGCTTTATGGAATGGCAGCCCGGATGGATCACTGCTGTCACCGCCTGTGCTGCAGCTCTCATGAGACTGTGGTTTTCTGCTGAGACGTCTCTCCTTGCCACCACGAGCCACAGGAACTGCCCCAAACCCAGCACGCAAACACACGAGCTCATCAGGTGCCAGCTCATCACGTGGGGCTGGGAGGCAGCTCACAGCCTGCTGTAACCCACCATCACACCCTCTACTGCCACTCCTTCCTTGCGGCCGCGGCGCAGGAAGTTTCAACCTCAGGCGTGTAAAGAAAAGCAAAACCAAGCAGCTCCTCTGGCCAGTGGCCAGCCAGGTTTCACTACCCACCATGGGAAGCACACAAGCTACTTTAAAGCTTAAGTTAGGCCACAGTTATGCCTTCTATTCTCAGAACAGTTTACGTTTGTTCTTATTACAAATATGCCCAGATAAATAACTTTTAAGTTATTTATATCCTCAAATTTCTCCCTTGAGAGGTAATAACTTAGTGATACACCCAGCAGAAGTGGACAGCTACTGGTTTATGGGTGTGCTCAGTAACTCAGGAGTCTCCTTCCCAAAACGAGAGCTATCACACAGCAGGTCTCTAAGGCTATTTTTACTTTAATCAAATAAAGCTTAAGAAGCAGAATGTGCAAGAGAGCAGGAAGCTCTTTTGAGATCAGAACTGGAGCCCTGTTAACTGGTTTAGCATAAGAATTTTTACAATTACTTAAGCTACCTGTGAAACAAACCAGTACTTCTGTGTGGTGGCATTCCTGAAGGGACTACATGAAGCTTCTGCTAAGAAAATACACAAAAGCAGTGGACAAGACTATCAAATATTCCTCTCTAGCAGCTGGCTTGGATCTGTAGTTGCACTTCATGATTTGCAGAGAAGTTAACTCTCTTGGCAGCAAGGAAAACCTCTGGTGATCCCAGCTGACCTGCTGCTCCAGCACAGCACAGCTTGCTGGAAAGAAACCCCTCTAAAGACATCATGAGAAGGCAAAGTTTCAAATGTGCACTCGATTCTGGGACACAGAAGGATTTTGCAGAACTGACTCATGATTATGTTATCCAGACTTCACATGAGACTCCCCTGAGCAGCCATTTCAGGCTCTGTATAATCACCTGCACCACTTGCTCTGGTATTACATGTTCATGATATTATTTAGGCACTGGAAGATTAGGGGTATGTGCTCATTCTGACCCTGTTGGAAGCCCTGAAAATGATTAAAGGGAATGGAAACCAGCTGGCATGACTGCTGCCTTACCTACAATTGCTCTGAAACCCATCAGATCACAGTCAAGTCTGAACACATTTACCACCAAACAAGATACAACGTGTGTGGAAAATGGTCAATCTCTGAAAGTCTGGATTTTACAGCTACATCAACTATTTAAGACATTATAGACCATAAATACTGTGATAGCTCTTGGGCACTCCCAGCCTTCTGTTCTGATCATGAACATGACAGGGTTTTACCTTTGTTTGTTTGTTTTTATTGGCTCCTGGTTGCAATTTACAGTAGTTCTTGTTGTATAGCAGAGAAAATCCTAACACAGGACTGGCTTCACTATCAATTGCCAGGTCAATTTAATTAGAACAGATTTCACGTTGCCTTGTGTACGCTCCCTTTGCAGTTCCCCTTCTATTGATTCGAGAGGGAGGAGATCAGATTTATTCTCTGCCTCACTGTACAATGAATTTGTACAGCACTGTGGTTGCCAGTCACGCCCCATCAGCCAGGAAAACCTGCAGGTACATTGTTCATTATGGGGTGCTGTAATACCCAGAGACACAGCTGAATGGGAATTGTACCTGCATGTCCAATTTATAGCTTTATATTAAAGCTGAAAGCCTGGCTGATGTCAACATATCAATTTCTGCTTGTTATCCTTCACATGAGTAGCACTTTTCAGCTAATTGGATGTTTCCTCCCAGACTAACCTATTCCCCAGGGCGAGCTTCAGCTGTGCAATGTGATGAATTTTTAACACTGACTGATGGCTCAGTAAGAGGTATTTCAGTGAAAAACACCAACAATCCAGATAGGCCAGCAAGGCTGAAAAACAGTTCATTTAACCCAAACAAGTACTGAAAAGGTGAGTGAGCTCTTATTGCTTTACCCAGCACAGGCTGTCATGTCATTCCCTGACCGGGATAAGAGAAAGAGGACAAGCTGACATAACCCATTTAAAAATCATTAAATATGCTGCCTAGCCTGTAAAACTATTAATATGTCATGTTTGATACAATTATACTCTTCCATGTAATAGCCCCCTTTATTTTAACCTCTTCCCAGAAGCAGCTTTGCAAGGCTGAGCTCTCTGCCAAGCCATGGAATATTTCAGCACAGGCTTAATTTTAAGCTTGAGAATAACCCAGCTGAACTCTGAAATTACAGGATCAAGGGCTCACAACATTTTAGAATTAAACTGCAATTAAATTACCTGCAATGATGGTGGGGTTTAGACCAGTATAGCTTAGACTGTCCACAACAAAGATGTTATTCATCTTGAGAAATTTAGACCAGGACAGATAATATCAAGCAAAAGGATGACAAATGGCTTAACATAAACCATGACACATTCTCACAGATGGTTTGGCAGACTGTGAAAACAATAACTCCAGTAGATCTGTCAGGGTTTTTGTTTTGGTTTGGTTTTTTTAAATCAAACACATATCCTGTAGCAATTGGATAAGTATTGAGAAGATGGATTAGCAGTAATAGCTCTTATTTCCATCAGGAAAATTATTAAGGAGGTTTCCTAAGCTCCCTTTAAATTTCCTTTATTTGCAGCCTCCTCGGGGCAGATGCAGCTGCCCTACAGCTCACCTCCAAGCAGAGCTGGCACTGGGATGATCCACATCCTCCTGACCTGCCTCAGTGCTCTGCCAGAAATACCAGGGATGGTAACGAGGAAGGTTTGCATTATTCTGCAGCCTGTCCAGAAGGAGCTGGATCAGAGCCATGGGCTGTTGATTAAATATCCATCAGCTTGCAATAATTCCAGCCAATATGGAGCTAGCTTGAATCAAACACACCGACAGGGAAGTAAATCAAGCAATAGCCAAGCCCTGGATGACATTTGTTTACTTAGTTAAATGCACTCGAGGCTTTGGGAAACTTTAACACAATCACGGAATCCTTCAGACTGGAAAACACCTTTAGGATCACAGAATCCAACCACTACAGCAGCACTGCCAAGTCCACCACTAAACCATGGCCCTAAGTGCCACGTCTACACATATTTATCTCTAAATAACTTCTTTCATCAAAAGCCAAAGAGGTGCTCTTATTAGAGAGTAAACATCCTTGTACTAAATTCCTGCGTACCAGTGGAGAAATAACCCAGGAAGAACAAACACCTCAGCTTTCCAATCAGCTGAGGAAAAAGCTTGCTAATAAAAAAAATTCCTTATAGCAAGAGATTTTATTCCTTAGTTACTGATTTCAGGTCCATTTCTTAGGCTGGTGAGTGTAATTAACATTACTTACACCTATGTATATTCAATTGCACTTTAAACAGTTCAAAGAGAATGTAAAACCTGTGGTTAATTTTGTGTATTTGCCAAGGACTTTCAGCAACTTTCTGCTGTGAGAATTGAGAAAGTGTGCTTTGTTTTCAGAGATGTGGTTCAGGCCTGCAGTGTGGGTGGGCTGCAAGGCCCTGAGTCCCAGTGGTGCCAGTGACAGCACACCCCAGCAGGGACACCTGTGTGACCACACTGGTAGATCAGTCCCCAACAACACAAAATGCTAATTTAATAATTGTGTTAAGGACAACAGTCACAATGGAACTCCAGTAACCAGAGACACACACTTGAGAGGCTTTTTAGAGTAAGAAAACTCCTGTATGAGAGGAATCTACAGGAGAGCACCCAGCTTTCTCAGAAAGAGAGACCTTCTGTCCCTGCAGCACACAGGCTTGGTTACAAACCAACAGAGACTTTGAGAAAAGCTTTTAAAAGCATCTTTTGCACACAGCCAGGGAGAGCAATGAGCACCCTGTCTCCACTCCAGCCTGCTCCCACTGAAGCCCTCGCCTGCAGCTTCCCAGCTTCACTTTGGGTGACCAACTTGATCATCCCATGCTGTTGTAATGTTATGGATGATTCATGATCTGGGGGGCTGGGGGAGGAAAAAGCAGCGGAAAAAGCTAAAATAAAACATGAAAGGTGATCTGGAAAGTTCCTGAGATCTGTCTTTCCCTCCCAGCTTCTGAGCTGCGGGATGAAACAGCTTCACATCGTGTCCCACAGCATCCAGGCGCTGCCCTCTGCCCCTCTGCTGACAGACCTCGGGATACACCAGACCTGCCCACTTCCTGAACAGGAAACCTCCCCCAGACTGGTTTCAATTCTCACTCCCAGTATGCAAAAGCTGATGGGAGATAAGGGGCTCACACTGACACAGCATGGTGGTGTTTTAACACACAGCTCAGACAGGCCTGAGCACTGGACCACTGACTGTCTCAGTGTTGTTTATTTGCTCACTTCTGACATGGTTCTGACCTATGCAAATCACTTCCAAATAACACCCAAGTGCTGCACAGTGGAAAGCAAGCACCAGGGATCACTTCCAATAGGCAGCACTGACAAAAATATACCAGGTTTGGCTCCCTGCAGAGCCCTCTGACACCAGGTCTGAGGCTCAGGGCCTCTTCTCACACCTCAGGGGTAGAACACGATCTCCCTGATCATGCTATGCAAACTTCACTTTGGCAGACTGTGACCCAACCTCCACCTTATTTTAGACATCGTGACCTGAGAAAACACGCAGAGAAATTAAAATAACGTTCAGGACCACAGCAACCACAGGGGCCTGAAAGTGCTCCACACCCAAGGGCAGCCTGCACAGGGCAGCCAAGCACCAGACAGCCTCGGGGCCTAAGGAGGTCCTGAATTGTTTAGCAATGCTGCTGGAGCATTTAGGATTACTTGCAGGTAGGAGATCAGTATTTTTAAAGGGCTGACTTGGGAACGTGTGGGTTGGCTGTTAGACAGCTCATGTATCCCTCCTGCAGTGAGAGAGCCAGCCTCAAAATTTGCAGCAGCAGCCAAACAGAAGCCCCCAGGTAAACGCCTCCTGTCTCTTCAGGAAACAACTCCCTGCTTCTTCCCAGGAGGAAAACACTGATTAATACTTGATTTGAGGCAACCCGAAAACCTTCACAGTTCAAAAAGCTATAAAACACACATTACCATTGCAAATCCAGAGAGCAGAGCAGAGGTTCTGCTGGAGGCTTTCAGTTTGGCTCGGCTCAGGTACAATTTTCTCCAGGAAAGGGCTTGAACCGAGTGGTGGTTGGACGTGACCAATTCCAGGTAACTGCGCCGGACCCAGTCCCGATAATCCATGCCCTTTGTGCCAGGCTCAGAGCAGCAGGCAGGAGTGGAAGGATCCACTGGGACGTTTAATTCAGAGCTCATGGTGAGAGAAATGCTGAGGGAACAAAACAGTCATGGTCAAGAAAGGGTGGTGGAAAGGATGAGCATCCACTACTGGAAAAGCTGCAGTGGAAAGTGATGGACCAAATAACATCACATTCGGGAGACAGAACTGAGAAAGGACCATCCATAACTGCCAAAAATGACCACGAGAACTAGAAAATATTACAAAGGTACTGTACCTGGCAACTATTGCAGCAGGAATTCAGGAAGGCTGCACAGCATCTGCATTTTCATTTCAGAGCAGGCACCTCAACTTTGCCCTTTAATTCCTTCTCACTCATAAAAAAATTGTTTTACATAAATACACTTGGCTCCCATCTTATCTTGGTTTTGAGTTGATAGTTCATTTCCCAATGCATCATGGGCTGGCTCCAAATGCATCAGAGCTCAGGGAGTCAATTTTTGCTCCTTCTTTGGAAATGGGTCCTCCTGGGGTTACAATGTGGGGTGTAACCAAACTGTGTATTCTACTCCCATCCACATAATTCCTGATGAACTGTTAATGGCTTCTTGCAGGAGCTACACAGAGCACACCCGACCCCCCAGGCTGCAAGCTGGGTGTTAGATAAGGGAAGGAGGCAAACCCTGCATGGCAGGGTGGTGTTTCTTTGTCTTCACAAATTAACTCAGCCGAGATAAATACATCCAGCCCAGGGGGATCATCCCTGCCAATGGGCCATAATGGCTCAAGGGCACCAATGGGCAGCTGTAACCACCATAAAGGACTCCCCAGAATATCCTGTGACTCATAGGATCACATCATTCCATTGTGAAATTCCCCACTCTGGGGGAGGTACTGAACCTTCCTGCCTGAATGTGACTGTTGGGGACATGAACACCACCACCACCACTGGACATCCAGGGGAGGACCCAAACTTTCACAGAAAGACAAGACCATCCACAGGACCACTGCAACCATCACTTCAACAGCACTGCAACCACCCTGACCAACAGGGGACAGGTTGTTCTCTGACTTTGGGGGTTTAAGCCTGTTTTTCTGTATCAATGCATCTATTGTAACTTTTTCTATTAAATTCTATTCTATTTAATTGTAACTCCGACCTGAAGTCTGTCTCAAGGTATTTGTGTGAGGGTTAATCTCTCCTCCTGGTTTACTTTCAAACCAGCACACCAGTTTTTCTCAGTTAAACCAGATCTCACCAAAGCTCAGTTTAGATGAGCACAGTTCTCCAATAATCACAGACCTGAATGCTGTACAGGGTTAACAAATGAACTTTCCAAGCTTTTCCAGTGGGAAGCTAAATTTCCTAAGCTGCTCACACTCCATTTATCAACCACACTTGATCAAGAATCCTGTTCCTTTACTTCCACTGGTAGCTCTGAGCAGATGGAAAGGAAAAGGCAATTCCAAGGGGGAAAGCAGACTGCTTCCAGGAAATTCCATCATCTTCAGATTCAAGAGATTACACTGAGGGATGCATGAAAGCAGCAAGAGTTTTTCAGGTGGTGGAAGCCTTACAGACCATGTGCCCAGGCTGTTGCCAAACGGCTCTGGTGACCCCCAGACACAGAACAACACCCATGGAATATTTTGTGCAAAAATTTCTCAACTCTGACAGACATCTGAGACTAACTCAGCCTTAGAAAGAACGGAAACCACAATTCCCTCACTCACAACTCCACCACTGAGCACTGTGGTGGTGGCAGACAGAGACCAGAGCTGCACCTTCTGGCTATAAAAGTGTCACCAGCTCCCACGAGGAGGAGATGCTGCCCAGAATCACACCTGGTGTGGCACTAATTAGTCCCAGCACCACCTCTCAAGGTCACAGGCACCTTTCAGCCCTGCCTGCGTCCCCCCAGCTCTCCACGTCCAGGGGCTGCATGGGGACAGCCAATAAAGCCAGGACTGCTGGGAGACTTGGAGAAGTGGCAAAGATCAAAAGGACATTACTGCCCACAACTCTGAATGCTGTTACTAAAAGGGAAGGAAGCTGTTTCAGGCACAATAATAAAGAATAGCAAATAAAGCACTGCAGGTCCAAGATTGTCCCTCCTGATGGGGGGCTTTCAGGTTCCAGTCCCCTCAGACATAACAAGGATGGCAGCACAGGATGATTCCTGGGCAGATTTTGACAAGGCCATTCATTATTACAGCCTTTGGAACACTCCAGGAAG
Organism: Aegithalos caudatus; assembly: GCA_013389925.1. Lineage (NCBI taxonomy): Eukaryota > Metazoa > Chordata > Aves > Passeriformes > Aegithalidae > Aegithalos > Aegithalos caudatus. The sequence continues at coordinate 174,650 of WEIU01012908.1, read as the reverse complement.
GCTCCTGACCTGCTCAGGAATTTTCAAAATATTTAGAAGTAGCAAATCCCCACCAAACAAATAAACAAAAAAGAAAGGCATACTAGAACATTCATGCCATAATAAAAACAAGAGAAACAATAACAGGGACAAACCTTCCTACTTGATCCAGAAAAAGCAAGAATCACCCATTTTATAGAATAAAAAAGCCTCCTGAGAGGATTGGAGGAAGAAACAATCTGTGGCAGCAAAATGATGTAGCTGTTTCCTGTGACAACATCCTGTGTGGATCCTGCAATGTATGGCATGGAGTGAATGCACTCCTTTTGTCTCCAGCTGGGACAGCAATGGCCTCTACTCTGCCATTGCTCTTCATAAAATACTTAGGAACTTTCTATGTAGGAAACTTTGACCCCTGGGACAAATTCCATTAAAAAGACAAATGAATACTGAGGTTACAGAGAGAGGGCAAGAGAACCCAATCACATCTGCTTCTTCCCTTAGAAAAATAAACTAAAAATACCACAAGGCTGAATTTTCACTCTGGAGCAGCTCAAGAGATGTTCTCAAATAAGTAAACAGCTTCAGAATGAAATCCATGAACACAAATGTAACCCAAACAAGCAGTGCCCAGAAGTCAAACTCACCTTACTGGCTATGGACATGGAGGGACTGGGTGGAAGGCTCCGAGGGCTGAAACACAAGACCAAAGAAGCATTTTACATGCACTGTAGCTGCAGCAGTTTTACTCTGGAAATACTTTTCAGCCTCTCATCTGCATCAGGGCAGGCTTATTCTGGAGATTTCACCTTCCTGCCCTGCAAAGTTAAAGGTTTAAGATACTTGTTCTTACAGAAATAACTATCCTAACAGGGTTTGACTGCACAGGGCTGCTGAGTTCTGGATGGGGAATGAGGAATTCTCCAGGAGACCTGGCAAAGTCCAGCCCAGCTGTGTCTTCACTCACTTCCACTGCACCACCGATGCATCTGACCCCACTTCATCTCTCACTGGGAGGACAGAAAGCTCTCTGTGATTGCTCCCTTATGTTGATTTTCTTAACCTGCCAAGTGCTGTCCTTTGGAAAAGGGAAAGCCTTTGCCTCCTTGCATCTCAGTGCACGCGTGGGGATTTCTCCACAGCTGGGAATGAAGCCAACCCCACCAGGGCCGAGCTGAGTGGATCCCCCTCCCACCACTGCCAGCCTCAGTCGCCCACAGAGCGCTGTCTCTGCAGCACTGGAGCTCCTCTGCCTGGTTTTGGGATGCCAGCCCCCTCCTCAGTCCCAGGTTTCTGCCCCACACCCACAGACTGATCTGTGGGTTTGTGCCAGTCCCCTCCTTCCCTGTCTCACATTTTCAAGCCGCTGCAGTCCATGGCTAAGCCAAATCCCAAGCGCTGTTACTCCACCCCGATGAGCTAAAGCTGTCTTTGCCATGGGAAATCCCTTCTTATGTTCTCTTCTGGCTTGGGACTCTTCCAAGCAGCACTCCTGAGGTGCTTGGTACCCAGGGAGGGTGTGAACACCCCATAACTGTGACCACCCTTGTGGCAGCAGGGGATCGGGATCACCTCCCAGGCAGGATGTGAGCCCCTGGTCCCACCGCCACAGCTGGGATCTCCCCACAGAGCAGCTCCTTCCAGCCGCCCTCAGCACACCCTGGGCAGGAGGCGATCCCATACAGCGAGGATCTCCCCTCCAACAGCAGCCTCAGATCCCTCAAGAAGCCAGGATGAGATGCACTCCCAGTGAGGACCTTTCCCTCCAAAGGCATCCTGGAACAGAGGATCTTTCCTAGGCAGGACGCAGCCTCCTACCACTGTATCCTGATCCAGCATCCCAAGGATCCTCCACAACTCCTCAGGCAGGATGGCACCCAACCCCTCGATCCCGGCTTCCAAAGGCACCCTGGGCTAGAGCCTTCCCCGCACCGTATGCTGAAAGTATCTCCCCTACAGCACTCCAGCGAGAGCATTCCTGGCCGGATATATCCCGCGGGAGCTGCCCTGCCTTCTGCATGCCATGGCACCTCCAAAGCACCGCCGGGCAGGACGGGACCCCCTTCTCTGCCCACAGCGGACCCTTCCCATTCCGTCCCTCCCTCCAGGAGCAGGGGATTGCCCCCAGGAGGCAGGATGAGGCGCGCATCCCACCACCACCATCCCGGCACGGGGCAGAACGAGGCGCGTTCCCCCCACACCGCCCCGGGCAGGGGAATCCCTGTTCAGGCAGGATAAAACCAACTCCCCCCAGCACCCCGGGCAGGACGAGACCCCCTCCTCCCGGAGCCTCGCGGGCAGGAGATGCTCCCACCTCTGCAGGACGAGCCCGTCACCCCCCAAACACGCCTGAGGAGATGCCGCCCGCTGCCCCAGAGCGCGGGCCCCGCTGGGG
>WEIU01012908.1:133335-172124 GCA_013389925.1 Aegithalos caudatus | reverse complement strand
CCCGCCCCTCCCGGGGAACCGGGGCCGCGCTCGCCCCCTGCCCCCTTGGGGGAGCCCTGGGGGGGTCCGGGGGTGTCACGAAACGGGGATGGACTCAGCAGTTACAGGGAAAGGGCATCCCCCCGGCACGGAGCCCTTCCCGCAGCGCTCGGGGGTCCCGCTGTGAGCATGCATCTGGAGGGGAAGAAAAATGTCTGCGGATCCCTAAAGTCGCAGTCGGGCTGAAGCCCACCCACTGGTAAAGGTGTTAGTGGGTCTGGACATTGCGGTATCTCTAAATCTTGCCACAGAGAAGGTATTGGTGCAATGGGATGCAAATGTGCTTTTATTACAATTATTAATTATACAGCAAAAAGTCGCCACTTACATAAGTCAAAAGGCAGCGCTGCTCTGCCTCCGCCGGGCTGAACCTCCTCCGGCTGAGCACAGGCTCCCTGCGAATCCCGACTGCTATCTCCCTGCACTCCTCCGCTATTGACTCAGCAGGAAATCCTGTATAAACCCATCAAAAGGATAGGGACAGCCTTATGGGAAAGAGAGGGAGTTCCTTCCCTGGAAATGAGATAAAGAAAATGCTGAAAGGCAGCACAATGGGTCAGCTTTATCACAGGGTAATCCCATCTTCCTGAATTCCATTCTGCCTGGGGGAGGGAACGAAGGAAAACAATTCTTAAAAACCTAATAAAGAGACAGATACACGTTATCCTGAGCGTGCTTTTCACCTCTGAGAGCAGGAATATCCCTTTCTCGGTTTCAGCACAAACAGTTTCAGCACTGCCGCCTCTCAGGGTCCCACATTTGCACAAACACATGTAGAAATGGAACAGAGCAAACTTTAGCCCTTGAGGGTTAATCTCCATCAGAGAAAGGAGAGGGACTCCTCTAGAAAAGAACTCAGAGCACGAATTTAGTGTAAGCAGGTCAAACTCCTTGGCAGTTTCAAGCCTGTAAGTTATTACCGCTTTGCTGGTGCCGCATTTGCAATAGGAAGCAGTTGTAGAGTTGTTCCTGATTTACTATGCACGGGAGCACTTCCCTTTTTTTACTCCGTGGATGATATTCTCCCTGTTTTGAGGTCACACAGTATTTGCATTTTATTCTAAACGAAGAAACATCCCTTGAAACCTCCCTTTGAAGTGCTTTGTATTCTCAACGAGCTCGTACTGCCACAAACAAGCACAACACGGCAGAGTGTTTATGGGAATTCACAGCTACACCTACCAAATGCAGCTCCTACTGCTACACTCAGCCACCCCGGCGAGACAGAGCGTGAGGCAGATGCCACCTTCACCAACTTGCTCTCTTTGCTGTTTATGGATTTCACCTACAAACTCAGCATTCCCAGAAAACATAGCATGAATAATTCAGCGCGGGCGTCTTAGGGAGGGCAGGATGAGGCCACACAACCTGAATTTGTTCAATCACCAAGACAAACTCGAGCTCACCTTCCTCATGGTTGAGGGAAGCCTGTCCTCACTCAGCAGCATCTGCTCTGCTTAATGCAGAACAGCACTTACTCAGCTCAAAGGCCTGACAAGCTCAGAGGCAGAACATCTTTATTTCTGAGACTCTCAGCTCTTCTCTGCCCATAAAAAACCCTCACGTTTCTGTGGCTCATCATACAACACGGTATCCACAGGTTTTGCCTGCCCTAAGGGGGATTCATGTGAAGCAATGCTCATAACTAATTTCTCCACAGGGAAAATGCATCTGAATGAAACATTGCCACAACTTGCAGCACCAGCCCCGTGGAGACTGAGCAGAAAACAGTTGCATGCAGATCTCTAACCTGGGGGGCAATGGGGATATGGACCTGGCAGGTCTGAAGTTATCCAGCTTTGAAGCCCTTGGATATGTACAGGGGAACTAAACACAAACATCACTTGCACTTGGTCACATCGGATTCCTGCCTACCACGGTAATAATACCATGGAGAAGCTATTACATAAAGCCAGCTCAGACAAAATGCAGGATTTCTGGCAGCACTACTCAACAAAGGCAAAATCTAAAAAGAGATTGTCCCTTTTTACTGTTTTTGCTTAAAATAATTTGGCATTAACCAAGGCTTGAGAAGAAGTAGCACCGCATTCTGGATGCAAGGCTCTGGGATGAGCACGTCTGAAAGCCAGCAGGCACTTCTAATTAAAGATACACTGAAGAGACAAAAACCAGAGTTACAAGTAAAACCACCACTGCATATGCTTTAAGCACCAATAAGTAAATATATAGAGAGATGTTATGATTCCTACCGGGGAATCCAAAGTGCAAAGCAGAGCGCTCAAGCAGAGAGAAAGGCAGGTGTCATTACAGGAAAGCTGAGCACAAGCAAGATGATTCCATTCCAAGCCTTTCTGCCACAGGATTCGGAGGCTTTACACACAATCTTTGGGAAAAGGTATTGTTCCAATTCAAAAGCAAAAAGTAAGTAACATGCAGCTAACACCTTTTTCCACATTTTCACGTGTGCCATATCACTTGGTCTCTTTTTCCCTCCCTGCAGCACTGCAGCATATCTTTATTTTACTCAAATCCTCCTCCAAAAAGAAAAATAGAAGACAGAACAATCCAACACATCCCTTTTATTAATTTAGAAAACATGGAAGAAAAGCAATAGGGAAAGTTTTAGCATTAAAAAAGGGATCCTGATTAAAAATCTATAGAACTTGTCTAGCAACATAAACTGATTTCTTTGGGTTAGAGATGACCCCATACAAAACCCCAAATGCAGAACACTCACAGTGCAGGAGAGTCTGGCTACAGACCACTTTTCTACTTCAGGTTAAACTCTTCCCCTAGATTCATGTATCCCACTGCTACCAGCTTCAAGATAAGTAGAATACGTAGCCTTCACAGTAATATTTCCCTTAAATGGTAACAGTTATGTTTTCGCTTTCAGACAGAAAAACACTCTGGGCCATTTCAGAAAGAACTCTAGGGTCATAGAGACTTATGGCTGACTCTTTAGAGCAAACTTAGAGCAGACTGCACAGCAGTTATACAAGCAATTAAGAAAAGAATCTCTTATTTGGCATTTCTCTATCATTTTCTCTCGGGCCTGTGACGTGAAGGCCATGCCCCGTTAAGCAGATGTAACGTACGCCAATGGGTTCTGCTTGGCTGAGATGAAAGACTTTCATGCTCCTGAATATAAAGCAATGAACAGTGTTTCCAGCTGTCCCTGGAAGGCCTCATCCTCTTCCCATCACAAAACTTGGCTCTTCAGCATCATCTTCCTTCTCTTCCTCCTCCTTGCTATCCTCTTCATCATCCTCGCTGCTGCCTTGCTCTTGGGATTGCCCAGGCTCTACAAACACAAACAGGATGAATGGATGAGGTGTTCCCACCTGGCTTCTTTGTCAGGAACTTCTCAACAAAACACTCCCAGGTGCTCAGCAAATGTGGATTAGGTCAGGCTAATTAGCACGGATGGGTAACAAATTCCCCTGTGTCTTCCTTGTTAAGCATCTCACAAGTAAGCAGTCCCAGATACTCAGGGAACACGAATCAGGTTCTATTAATTCTACCAAGTGATGAGGAGCTCAGAATATCAAGTTCTCCCTCGGGGAATTCCTTTATCTCCAAAGTTATCAAATCCATCACTGAATAACTCCACCTCCTCTGGAACATTATTTCCTTCAAACAGAGATAGTCAAGCACTGAGGTGTTAGATTGTCTCATTCCCAATCCCACCTCTGCAGGCTGGGATGAACTTTAAAGGATCACACAGAGCACTGGGAAGCCACAGGCAAGACTCTGTATATTCCTACAACCTATCCAACTTCACAGAAACTCCACGAGGTGCCATAAACTTTTACAGCAAGCACATTTTGCCATACTGCAAGCACAGAAACTCATTAAAATATGCCTTCACAGAAAACTTATGAAGCCTGCTAAAAAAACAGGAAACATCTATAAAAATTAAATAACCGAGAATAAAAACGAGGTATGGCATAAAGTGGGACCTGAATCCAAGAGCCGTTTCCCTGCTCTCTCCTGTTCCTCAGGCCCAGTCACGCTGTGTCCTGAGCAGTTCTTGAGGGATTTAGGCTCAGTGGTCTGATGCCACCGCGTGGTGAAGTGCTGAACTTGGAGCGGGTACTGGGAGTCTGTTCATTAATGCAACCTCAGCAGATGACCTCGTACAGTGCCAACCCTTATTCTTAATGTTTTTACAATAACAAAGATTAAACGTGGCAATTCAGAGGTTTAATTTATTCATTCAAAAAGGAAGACAAGTTTTGCCTGCCATATCCAACAAATACACTTTAATTAATTTGAAAAAATCTATCAGATTACAACCCAAGGCACGCAAAACTGAAAACAGGAAAGGCTGTTCTCAGTCGACTAAAAATGGCTAAGAGAGGCTTCTCTGCCCTCAATATTATTATTTTACATAGAGAACCACAGAGTGTTAAGAGTTAAGAACTGTTAAAAAGACCAGGGAGTTCAGATTCTGTCTTTCAGGAACTTGTGCCAAACAAAACTACTCCAGCCCCACAACTGGTACAGGGCACTCCCATAGCACAGTGCCAATCCCTGATCCAGCTCTCCTCTCTCCCAGCCACTCCCTAAGGGATGGGTATTCTGTTTGCTCACTCAAAGTGAACAGAAGTATGTTGACTCATGCTTAAATTCTCCTCCCAGTTACAATTCATAAATGAATAGCTTAAAAAAAAAAATACTTAACAAGACCAAAACAAAACACCCAAAAAATTCACTCTGCTACATTCACTTGCTGTCACAAGTAAAATTAACCTAACAATTTGTCCTCCCGTGTTTACATGGGAGGCTGGCAGTGGTTCAGCTGAAACAGATCCAATTCTGAAAAGCAAAGCACAAATAAGGTAGAACTGTCAGGCAAGTCACTGTTCCAGCAGAATTAACAGAAACTGCTGTAACTTTAACCATTTGTGTGCTAATTCACAAGGGACAACTGTTTGAAAGAGCCAAAATATGCTCACTGAAAAGAAGCAAAGAGTATGCAAAAGTTTGAGCAAACAGTTACACTGACATTGCTGAACATTAATTTTCAAGACTGTAGGAGAAGAGAGGAAGTCAGGTTTTTCACCTTTATCTCTAAGAAATAAAATAGTTCTGTGGAACAGATGGTACCAAGGTGGCTCAATTTCTTACATATAAAATTACAATTCAGTTTCTTACTGCCCAAGCTGTGCATTTTTTCCACCTGTTTCCCCATACACCTTCAAAATACACTTTAAAAAAGCCTTGAACAATCCTGCCTTTCTGAGCAGCTGAGGTTCTGAATCTGCAGTTCATCAGAATAGCTGGGGCAAAACATCCACAAACTCAGATTCCAGAGTTTGCTGTCCAAAATTCCCCCTAATAAATGGAAAATATTCACAAACAGCCAAGTTATTTGTAAGATTAAATCTCAACATAGATGGCTTTCAAAGAGGATTTTGAAACATTAGCTAAAATAACAAGCTTAAGCTCAGGCTTTAATCCATATATTGAGAATGCTTGGGATGGGGGGTGGGACAAAACCTTCTAAGCTTCAATAAGGGAACAGAACCAAGTCCTGAGAAAAGTAAACTAAATTTCACTGACCTTTTTCCTGCTTCTTTTGTTCGAGTTTGTTTTTCTTAGCTTGCAGTTTCTTCTCTTTTAACTTCTGGCTATAAAGCAAAAAAAAAAGACTCTCTGGCAAATCCAATGTTGTAAAGCTCCTGCACATTCATACACTGATAAAGGACATATTACAGACATCTTCAAAAAGCTGATTTCAGAACAGTAGTTCAATTTAAATTTGGCCTCAACTGAAAATTCAGCAAGGGCAAACTTAGCACATGATGAAGAGAAACTTTTTTATGTTGTTTTTAGATTAATGGATTTTTAAAAGTCTTTCATTACTCCACTGCAACCAGAACTATGGTACACAAGATCTCCAAGAACACAGATGGAACAAAAATGAAACTGCCCCCACATTTTAGCTACCTAGGCTAATAAGCACAAAGAAAAAATGGTGTTAAAACCCAGACTGCAGAAACTGAAATGGGGGGGGATAAAGTCACCAGTAATATATACTTCAGTTGAAGAAAATAAAAATAGGGCAGTATGCTCTGACCTTCCACTTTGGCTGTACTTTCTCAGGATGTCAGGCCCTAGGAGCAGCACTGGGGGTAAGAGGGAATTTCAATTCATACAACCCAGCTCTCTTTGCCCAACAAAGGCAACCTGGCAGGTTAATGGCAGACACAGGCAGAGCAGCCTGGCATTCACATGCTCCTCTCCCAACAGCATAACTGAGTTCTCTTGAAACAGAGAGCCAGGAACTGTATCTGCTGGGTGAGGACAGAGAAGGGTGGTGAGGGAAATGAGAGGGGCTCCTGCAGGGCAAAGCCACACCATTAGAGCATAGCAGGGGGACAAGGAGGTGTCAGTGTTTAGGCAGCATCTGCTGTTGGAACAGTTGTTCTCCATCTCAGCCAGGGAAGAGGCAGCAGGCCAGATCTGACTTGCTGGCCATCTGTTGGACCACGTTAAATTAAACTAAGATGGCAACAGTGTTTGTGTTGTGCACTTTTGTGTTAACATGGCAGTGAGTCATTTTGCACAGGCCTTTCCACAGCAGCTCCCAGCCACAGCATGCAAAGAAGCAAGGGAGAGGCTGCTCAGGGTTAGACCCTGGGAAAGAGCAGAGCCACCATTCCCTGCTATTTCTGAAACCTGTCCTGGACACAGAGATGGACACAAATTCTTATGTCACTGCACTACAATGCACAGGCTATTTCTTGAGAGCATCAATCTCGCAACTGTTTCATTTTGTCTAAAATTTAAGAGAAAGATGGATTTAATATCTTTTTAGTATTTCCACCTAACTTATTAGATTTGGCCTGCCAGACATTTCAATGGGGCAGGCAGAAGCAGCCTACCCATGAAGCAGGACCCAGTTTTGCACTGAAACTGCTTGGTATCAAATGATTCAGACACAAACTTAAGCCAGATATAGACACAAACCCTTCCTGACACTGTTAAAACAAATATGCAGCAAGGCATGTTGTAGTCAAGACCACAGTGTCAGCAAAAGCAGCTCAAGCAGTCCAAAGTAATCCTGCAAGCAATGGCACAGGAAAGAAACCACCCCAGCAAAGCCTGTCAGGTTTACAGCTACCTTTGGAAACCAAACATTGACATTGACAAATTTAATTTCCACAGCCAGACTTCCCAGCTGATAGATGCAGACACAGAATGACAGTGTTTATCCAGAGCATGCAGCTACAGATGAGGCACAGGGAGTGAGGGTTTCCATGTCAAGCCTCCTGGGAAAAATCTGCCCTTACCGCTTCCTTCTGCGTTTTGCTGTTTGCTCTTCTGCAATCATCTTATTCCTCTCCAGTTTCTTCTGGAATTCCTCATCTAGTCTTTGCTGTAATTGATCACATGTCATACTTTGGTCACAATCTAAATTAAAATATTTGTTTTAAAAGTCATGTCCTTTTAGGGAGAAGTCTTTTAGCAAAATACAGAAGGGAGCTCTGCCAGATTTTGTCTGGCTTCTTTATACAAAGCCACGTTCCCAGGGATGACTCCTGTACAGACAGCATTTTTAACCTGCAACCTGAGCCAAACATTGAAACCTTCTGAAGGAGGAATCCTCACCAGAGCAGATGAGGGAGGTTGGGCTTCTGCCCTAATGAATGTTTCAGGAAAAACAAATGAATAAGTGGGGACACAAACATTAACAAATGGACTCATCTCGGCCAAGAGAGAGTATATCAATAGTGTTTTCTAAAAGAGGGGGCATTCTACTCGATCAAAACTTAAAAGAAACATCTTGACTCTGTGCACAGGCACTCTCTTTGTTTCTGCCTGTGCAAGGCAGCGTTATCAGGGATTTCTAGCTTTTAAAGCATTCTCAAGTCAGCCGGAGAACACACACATTCCCATGAGGCCTTACTGCGTGCTAGGACCCCAGGGAACACAGGAGATGGAGCATGTCTGACACAAAGCACCAAATGTTTCAGTACCGACACAGACACCACGGATCACACACTCCTACAGACTCCTCTGACAAGGGGTGGCTCAGAACGGAATTATTTGTACATGACTTTCAAAGAAAACACAGATTTGCAACGAACAACAAACAGCTGGGGGTGGGGGGAGTGAGTTATAAAGAGTTGTGCTGACCTTCTCAGCCATGGCATCCATGAAATCTTGCCTCTGGTACTCTCGCCGACGGAGATGCCGGTACACGTGGAACTCCCCGCTCCCAGCTCCAGCACTGGAACCTGCAACAAGGAACAGTTCAGCCTGCCAGGAAAGGAGCTAAACAGATGCTCACAAATCACTGCAGCTGGATGCTGAGGGATGGGACACGAGAAAGGGCACTGCCAGATGAAGATTTACCAACAGCACAGGGAGTGTGTCACCATTTAAAACTCTGACACGTTTGTGTCACTGCAGGTGCTACAATGATCCCCCTGGAGCCCACTCAGCTGCACATCCAGGCAGGCAAAGAGCTGGAGATGAAAGGCACTTCCCAGTCTCTTACAGGCAGAGGTGAGCCACAATACCCTGCTGATGCTGCTCCCAAGTAATTTACAGCATTTCTTAAACACAAAATAAAGGTCAGCAGAAAGGTGGTAAAAGGTGATATTGTACCTTCCCATGCAAGACAGATCCACTGACAGATTTTAACTTTCTTCATAAATTAAATCCTTACAGCTCTCTCTTCCTGGCATCAGCCTACATGTTGAAGCCATGCAGGAGCTTTAAGCATTATGCTCCACTCTTCCCCTGTCTCCTGAGCCCTTTCTCAAGGGAAAGCACAGGAACACAAGCCTCAAAGAAGACACCTAATTAAAAGCAGGTGGGACTGCAACAGGGGTGCTCTCGATATCAACAGAGTCCCAGCACGTCAGGTACTCCCAGAAAAACAAGACAATTCAACTCAAGCACACAGCAAAGCTATTTGAAAAAGCCATGACAGAATTCCAATCAGCAGATTTTATTCAGAAGCGTATAAAAATTTGAGCCTGAGATCAATTATTCTGAAATAAGAGCAAGTTGACCTCTACAAAGGATGGAGGTCTCAAATAAAGACAGAACTTCTACCTACAGCCAGTTTATACCACAGCTACTACATTTAATCCCTGAAGGTAGAAGTAAGGTATACACAGAGTACTTGGGTCAGGGCCCTGGCACAGCTGCCAGCTCCCAACAGAGCACACACAATCACACCTGCTGCATGTGCCTGCTTCTCACAGCCTGAGATTCAGACTCAAAGCACTCAAAAGAAGGACTTCATGCTGCCAATCTTCCAGAGCACTCTCAGATCCATGGAGAGGACAGATTTACTCATCATTTACTTGTCATCACCAGAGCAGCAGCTTATTGCACTGCAGGCAGCCCACGTGCTGCAGTGCCACGGGCTTTGTTCTCTCTGCATTCTGACAGCCAGCAAAAAAGTGGAACCAGAGAACCAAATAAAACTTGAAAAATCAACCCCCAAAGCACATTTCACACCTCTTTTCTGCAGCAAAATGAGCAGCAGAAAACCACCTCTGTCCTTCCCTGCTAAATGCTTTTCTAAGTTAATTGTGGCTGACCCCAGAGTTATCTGAAGAAGAGAATCTTTACCCATGACATCTCTAACGAACTCCGGGGGAGGTCGTGGTGCCCATTCATTCAGTTTTTCAGGAATTGGTACAGTCTTTTCCTGCAAGAACAAACCAACCAGCCATCAGTATCTTCCAGGAGCAAATTCTGCAATTTTAACACATTGTTGAAAGGCGGGATACGTCTGACAACAGCCTCTTCCACCAACTGACAGAGCTCAGAGAAGGAGCACAGCTGCAGCAATTTCTTCATGCACAGGGACCAGGAACAGGCAGGAGAGGAGAATCAGAAGGGATCCTCACATTCAGGCCTGCAGGTCAGCAAACCCCAGGAGGATTAGGAGTCTCTGTGCCTCTTTTCAGCATGAGAACTAGAAGGAAGCATGTCAGCACCTCCAAGCACTCGCAGGAACTGAGTGTAATTCCACTACCAGTAGTCTGGGAAATGATGGAAGGTATTTGTGCACCTTCCATGCCAGAGCTAGAGGACAGGGAAGAGCAGGAGAGGGAGAACACATGGTGCAAGGTCAGAGGAAGAACGTGGTGCAGGGAAGTCTCAGCCTGCTCCAGCACACACAGAGCAGGGGGTGAGAGTCTCCTCCTGGCAAAAACCTCCTCAGGAAAGGATCAAAACACCCAGTTAGAGGACCAGAGTCATGCTCCCGCACAATAAAAGCAGTGACAGAGGAAAGACCAATGGGCAGAACACTGAGGGGCCCCATGGTTCCCAGAGAAGCGTCTCTCTCCTCACAGCATCCCGGAAAAGACGGGTCCTTCTCCCCTCACAGCGATAGAGTGTGGGGGTCTGTCCCCGTCCCCTTGAGGAGCCGGGAAAGAGCAAGGGGGGCGTGTGTCGATCCCGTCATGGAACCGGGAAGGACCAAGGGGAGGCTGGTCCCTCTCTCCTCACAGACCCCGGGGAGGGGGTGTCGGTTCCTCTTCCCTCACGGACACGGAGAGGAGAAAGGGCGGGTTGGTCCCTCTCCCCTCACGGACCCCGGAGGAGGGGAAAGGGGGTGTTAGTCCCTCTTCTCTCACATAGCCAGAGGTGAGGGTCTCGGTGTCCTTCTCCCCTCACAGACACAGAGAGGGTCTCAATGTCCCTCTCACCTCACAGACACCGAGGGTGGGGGGCTCCATGTCCCTCTGCCCTCACAGACCCAGGGGGTGGGGTGGGGGGGTCTCTGTGTCCCTCTCCCCTCACGGACCCCGAGGGAGGGTCTCGGCGTCCCTCTCCTCTCCCGCCGCCCCGGGCCGTGCCCCGGCGGGTGCCCTCACCGGGTTCCTCATGAGGCGCTCGAGGCGGAGGNAGGGACCCCTCCGTGCTGGGCCCTCAGCGCCAATAGAGCCTCGGGATCGGGTCCGTGAGGGGAGAGGGACACCGAGGAAATACCTCTGGGATCATCGAACCCGACTTCTGCCCTTATCACCACACTGTCAAACAGAGCAGAGGCGTTTCTTGAATGCCTCCACGGACGGTGACTCCACCACCTCACTGGGTAGCCTGTGTCAATACTTAATCACCCTTTCTGTGAAGAAATTCCCCCTCCTAATGTCTGTACCCTGCAGCCTGGACGGAGGCTGAAGGCAGAGTCACCAGACTGTATGGTTGGAAGGGTCCTCTGTAGCTCACCCAGCCTAACCCCCGGCAGGGCAGGGTCACTCACAGCAGGTGACACAGGAACGCATCCTGGTGGGTTTGGAATGTCTCCAGACAGGGAGACTCCATGATCTTCCTGGGCAGCTTGTCCTGATGCTCTGCCACCCTCAGTGGGATTCTTTGAAGGCACAGAGTGACAGAATGATGGTTCAGGTTGGAAAGGACCATTGGGGTCATTCAGTCCATCCCCCTGCTCCAGCATGGTCCCCTGAGTGTGGCACTCTGTGTGCAGAGGGCTTTTGGGGGACACCCCACACCCTCTCTGTGCCAGTGCTTGATCACCCACACAGTGAAGAAGTTCTTCACAGAATCACAGGATGGTTTGGGTTGGAAGGAACCTAAAAGATCTTATTTCAACCCCCTGCTGTGGGCAGGGATGCCACCCATTAGACCAGGCTGCTCAGAGCTCCATCCTATCTGGCCTTGAACATTTCCAGGGATGCAGCAGTCAAAGATTTTTCTGGGATGTCTGTGCTGGGGTGACAACCACCCTTACAGCAAAGAATTTAATCCTAATATCTCATCTAAACCCATTCTTTCAGTTTGAAGCAGTTCCCCCATTTGTCACTACAAATTTGTGTTTGAAGTCCATCTGCATCCTTCTGCCCATTTGAATACTGAAAAGCCACAATTAGGTCACCCCGAAGCCTTCTCTTTTCCAGGCTGAACAATCCCCAATTCTCTCAGCCTTTCCTTGTAGGAGAGGTGCTCCACCCCTCCAATCATCTGCTTTGTCTTCTCTGGGCTCACTCCAACAAGCCCCTGTCTCATTTTTGGGTGGAACTGCCTGTGCTCCAGCCTCTCATCCCCTGAGGAGCGCCTGGCTCCAGCCTCTGACGCTTCCCTGAGACATTCAAAAACTCAGATACAGCTCGTTCCCTGCGTCATTCCCCCCGTGTCCCAGCTGTGGCCGTGCATCCCGCTCCTGCCCAGGCTGCGTTTGCCGAGCTCTGATGTCCCCTGTCCCCTCAGGCACGTTCTCGGGGCTGCACTCTGTCCCCGGCAGGCCGCGTTAGCGAGGCAGCTCCGGCATCTGCCGCGCTCCGCGCAGGCCGAGCCCGAGCGGGATGGAAATTCGGTGTGTTTTTCCCTGGCACCCTCAGCCCTGCCAAATCCCTTCCCCGTGAGGGTGTAAGCGATCCAGCACTTCCCGGTGCCCCCGTGGCAGGCTGCCTGCGCCATCTGTTCGTGTCACTTCGGTCATTAACCAGCGCGGCCCGCGGGCTTTGTCTGCTGACAGTGACGGACGGCAGCACCGCTCCCCTCGCAGCACGGCCCTGCCCGGGGCCGGGAGATGTGGGCAGGTAGCAGGGGGAGGGATGCCGTGCTGTTTGCATCCATATTCACACCTGGGATTTGCAGGAACAGGGCTTGGACGAGCCGAGGGCAGTTACACCCAAATGCACGCTTGCCTGATGGAGCTGGAGGGAGCCATGGCGGGGAAGAGGAGGCAGAGCTGGCTGCAGTACAGGCCTCCAGTGCAAGCCAAATTTCGTTTCAAGTTGCTGTGGCCTTACAGAAATGGCATGGCATGTGCTGGGGCTGTGTGTGCGTCACAGAATTAGCCAGTAAAGGTCAGCTGCAATGGAAGAGGGGCATAAGCCTTTGTGCAGTTTATGGAGGTAAGCCAGAGCCGGGGAGCTGGGCTCTGGATTTCAGACAGCTTCGTGCTGTGCATGAGGAGAGGGTGACAGAAAGGGGAACAGAGAGGTTGGGAATGGCTCCTTCTGAGATTTATAGTTCATTTGTATGGCCTGAATTTATTAAGCCTCCATTCTCTTTCCCTTTCTGTGGAGAAAATCGGAGCTGATCCTCAGGTTCAGCCCTATGTTTACAAAAGACTTTTCAACCTCCGCTGAGGTTGCTATGGAAATCACACTAGTTTGTGTCTCGTGTTTGTCTTACCAACCTGATTTGTAAAAGAATGGTGTGAATTTAGTGCTGGCTGAGTTCCCAGCTGGCCGCTGGTCCTGGAAGGCATCCTTGCAGTCTCAGCCCTGGCTGGAGCAATGCAAACAGCTTCCTCCACGTTGTCTGCCAGCTCCCTGGCTCCTGTGCCTGCGGCTCTCCCAGCCTTGGGTCGTCTTCAGCCCACCAGAACAGAAACAATCCAGTGCCAGGCTGCACTCAGCCCTGCCAGGGAGACACCAGCTCTGCTGCAGAGGCCACGGCAGGTCCCCTGTCCCCTCTCAGTCACTGCAGGCTGTTCTACAAAGCAGAATTGCTGCAAACCGATTGTTTCCTCTTCTGAGTCCTAAGCACAACTAATCCCTAACGTTTCACCCTGTTTCTTGCTCACAGCCACCTCTCCAAACACACAGCTTCCCACTGCAGGGCTGTGAATGATGAGCTGCCAGGACTTGGCCCTCCCATGCCAGTCCCCATGGGAGGAAGGCAGAATGGCAGCCTGAGGGCTGCAGGGAGCAGCTGGACTCACTTGCCCAGAACGTGGCTTGTTCCAGCCACAGCTCACAGCCCCAGGAAACAAACAGGCAGCTGCCTGTCATCCAGCAGAGTCCTCACAAACCGGGGGGAAAGAGACCTGGGAACATCTCACTCTCAAAACTATGCGTTGAAGGAGTTGGTGCAGACTCTTGCTGTATTCTGCACGATTTACTTTTAAAAAATCTGGGGAGGGGGGCAAGACAGTTACTTAGGTCATACAAAAATAGAAAGTATTTAATCAAAATGCAAAGCCCACAAAATCGGAGTGTTGGGCTGGGATCTGGGCAGGACTGGGCTTACGGGGGGTCAGTGGATTTGCATTAGAACAGTGTAGTGTTTTCATAGGTCAGTTCAAACCAAACAACAAAACTCGGCTCTCTGATCTTTATCAAAGAAGCTCATTTGTGTTTCTGAGGAGTTCTCCTACCAAAGGGATCCTTCTGGAAGCACTGCAATCCTTTGCTGAGACAGACCCTGCACGTCAGGCAGGAGCAGCCGTGGAGCTCCAACACCCACATGAAACGTGGGCAGCTGCACTGCTGAAATCTCTTTGCATTTTTGTCCCGTTCCTGGTACGTGGCAGGGCACAGCTCAGCACCAGCATCCCTGCAAGCAGCATTCCCGCAGCCCAGGGCAGAGGGCACTGCTGGCATTCCTTCTCCAGCCCCGGGCAGAGGGCACTGCTGGCATGAAATCCAGTCCACACGCTGAGGCTGCTGTCCCCTTGTTTTACCATCAAATCTCTTCGATTTGATGCTGTTTTGTCCTGCCCCTGCCCTTCCAGACACCCTGTAAAGGAAGGGGATGTTTTCCAGCAAGGTTGATGCTGTAATTAGTCAATTTGCTAATAAGCTGAGGTGTGAACGGCTTTCTGTGAGGCAGGAGGAGCAGCTGTCCCCCAGGCACAGCCCTCAGTGTCACCTCCCCAGCTGCCCAGCTCCTGATGGATGAGCTCTCCAGGAGCGGTGAAAAGGCTCTGGTGACTTCTGGGGAGGGAATGTTTTTGTGAATGGATCACGACACAACCATGGCCTGATTACCGAGCTGAGCAGCTCCCTCCACCCCCCCAAAAGCCATGTGTTAGCTGTGTCTGTCACTGCTTAGCTGTCACAGTACAGTCTGGGACAATGCTCCAGTTTTCCCAGGGGATTCTCAGCAGAAAAGAGCACACTAGAAAGACATACAACGTCAGAGCATGAGGCACAGTCTCCCAGGAGAGATGAAGGCAGAGGAGGGGGAATGACAAGCCATGGGGAGCTGCTGGGAGATGCTAGCACAGGCCTTCAGCAAGGGAGGGGCACCTTCACAGCCCGGGGCTGCTCATTCCCAATCACCCTGCTGCTCGGGAGATGGACCACTCTGACTTGCACCACTAACCAGACAACGAAGTAAATAACACCCTGGGAGGAGAGGAAACCCTGTCCTGTACAGCCTGGATCCACCCTGCTCCTCCCTCTGCTCAGCACAGAGAACTCTCCCTTCCTCCTCTCTTCTCAGTGCACTCCAGCAGGCAGAGACAGACCCAGCCTGGCCCCAACTGCCCAGAGATAGCAACGAGGTCTGCACACATGAGACATGACAGCATCCTCCCTCCTTCTCTTTTTCCTTTTTTTTTTTTTTTTTTTTTTCTTTATGTAGCAAATCCAGCAAAGCCCCAAGCTCTTGCTCACATGCTGTTGTTTTTGCAAGTGATTTTATTTTAAAACTGGAACTCGAGTTCTCAATTTGTTTAACAAGTCCCCCCCTTCCCCTTTATTTTTTTAAATAAAATTAATTTATTCTACACAACAGTAAACTCTTCCAGACTCTTCCCTATTTACAAATTAACATCTTTTGCTTGCAGATCATTGCTTCCCCCTCCTTTTCCTATCCTGTGACACAAAAAGTGAGAAACAAAGCCAGTATCTGAAGGTCTGTAAGGCAGTGCTCCCATCCAGCCTTCTGGATCCCACCCTTGGGGCCTCAGGGAAGAACCAGGGTGACAATGTCTGTGTCAGATCTGGAGATCTCCCCTCACCCACCATGTGTGTTAAACCCATCAACCAAGAGCATCCAGCCTCTCCCTGCTCCTCTGAGCTGTGTTTTAGCTGGGCTGAGGGAGGAGAAATACCCCCAACAGTGCAAACTGCTCCTGCTGCCCTCTGAAGAGCCAAGTGTTTGGGGAGAAGGTGGCATTTGCTGCAGGAATGGGATCCACCAGGCCTTGTCTCACACATCCATGGGCCAGAAAGGCAGTTCTAACACCAGAGGAGGAGGCAAGGAGCCTTGGAGAGACCGCCCCTGTCCTCTTGAAGCAGGAGGCACATGTGGGTCAAGCGCTGGGGACATGCTTTGCTAGCTCAGGAAAGAAGGCACCTAATAAATAAAAATTTGGCCCAACCCAATTCCAGGTAAATTTAAGAGTGGTTTTTTTAGAGGTTGTGGCTTGGCTTGTACCTCTTTGAATGAAGAGGTAACTTCTAGCTGGGTATGGTGGGGTCTGCTCTACTTGGAGACCCATCCAGACACCCCAAAGCCACCTGGCTCAGGTCCTGTGAGAATTGTCACTCCTGTCACTGCCACACGAGGAGCCAGGAGCCCTGGTGCTGGGTAGGACAAGCTGTGTCAGCCAAACCAAGGGGGACGTGCAAACACTTTGTCTGCACGCAAAGCTGCCCTTCTGGAGGGTCTCCCAGCCCCCCATGAGGCACAAACCCTGGCCTGTAAAACCATCCTCAGGGCTTCCATGACCTGTTGGAAATGAATAGTGGTTTTATTCCTGGAAGCCCAGGCAAGCAGGAATACCTGCTTTTACCTGCAAGGCAAAGCTGTCCCTCACCTCTGGACACAGCACCTGGCCTCTGACTGACCCCCCAACACATCCTGAATGACCAAAAACTGATGTAAAGAGGTGTTCTCATATTTTCCAAGGTTTGCCTTGAGCAATGGAAAATATTGCCCAGCTGGGGCAGAGAGCAGGCAGAAGGCTGATGCCCTTGG
This sequence comes from Aegithalos caudatus, assembly GCA_013389925.1. Classification (NCBI taxonomy): domain Eukaryota; kingdom Metazoa; phylum Chordata; class Aves; order Passeriformes; family Aegithalidae; genus Aegithalos; species Aegithalos caudatus. Next base: position 155,462 of record WEIU01012908.1, on the reverse strand, counting down.
GGAGAGCTTAGGTTTTGAAAACTCAAGGAAGAGAGAGGGAGGAAGAAAAGGGTTATCCAGGGATTCACTGTTGGTACAGAAGGGAGGGAAAGGAAACAAAGGAACAGAAAAGGCAGGACAGCAGGAAAACCCTTCCTTGAATGCAATTCATCAAGGTTTGGACAAAAACCTTCTGTCAGAGGGTAGGAAACACGTGCCCCAGAGGGAGCCCAAAAGCCAGCCCAGACAAACCCTCAGGCCTCTGCAGCAGCGCCCTCTCAGTGATCCACGTGCGTGAGAAGAGTCTCTGCATGGAGATCTGACATTTCCATGCTCATCCCAAAATGCCAGAGTCCCTTGGAGCTGGTTTGCAGGGCGATGGTGCCAGAAGGATGTTGGCCATGCTGGGCTCTTGCCCCAGAGGGGACATGCCAAGGTGCTTTGGCTGGAGGATGGAGCCTGTCACAGCTTCGGGTGCCATCCCACGATGGTCACACCCAGGAGGAGATGCAGGGAACCCAGCACGGCCCTGGGAGAGCTCTTGGTCCGGAGGGAAGGAGAAGAGGCTGCAAGCTCTAAAATGGCACTGACTCTTTCAGCCTCCCACACTCCCAGCACTGCCCCAACCCTGGGGTTGGCACCAGGTCTGGCTGGGACATTTCCCAGCGCTGACACAGCTCCCAGGAGCAGCAGGGAGCGAGGAGGACATCCCGGCCGGGTCGCTGGTGCTGGCAGGAGGAGGTGGCGAGGCCGGTGCAGCGGTGAGGGGCACAGCTGCCCCCACCATGCAGCCCCCAGCACGGGGGGCTCAGTAGAAGGAGTACTGGTTTTCCACCGCCCGGGTCCGGCTCCGGGCGCTGTCAGNGTGGCACCGGTGGGCCCGTGGGTGCTGTGCTGCAGAAGTAGTGTGGAGGTGGCAGGTCCACCCTGCAGCCCGGTGGCTGCGGCACGAGGGGCGGCGGGGGGCCGGTGTCTGCGAAGGAAACAGGAGCTTGACCCTTCCTGTGCTGCCTGCAGCTTGCCTCCCTCCCTCTCCCTCTCCATCCCTGACCCTGCTCTTCTCCAACCTTCTGTTGTATTTCTCTGGGGAATGGTTTTTCCCCAGGACCCCTGAAGTCTGTAACCATGTAGTTTGACCCTTCCTTCCTTTCTTGACCCAACTGGCTGAGATCTGGCTCTCTTTTCCTGAGCAGGAGACTAGATAAGGTCCTGTTCTTCTTTGTTCATTCTCTTTCCCCCTGGAACCCTTTGAAAATAAAAGCCTTGGACTAATCCCGGAGGTGAGAGCCTCTTTTGGAATCTTTTGCCCTGTCCCTGGAATATTCCTCCAAAGCCTCTCTAGGAACTGAGCTAGCCAAGGAGCCTGGGGGGCTGCAGGGGAATTATTTCAACCCTCCTTCCCCCCTCTCCCAGCACAGTGGGACTCTCCAAGCCTTGCAGACCTCTCTGCTCCTTTCCTGCCCAAACCAGGGGTGTGATACCCACAGCCAGTGAGATCACACCAACACAGCCCTGCTGCTGCGTGGTCCCCAATACCCGCCTTCACCCCGGCACATCTCCAGAGCCACACACATCAGCAGGGCACTGCTTTAGGCAGGGAATCCCATGGATCTGTCCCTTTTAGGTCCACACAAGATCCCAGCCCCACGTGCAGCCCTGCCCAGCCCTGGCACCCACCGGGCTGCGGGCTCTGGGCCACCACGTAGCTGCGGAGGGTGATGTCGGCCGCACCGCCCGACTCCAGCGGGATGGGATGCGTGTGGAAGTGGCGCAGCATGTCGAAGATGGTCTGGAACCAGAGGTGCTGCACGTGGCACTGCCCGCTCTCGTTCAGCGACAGGCGCAGGTGCTGCAAGTGCAAGGGGCAGGGGGTGAGCTGGGGATGGTCAGGGTGAGACTCACCCTTGCAATCTGCAGGAGCCAGCTCCATCCAGCCAAGGGAGGTTTGCTCCTAACGCAGGATTGTTGTGTTTGCTCACCCTGCTGCAGCTGAGCTCCTGTAAAATCCCACTTGCAGAAGTCTGACCCCTCCTGGGGATGAACACCATAAGGAAACACACAGAGAAAAGCATCTGGGTACAACCAGGGGTGGCTGAAGCTCTGATCCCGGGGTCACAGACAGCCTGGGGAAGCCCCTAGCCCACCTGAACTGCTTCTTGCAAGGTGACAAAAACAGGCAATCTCTACCAGAAATGGGATCCAGCAAATAACTGCTTGTGGTTGGTTTTTCATTGTGCATCTGTGTACTTCAGGACACAGACAAGGAGAGGGCAGGAGAAGGTGTGCCAGGCTACACTGAGTCCCCTTGGGGTATTTATCCATATGCTCACATGACAGGCACTGACCCAGCTGGGAAAGTGTAGAAGGGGCTGGGCAGGATGCAGAAGAGTCTTGGTGCACAAGGGCAGGAGGTCCTGAGGGATGCCTTGCCAGGGGTGCAGCTCCCTGCAGAGCTGCTGCCTTTGGGGTCACCCAGAGAGCAAGAACGACCCTGAGGTGCCATGCAGGGCTGGCACTAACATTCAGGGGGAAGCAGAGGACATGGAGAAGCAGAGTACACCCACCTTGGCTTTCCCCTGGAAGTTGAAGGTCAGCACGTACTCCCCCGGCCGCGTCTCGCTCTGCCGGATGACGAACAGCCCGTGACTGCGGGCGCCCCCGAAGAGCACCAGCTGGGCTGCCTTGATCCGTGACAGAGTCCCGTGGAACCAGGGGAAGTCAGACAGGTTGATCTCAGCCTCGGCCTCACTGTCCTCCCCTGCCAGCATAGACAGCAGGTTTTTAGGGAGCACCCGAACGTCCCCCGCTCTCCTCCTGCCCCCTCCTCCTCTCCCCCTCTGTGCACCCTGCAGAGTGAGATGCTGGCGCTGCCTCCTGCATCCCAGTACCTGTGAGATGCCCACCAGCAGCTGGGGAGGATTCCAGCGTCTGCAGGAAGTTTTCCAGTGGGACGTGGGTGAGGAGCTCCCCCAGGGAGTCCCTGCCCCGGCCGTGGGGCACGGGGACAGCGGTGGCCATGGCAGCGTTGTGAGCGCTGGGCAGGGCACATCTGTCTGGTGGCCTGGGTGCCTCTGGAAGGGAAATTGCAGAGGGATGAGTTCATGGATCAGCATCACCAACCACCACTGGGCAAAGCTGGGGGCTGTCCTGCTCTGCAGGTAACTGTGTTGGATACTCCTGGATCTTAGAGACACCTGAGGTTATGGGTCTGAGGGATTCCCAGACTTTCCCAGATGTAGTTCCTTACCATCATTCAGGAATTCGCAGCTGGACGAGGTTGTCCTGCCTGGCAGACAGGCTCCCTGTGCACAGGACACCAGCTCAATGTCATCCCCAAGGTCCCTGGAGGAGAGCACAGACAGAGACATACACATGTGGCACCTCTGTTCACTGGCACGGAATGGGGACTTGGCCAAACAAAATTCCAGTGTGATCCAAGAGCACATCCTATTGCTCCTGAATTCCTCCCAAGGGGTTGCCACTGCACCAAGAGCATTGAGAGGCAGAGAAGCCACCAAACATAACTTTTTGAAGGTGAGAAACTAGAGTGGGAGGGATTAAACCCTTGAAAGCCCACACCCCACAGACCATGCCCGTCAGTTCCAGCTGCAGGATTTTGCTGCAGCCTTGTGGGTTTGGAAGGAAGGCTGTTACATTGACTCTAAGCGCTTTGCTTTGCACCCACACACCCTCCCACCACCAACTTCCACCCGAGGGCGCTTTCACTTTCACCCTCTGCAAAGAGAATTACCCATCCATGGGAATTACATCCCTAAAACACTAAGTCAGGAGGCCTGGAGCAGGACAGCGAGCGGGAACAGAGCCAGGGAGCCACTCAGAGCATCCCCATTTCCAGCCCTCCCCGTGCACTTCAGCATCCTTCTTGCACAACCACCCGACTTGCTCCACATCCTATTTTTATCCCAGCCACCAGCAAGAGTCCGGAGCTGCCCGCAGCACTCGGCTGCTCTTGCTTCACCCGGGCCACGTGGGCACGGGCAGCCGGGAAGCGGCAACAGCTCCCCGTGAGCTGCTGAGTTATTTAGTGGCCAGCAAGTGAATCAGCCACTGGGAGTCATTCAGCTGCAGCCAGTTAAAAACAAGAAGGGGAGGAAGGAAACCAAAACCAGCAGAGCTCTGCAGAAAAGCCGTGGCTCCGGCACGCAGCCCTTGGCAAAAGCGTCGGGAGCTGATTGAGAATTCGCTCTTGGCACCCAGCGTGTGTGTCGGTGTATTAAACAGCTCATTATTATTTGCTCTGGAGTTCATTATTATTTGCTTTACAGTCACGTCCGGAGGCTGGAGCGGGCCGGCGCTGGGTGCTGAGCAAACAGAAAGGGCTGGGAGGCTGCCAGGGGCAGAGCCAGGGGCTGCTGAGGGGAGCACGGCTGTGGTGCTCAACTCCAGCTGGAAAACCAGCGCTGAAACATGGAGTGAGGGAAAAAAGGCCTTTTCCCAGCCTCACATCAGCAGCCCAGGCTTCTTGAGTGCTTCCTGAGTTACAGAATCACAGAATGATGTGGGTTGGAAGGGAATTTAAAGCTTATTTTGTTCCACCCCCTGACCACAGGCAGGGACACCTTCCACTTAGCCCAGGTTGCTCCAAGCCCTGTCCATCCTGGTGCTGGGACACTTCCAGGGATGGGGCGGCCACAGCTTCTCTGGGCAATCCATGCTTATGAATTACAGATTTCAGGAAACAGCAAAAGGGGCAAAGATCTGGAGTGCACCAGTGCATCCTCTCTGTGAGAGGCAGCCTCCATGGTGACCAAATGCCTCTCTCTAGCAGGAGGGGGCAAAGGCAGCCTGGAGGGAGCAGGAGCCTCTCCAAGCCTCTGTTCCAGGTTGGCTTGGTATTTTCACTGCTACAGGCATGGGCACCCGGTTTTTCCAAAATTGTGCCAAGAAAGGCAGTGCCAGGGCTTCCCCAGAGGCTGGGCCTGTCTGAGTCAGGTGAAGAGCAGCAGCACCAGGCACAAAAACATCCCTAACACAACTTGCTGCATGTGCTGATGAAACAGCAGATGAGAAGTTTTGGCTGAGTTTTGACTCCAATGAAAACAATGATGCCACTGTGATAGAAAAATTAATAAATCAATTAAACCAGCAGAATCTTAAGTATATCATGGATGCTAAGCTGGAAAAAAAAGCCATGGAAAATAGCTCAATTATGGTATAAAAGCCTCAGAAGATGGGCGTTAGGAGCTTCCTGCTTTGATGCTGCATTCCCAGTCACCTACCTCTGCCAGGCTGAGGGGATGTGGGGCAGAGGAGGGTGAAAAAGTGGCCAGTGCTCTGCACCCCTGGCAGACACAGGCTGCTAACTCTGCCTCCAGACCTCTGCAGGTGTGACTTGGGCACTTCCTGTGACAACCCAAGCAGCAAAAATGGCATCTGGGTAACAGCCTGTGCTCAGGCACCACAGCTGGGCCCCACAGAGCCCCTTCCCCAGCAATCCTTACCCTGGGTCGATGCAGTCCTGGATATCAGCCACCCACGAGTGCTTCTGCAGGGAGTCGATGGTCTCCAGGATGTACTCGGCCCCGTTCTCCACCTGCAGGCCACGTGGGATGGAGTCAGCTGTGCTGGGGTGCTGCCCCCCACCCCGAGGCAAAACACAGCCCATGACCCAGCCACACCCCCTGAACAGCACCTCAGGTGAGCAGGAGAGGGTCAGTGTCCCACCCATCCCAGCACAGGAATGATCCAAAGGATCAATGTCCCATCCATCCCAGCACAGGGGTGCCCAGAGGATCAGTGTCCCATCCATCCCAGCACAGCAGTGACCCAGAGGATCAGTGTCCCACCCATCCCAGCACAGCAGTGACCCAGAGGATCAGTGTCCCACCCATCCCAGCACAGCAGTGACCCAGAGGATCAGTGTCCCACCCATCCCAGCACAGGGGTGCCCAGAGGATCAGTGTCCCACCCATCCCAGCACAGGAGCGACCCTGAGGATCAGTGTCCCACCCATCCCACCACAGCATTTCCAAGTGCTGACCCACAGAGATACATCCAAGATTACCCCTGACCAAATCTGGAGCTCAGAGGAAAACCCCACCCCACTTTTATCAGCAAACATGACAAGTTTTTTTACAACGTTTTCAAAAAACACCCCTGGCTGCAGCATGGGGGTACATGGCACTATGCCCAAACACAGACAGCATCCCTTGCTCCTGGGGCTCCTCTGTGTCCCCCAAAACTAACTCTGCACAGGTATAGCAGCAGCCACGCTGCTCTCTGCCCAAAACCCTGCCAGACCCCAGGAGTTTTAAACCTCTCCTTCATTATCTTTCCTGCCTGCTGGTCCATGAGGCATCTGACTTCTGATTGCAACAGAGTGGGATAGAAACCTCCCTTTCACAGGAAAAAGAATAAAATTAGGAGGCAAAAGAGCCTCCAAGCTGTCCAGCCCAAAGGAGCTGTGCCTTTCTGGGGCTGGACAGAACCCAAAAGCTCCACATCAGTGGACTCAGATGGCATGGGATGGTGTGTGCCTCTGGCAGGATTCCCCGCATCCCTCATGGAGCCTTAAACATCGTGTTCCTGAGGTGGCAGAGCAGCCCTGACTCTGGGAGGGTGTTGCTTTGCCAGCTGAGACAACCTCCAAGCAAATTCAATTAATCACAAACAACTGAATCACCATCCTGAAAATAAGCAGGGAGGGCAGAGAGCAGAGCCTGGCTGGGGCTGAGCTGTGACCTGGACACTGTCCCAAGCAGAGGTGGAGGGGAGCAGCAAAGATCCCTCTCCCCAGTTTGTTTAAGTTAAGAAAGGATCTTTTCTGGCTGTTTGAGGGCAAGGCATGAAGCTGACGTGGGAGATGGGGCTGCTCACTCATGCAGAGCATGACAGCAAGCAAAGCACGTGCAGGGCCTGGGTATTTTGCAAGCACCTGCTTGTGCAATGGAAAAAACTGCATGTGCTTGGTGTCTGATGGGCTCTGGGGACACACTGCCTGCTCATTTTTAGGCAATCTGGCAGAAACTATTTCAGTGTGGCCTCCCCAGACAAGGCAGGGGCTTTTCCACCCATCATAATCTGAGTGCTGTGTGTGAAGGTTGAGACTGAGCTCCTTGGTTGGAAGGGAAACCACAGCACCCAGCTTGCCCACCTAAGCTGTAGCCCAGCACTGAGGGTGTTTCACCCCCCCTGCAAGTCCAGCCAGCAAAAGGGGAATGGGAGAGCAGAAAGATGACCCAGCAAGAAGGACCCAGGCAGAAAATGAGCCACCAATAATGGTGGATGTGAGAAAAGGGGAACAGCATCCTGTGCCAAGAGCTGGGAGGGGAGAGCAAAGCCTGGCTGGGGGGGCCATGCCGTGCTTGCTGCCTCAGCTCACTCCAAGGGTCAATTGTGATCAATGCCCCTGTGGCAGGGTGAGAGCCAGGACAGGGCTGGAGGTACCTGGTAAAACAGGTATTTTCCAGCTGGCAGGGTTTGGAGCATTCCAGAAGGGCATTAAAGGAATGGCTGGAGCAGTCACCAAGCTGCTAGCAGTGGGAGTGGAGAGAGCATGTCTGTCTTCAGCAGATGGGAAGAGGGCAAGCACAGAATTTTCCTCCAGCAGCCAGAGAAACCAACCCTGACAGGCACCCAGAAGGCATCCCAGAGCTGAAATCCCCACAGCAGGGATCTGTCATGGCCAAGCCCATCTGCTCATGCTTGTGACAGCCCCAGGGACAGGGAGAAGCAGTGGCAAATCCTGGGTGTTCAACATGCTTTGGACGCTGACGTGCCACACTTGAGGTGGGGCTTTAAGGGGATGTAGAGAACGTGACAAGAAGTAGTTGATGAGCCACATTCCAAGAGCAGAGAAGGATGGCTGATGGGCTATCAATGGCCAGTGGTCAGAGCTGAGGGATGTACTCAGCAGCTCCTCTCCATCTCTCTGTGCATGCTCCTCAGTGATGAGGACAAAAGAATGCCAGGATACCTGACCAATTCATGGATCACATCATGCTGCGTGTTGCAGGATCAGGCAGGAATTCAAATGAACTTATCAAAGCTGAAGTGGAAGGAAAAGCTGAAACCAGGCTCCAACTCAAGGACAGGGTGAGCCCTGGGCTCACCGTGATTGCCGTGGGTGTGTGGGCTGGGGAACCACGACTTGGGAGCAGTTCTGCAAAAATCATCCTGGAGTTACAGCAGCCCACAGGCTGAGTGTGAGTCAACATCATCATCGTCGTGGCGTGAGGAGAGCAACTGCATCAGCTTGGGCTGGACAGAGAGGAAGGAGAAAGGAGAAAGGAGAAGCAATCCTTCCCATCTGCTCTGAACCACAGCCCCACACACACTTTGGGGTGTTCCATCTCCAGAGCCTGCAAGGAAAGCAAGGAGAACCTTGGGCTGGTCAGTCTGGAAAACAGAAGACACCTGAGGCTGGCCTTTGGGGCACAGAAAAGAACAACTGAATGAGCCTCTGTGCCCATGGTGGACACTGACCACTGCTGAGGCTGAAGAGAAAGAAGCCCTTAGGGAAGGGAAGTGCCAGGAGAAGTTGTGTGACCTTGCCAAGGAGCTGGATTTCATGGAAAGAAATTTCCCCTGGGAATGTATGCTGGGGCCAGGTGGATTTCAAGGCTTGGGAGCTTTCACAAAGCCAGGTTCAATTTCCCCCCTTTTCCTTTCATAGTTTTCTAAGCTTTCAAGCAGATTCATTCAGCTGGGAGACCCAGCCTCTCTGCTCTGCTTTGCCACACACTCTTGGGGAGAAGCATCAGGGAGAGAGGTGTTTGTTTAGAAGAGGTAGAACACAGAAATGTTCAAAATCCAATGGTCCATCACCATCCTGGTGTCCAAGACCCTGCAAAATTCAGCCCTGATCTGCCATGACAGGCTGTTGCAGAGCAGGAGGCAGCACTGAGCTAATTGATTGCATGATATGGAAAATTTTGAGACTTTCACTCTCTGCTCGTGCCCCCAGACTCAGATGTGGTTGCTCCCCAGGGTCTCACTGGCCCCACAGAGCTGTTCCCATAGAGTCACTAAGGCTGGAAAAGACCTCCAAGATCATCAAGTCCAACCTTTGACCAGATGCCACCTCATCAACCAGACCACAGCACTCAGGGCCATCACATCGTGTCAATGAAACAGCCACCACATGTCACCAAACCAGCACAGCAGCAGCCACAAAACCACAGGCAGCTGCACCAAAGCAGCATTTTCCCCTGCAGATTGTCTTGGGTCACTGATTTAACCCATCTCCTGGTGACACAGAGAAGCCAAACCCCACGGTGAAAGCCAAACAGCTTGATCCCAAAACACCCCGGTGTCAGCTGGAGGAGGCAGGGATCCCGTGGGGAGCATTTGTGATGTTGGCATCTCAGCTCTGAAAGCGAAGGCAACGGATCCCTTTGGGGCCTGAGCCTCCTGCCCTGCAGGGTGCAGGTGCAGAGGGGGTTCCTGTGGGGATCCACACCCTGCTCTCACCTTTAGGACAAAGGTGTTGTCTTTGTCAGGCATCTCCAGGGGCATGGTGGTGCGCACCTCGATGATGGCTGACAGCGGGATGCTCACCTTGGGTTTGGAAGCCTGAGAAAAGGAAAAAAAAAAACAAAACAAAGAAAATAAATGAAAAGAAATCAATGAATTAAAAAAAAAAAAAAAAGTCACTCAATTGAATCAAATTGTCCCTGGGGACAATGCAGCAGGGCTCTCAGAGGCAAGATCAGCTCAGCCTGTGTGGTTATTGCAGGGGGGGAATAAACAGCATTGATTTCCCTCCCGTGCCTGATAACTCTGAGCTCTGTGAATTAAACCAAGAGGAGGCCCAGTGGAAGACAGGGAGGCACTTTTAACTGCCAAACCACCCTCCTTGCTGCTCCAGTGCAGGCTGATGTGCCAGCTCTGCCAACACCACTTAATTTCTCTCCATTTTCAAACCCTCTCCTGATGGAGAGAGCTGTGCTATCTGATGGGGGATGCTTCCCATGCAGAAAGCAGCCCCGTTTCTCCAGCACAGGAGCAGCATTTCAACCAAGCAGCTACGACTCAGCAGCCTCAGCCATGCAGGGAATTTTAATTACATTAAAATAAAGAAAAATGAATTTCCCCCAGGGCCCCTGGCACCCGCCGGAGCCTCGGTGGGGAGGCAAGACCCGGTGCCTCCCACTCCAAGTGTTTGCTGAGCAACAAATTCCCCAGATATTTGTTTTAATTATAACAAATCCCCACAAAGGAGCTCGTGGAGCTGCTCTCCAGGGCTGGTCCCCTCCAGGGCTCTGGGATTTGGAGCATTGCAGCTGCAGGAAGCAGAGATGAGATTTAGTCACCAGAACCTGTGCCTGGTGCCTTGGGTGCAGTGGGTGGGATGAGGCCAGCAAGGAGCTCCTGGCTGCAAATTACCAATAATGGGCTCAGTTCCCATTTTTATTGGGAAATAAAAATAAATAAATCCAAGACAGAACAGAAACTGCTTTCTCCCTTGCAGGATGTTTCGTTTCTGCCAGCCCCAGAGCCCCAGTGCTGCCTGCAGACACGTCTCAGCCGTGCAAGGCTCTGCCCATCCCTGGGGAATTTTTCCATCTTGGTGTTTGCACAGGAGAAGGTCAGAGAGGAAGCAGCAGCTGCTTTGAAAGGAAAGGAAACAAGGTGATAATTCACCCTGAGCCAGAGGAGGGTCTTAGAATCACAGAATAGTTTGGGTTGGAAGGGACCTTAAAGATCATCTCATTCCAACCCCCCTCCTCTCCGGGAGGGTTCTTCCCTTTAAAGGTTTAAAGACATGGCCATAGTTTTTGTAGGGCCTATGCAAAAACAAAGCTGTGGGCTGCTGAAGCAAGAAGCAGTTTTCTTCCAGCTGTGCCAGACTGGTGCCACTTTTACATTTGCCAGATGGAAAGCAAGATGGGATGAGAGGAGAAAGCTGTAAACCAAAGCGGGGTGTGATTATAACAGGAGAGCAGACAATGTTCATAAAAGTTGCCATAAAATAATCTCAAAATTGATTTTTAGAGGCAAATCAAGATATACTAAAAAAGGAATCCCTCTACGAGCTCTCTCTTAAATGTTTTAAGAGCAGCAGTTGTTCCATTTTAACCCAAGTTTATTTTCTCTTTGGTGCAGCTGACACACCAGGCTTCATCAGATCCTCCATCCATAGAATCATGGAATAGGTTGGGCTGGAAGGAATCCCATTCCTTCCTCTGCCAGGGGCAAGGACACCTTCCACTAGCCCAGTTTACTCCAAGTCCCATCCAACCTGGCCTTGGACACTTCCAGGGATAGGGCAGCCACAGCTTCTCTCACAGGGAAGAATTTCTTCTCAATGTCCCACCTATCCCTACTCTCTTCCAATTTAAAGCCATTCCCCCTGTCCTGTCACTCTGTGCCTTTGTTAGATGTCCCTCTCCAGATCTCCCACAGGCTCCCTGGTGGGCACCATGGACATGGGGTTGTTTCCTTCCAGCCAGGCCCCATTCCTGTGCTGGGGAAGCCCCCAGTCCAGCCCAGAGCAATGCCCACCATCCGTACCCACGCTCAGCTGCTCTCCAGAGAGATGCACTCGAGTTTAAACTCATGTTTTAGATTTTCTCAAAAGGTGAGAGGCACAGACCAACACCAAGAGTGCAAGGTTCATTTTGGCCTGCAGGCTGGATGGGTTTCAAGCACATTTCCCCATCCATTCGCACCTCAGGCACACAGCATCAGATCTCCCTCTGGACCAGAGCTGGATTTCAGCCCGGCTCAGCCATGGAAACAAAAAAAAATAGCCCCAAGCAAAGCCCAACAGCCACGTGAATTTCTCATAAAAACAACAGCGGCCAAAAGCCAGGATTTACCTTCGGAGGGACATAAAACTCCAGGAGGAACCTCTCTCCTTCCACCTTGACGGCTTTGCGGAGCAGGAGGCGGCACTTCTGCCACTGCGAGCTCCCCACACAGTTCGTGTCATCGGCCACCATGTAACGCAGCGTGCCCTCCCTCTGGATGTCCACCAGCTCCACCTTGGACGAGGGCACCTTGGACAGGCGCAGTTTGTGTGTCCATTTCTCCCGAGGGTCCCCGGGCTCCTTGCCCCCCGCCGGCCACGGCTCCCTCTCGGCTCTGCGGCCGCCCAGAGCGGCCTCGGCGCCCGGCTCCGGGGAGGATTTGCGGTGCCACATCTCCTTCATCCCGTCCACCACGCACAGGCTCATGTTCCTCAGGGAAAAGCCTTTCTTGAACTTGGGCTTGGCAGCGGCGTGGATGGAGACGTCCTCCGAGCTGCGGGACTGCCCGTAGGAGGAGACCTTGTGAGCCTGCACCTGCTGGGCTGGGGTCAGGTACCTGCTGGCGCCCAGCGGGGCATCCATGCTGTCCAGAGACTCCGTGGACGTCTCCTCCTTCCTGGGGGTGACCTCCCGCCCGTAGGGGACGTGGCAGTTCTGCAGCCCCACGAAGGGCACGATGTTGTACTTGGTGGGAGAGTCGGACACGAACACCCGGCTGACCTCCAGGCTGAAGATGTCCAGGAAGTTGGCGGTGAAATGGTGGGAGAAGGAGGTCTCTGCCCCTGGGGTGTCGTAGTGGGGGTTCTCCTTCAGGAACTGGCAGAACTTCTGGGCGAAGTCCACGGCGGCTGCCTGGGCGTGCAGCTTGCAGAACTCCCTCCAGTCGGGGAGCGGGGAGGAGGGCTCCTGGCACAGGGCATCGCCGTTCATGGCTGCTCCATTCCACCTGCCGGCGGGCTGCGGGACAAGGACACGGCCTCAGGGTGGCAGGGACACGGGCAACCCACCCTGTTCCCCCAAAACAGGGACATGGAAAACCCACCCTGTTCCCCAAAAACAGGGACATGGAAAACCCACCCTGTTCCCCCTCAAATGGGGACACGGGCAACCCACCCTGTTCCCCAAAAATGGGGACATGGACAACCCACCCTGTGCCCCAAAAACAGGGACATGGATAACCTACCCTGTTCCCAAAAGAGTGACAGGGACAACCCATCCTGTCCCCCAAATAAGGACATGGACAACCTGCCCTGTCCCCCAAAACAGGCACATGGACAACCCATCCTGTCCCCCAAAACAGGCACATGGACAACCCACCCTGTCCCCAAAAAACAGGGACATGGACAGCCCATCCTGTCCCCTAAAACAGGGACATGGACAACCCACCCTGTGCCCCAAAAACAGGGACATGGACAACCCACCCTGTTCCCCCAAAACAGGGACATGGACAGCCCATCCTGTCCCCCAAAACAGGGACATGGACAGCCCATCCTGTCCCCCCCAAATGGGGACATAGACAACAACCCTGGCCCCCAAAATGGGGGTCACTCCTTGCCATGATGCCAGAGCTGATCTGCAGTTCCAGTGCAAAGGTAAATGCTCTGGGAAAGTGTCTGTGTGTCGCTGTCTCTCCATCTCATCCACTAGGAAAAAATCTTGGCCCTGCAGCAGCTATAAATTGTACTTATTTTACGATTATGACCATGCAAAAGCATTATTGATTTCTCATGAAACCACTAAGGAGTCCCTGAGTGGAGGAGCCCGGGGGGATTTGCCTGCAGGATTCCTCTCTGTGTCTGCCTGGGCATGGCACAGCTCTCCAAAGGGGGAGGGAGCACTGGGAGTCCTGGAAGTATCCATGCAGGACAGAACTCTGCCCTCTGCATCCAGCAGTTGGTCCTTCTCTTTCTCCAGTCTCTATTTCTGCCCTCATCCTTTGCCACATCAAATTTGGGATTTTGCCCTCCCTGCTGAGCATCAGCTAACAGATAACCCAGGACAGGTTCTCAGCAGAGGCCAGTGAGTAGGTGGGGTACAGAGGGAAAAGGAACAGAACCAGACCCAGGAGCACACCAGAAGTTGATGGGAGCTGCAGACCAGGCTTGTGAGCCCTTGGAAGAAGCACCACTTTGCCCAACCTCCACACTGGTCCTTCTCCCAGTGGCTGTGGGACTGGCAGGGCATGTGTACAATCCAGCTTGGTACTCATGCTGCATTTCCCAAATCTCTGCCTGGCTCTGGGCAGCATGAACAGCCTCCCCTGGGAGACCCTAGCAGTGACTGCATCTCAAAAATCACCTCGCAGTGCCAAAACTGCTCATGGCTGCTGGTGCTGGTGGGCCTTGGCTGGGGCACTGCTGAGCCCATGACCCCAAACACTGGTCCCTGTGTCCAGACACCCCTATTTCCTCCACTCCAAGAGCAGCAGTTTGGCAAATCCACCTCAGCTGTCTCAAACACCAAGGCAAAGGCTGCCCTGCTCCAGGCAAGAATTGTGCCCTTGGGATCCAGTTCTGGAAGGGCAGGACAGTTCCCCCAGGTTTTGCTGCTCTCCATTCACAGAGCAGCTCTTTCCCTGGATTTTGCTGCTCCCCATTCACAGAGCAGCTCTTTTGCTGGCGAGGGATTACTCCTGCTAATAAATCACGTGCCGTATCCCGCCAGCAGCTTACACGGCCAGTAATTAATTACTGCTCGGATGAACGGCACCAGCCACGGATCAGGGCGGGCTCTGGGGACTGGCAATACCTGCTCCTTATCCTCCAGACCCCAACCATGTCAGTCCCCAGAGCCAGGCAGGACTGAGCCCTGAAGGCTGTGATTCACAGCAGCAGCTTGGCCAGGAGCTGGTTGCCATACCCCCAGCACATCCCTATGGAGGTGAGGTCTCTGGGAGCATCCCCATCCCAGGAAGTGGCTCTCAACCCCCCCAAACAGGGAAAAACCCACAGAGGCAACAGAATGCCACCCCAAACAGAGAGAAACCCACACAGGCAACAGAATCCCAACAGAAACACGATACATGTCCCATTTCCCCACCTTTAAGGCAGGGATGCGGCTCAGTGCCCCAAGGAGGCACTGAGGACACACGGACCTGCACTGGCTCCTCACATCCCACAACACCAGCAGAGCTCCAGCCCCTGCAGAAATCCCTGGCAAAGCTCTCCCCAGCATCACAGGGCTTTCCCAGAGACCTGAGCAGGGAACCATGCCAGCTGGGAAAAAACCCATCCCTGCAGTTTAGGAGCAGCGTCTGAATTTCCCCAAGAGACATCAGCAAAGCAGCAGAAAATGCAAAGCTGTTTGTTACCCGCCCAGCAAATGAAATTCCTAATTATCCATCCATCACCAAGCAGAGGGTTTAAAGACTCTGCCCTTTGAATTGAAAATTCACAACCCCAGTTCTGCCACGGCCCAGGAGCTGCCCTGGCACCAAACCACAGGCCAGGAGTGTTTGGGCTCAGGGGGAAAAGGGAGATGGGAAGGAGTCTCCTGCTGCCAATCCAAGCAGTCACAGCAAGAGCAAGGGAGAGGGAAAGGGTGCAAAGGGAGAGAGCAGGAAAGGGCTTGTGGGGGGGAAGAGAAAGCCTCTCCTGGTTTCCCTCCCATGAATTTGGGGGAGAACGCAGCTCCCCATCCCTCTCTCTAGGAGGGACTGGTGCTCAGGGCCTGCCTGTTTGAAACCAAGAGATGGCAAGCTAACAGACTCTGAGAGGTTAAGGGGGTAAAAAAAGAAAGAAAGAAGAAAAGGCACTTCAAAAAAGATAAAGCCCCAAACAAAAAGCCTCAAGGAGATCCATGGCAGCCGGGCTCAGGCTCGGAGACGCGCACGCAGAGGCATCACAGCATCTTCCTTTCATCTGCATGGGGATGACAGACTTTAAAAGGCCAATTTATAAAAATGAAGCCTAGAGGAGAGACATCTGGCAGGTCTGAGGAGGCAGGGATTACTAACCCTGTGCCACATATCCAACCCCCCCTGCCCCGAGCACAGCCAGGAGCCCCCGGCCAGCATCCAACAGCACAGCCTGGGACTCACTGGGGTGGTTTAAGGGCAGCCCCTGGGACTGCAGAGCCATCCCCGCCCCTGATTCACCTGATTTCTGCAGGAAGCAGGCTCCCAATTATCTGTGTAGATTTACCTTTAATCTGGATGCCTGCACTCCCCTCCATGCCAACAGCTCTGCCCCACTTCTTGAAATAACTTATCATGCCACAGACAGCATCCCCGGGCAGAGCGGTGGAAGCGGAGACGAAAATAAGCTCACGATGAAAATAAGCAGCAAAGCTGCAACTGCTTTTTGGAAAGGGCCATCCCCTGCCAGCCCAGCTTCCTGAGGGCTGCAGCACGCTCCAGGCACCTTGCTGAGGAGCCAGATCCCTTTGGAAGTGCCATCAGCCCACTCCAGAACTGGCTCAGGGGGCATAGCCTTGAGTCCCCGGCCTGGGTGACATAGGAGAACAGAAAAATAAATACATAAAATGTCATGGTTTGTTGGCATGGAGTGGCAATCTTGGCATCAGGCTGGTGACAGGCTCCTAACCCACCTGCACGAGTCCCCAAATTCCTCTCAGGGCAGAGCTGTGCCTCTGTCATTTGGGAAACTGAGTCAAGATTCAAGAAGAGAAGATAAAAATAAAGAACTTCTGGGGTCTGCCAAGTGGAAACCCAGGCTGGGATGGCAGGTGAGAGCCAGCTGCTGGCAGGGATTTGGGACACCTCTCCCACCAAGGTGTGTTGAGGCATTCCCTGCTCCGGGGCAGGGGGAGCACATAGAATAACAGAATAATTTGAAAGTCAAAGCAAAGCTACTGACCTCAAGAAGAAATGAAATTTAAACTGTCAGCAGAAGCGCAGGAGACCATAAAAAAACAACTCCCCGGTGAAGCAGGAGTCAGGGAGCAACAACAAAGCCACTGGGATTTGCTGAACCAGAGGCGTGGGGAGGAACCAGCATCTAATGAGGTGTAAATAACCCGAATGCGCAACACCGGTCATGGGATGGCCAGCACAGCCTGCCCAGCACGGCCTGCCCAGCGCTGCCTCTGATGGCTTTATTTAAGGAAACAACCCTAATAAAGAGATGTTTCCCTTCTGCCCAGCCAGGCTGGGACAAAGCGACCCGAAACTCAGCCGGGAAAAGCACTGTCTGCTGGAGGTTGGGAGAGGCGAGTTGAATCCCTCCATCCCTGCCTGCATCCCTGCCTGCATCCGGAAAACCAGAGAGCAACGGGAAAGGAAAAGCCAGCGCAGGAGGACGCGCAGCAAAGCCCTGGCTCCCGGGGAAGGAGATCCCAGCCCAACCCCGGCTGTCCCAGTCCTGCAAGGCTTGCTCTGTTTCCAGCAAGATCGATGCCACTCAAAGCCCCAGCTGGCCCTCCCGATCCCATGAGGGATGACATGAGGAAACCCAGGCACCTGCTCCCCCCAGAAAAGCGCCTGACCTAAGCGTGCCGTGCCAGAGGAGATCCCCGAGTCACGAGCAGGGCGCAGAGCAAGGCGATACCCCCCGGCCCCCCCGAGGTGATGCTCCTGGCAGGCAGCTCCTGACGGCTCCCCAGGGAGCCTGCCTGCCCTGGGCAGACGGAAAACAGCTCCGAACGGGAAGGGTTTTAGCTGGCTGGCTGTGGGGACGGCGGGGCAGAGCCAGCAGGCTCGGAGTGATGGCAGGAGAGAAGCAGGGGCATCATCCCCGCTCCTGTGCGCAAGCACAGCGGGATGAGGGATGCACAGGGGCTGATCTCCAGCCCATTCCACAGCTGAGACCTGAAGCAGGTGAAGTGACCTCCCTTTGTCACCTTGAGGACCATTCCAGCCCTGGAGACCCACCAGAACTTTAACTGCATGCAGAGGCTGAGCTGGGGAAGAGAAAACCACAGGGAACAAAAAGCAGAGGTCACCTGCCTTGTGCCTTTCACACCCCCTGGACCCCTGAGCACAGCCCTGGGGTGGGAGAAGCTGATTACTCCCCATGTTCCTCAGTACTCCATGTGCTATTTACACTATTGTGATCTTGGATCAGGCTGCCTGTCTGAAGCAGATAGAAATGGAAACAGTCTTTGTTCCTCTCATTTACTGGCCATCCCACTAAAATATTGATTGAACAGCATTTTGGCCTCAAATTTTATAGTCAAACCACCTGCCTTGAACCAATCCCTCAGCAGGAGCATGCTTTACTCCCTGCCCAGATTCACTTCAGGGTCCACCTGCAGCTTAGAAAACATTTTTCTGGAGTGAAAAGGCTCCTTGTGCCTTTTTCTGCTGCCAGAGGGGTCCCACTGGCCAGCCCAAGCTCCCAAGAAGGATTCCCCAAAGCACTCAGTACTGCTGGGTGGCCAGGACAAGGTTTTGGGGTGCAGGTGCTGATGTGACACATCCTCAAAAGAGAAAATGGGTAAGAAATTAACCTTTCCTCCTCTTGCACATAAGGGTGTCCCCACAGCTCTGTGTGATATCCTGATTCCAGCCCCACAGGAACCAATGCTCGTGGAAATGAGCAGATGGGCCCATGAGAGCCCCCCAGTAAAACCTAATGATGTCAAATCATTTCCTACTACTCTGACCATACCACTGGGTTGTTCCTCTCCAAAATCCCCTGCAGTGGATGTTGTGCCTCCTGTGCTGACAGCTGCTGGAAAATAAAGACAAGTTCATAGATAAGATCCACTGGATCTTAGATAATCTTTTCCCTGAGTAATTCCATCCAGCTTGCAGGGAGCCACTCTGCCAGCCCATGCAGGGGGCTGGAGCATCACTCAACCCACTGGGTACCTGCTGGTGCTGTGGGACCTGGGGGACACCTCAGCCATGGGGACAGGGACCCCAGGGTGCAGTGACAATGATCAGCAAAGCTTTGGTGCATCTGGCTATCATAAATGCAGCTTGGGGCTTGGAGGCTGTGTGCAGTGTCTGGGAATAAAGCAAGAGACACCCCCTCAATGTCCCAAAGGAAAAGCTATTGGGAAAAAAAAAAAAAAAAATTAAAAAACCCCAGAGCTTTAGGTGAAGGAGGTCAGAGGCTGTTGTCCATTCCCCCTCACTTGGATGCCACCTCACGTGCCTGTCTCCAGCCAGAGAGCTTCCCACAGAAAACTACCCAGTCCAAAGTCTATTTTTAACCACCACAATAGCAGAGCCTCCCCTGAGGAGCAGCAGAAGCCCTGTCCCCAACCAAGCAATCTCACATTTCCCTCGCTAAGCCTCGATTTCCTTCCGCCCCTCAGCCCACAACAAAACCCTTCTCCTCCTCCTCCTCCTCTCGCCTTCCCATCCTTGGAAAACTATTTGCACATCCATCCATCCCCCCCCAGGCTGGTGTGCCGTGGGTGCAGAGTGTCCTGCACACCTGTTACACATTAACCACTGACCTGGTACCTGTGGGCAGACCCTTCCTGGGCTCAGAAATGCCAAAC
This sequence comes from Aegithalos caudatus, assembly GCA_013389925.1. Lineage (NCBI taxonomy): Eukaryota > Metazoa > Chordata > Aves > Passeriformes > Aegithalidae > Aegithalos > Aegithalos caudatus. The sequence continues at coordinate 136,356 of WEIU01012908.1, read as the reverse complement.
CACTGGAGATTTACCTGCTCAGCCCCCTCCCCTGGGTGCACCCAAAACTCTGGGGATTTAGAGAAAAAGCCCTGCAACATCAACCCTACTGCACTTCCCAAAGCAAGTGTAAACTCTTTAAAAAGAGATTACTCTTGCCCTGGGGATTGCTGTGCCATGGAGGAGCTCTTTGGGTCTTTTTGGGGAGAGAGCTGAATGGATGCTCAACAAAGCAAATCCTGATGCATACAGCACAGTTATCACTGGGGATCCCCCATCATTAGGTCAGAGAAACCCCTAAGATTGTTTTTCAATTACAGCACATAATAAACATGAGATAAAGTTACATAGTTCTGTAGGAAATTTTCTTATTATGTTTTTTTTTACGTTGCAGATCTAATTCCCCACACGCATCACTGTCTCATACCCGCCTGCAAACAGCCTTAAACTGCTGCCTAATGGTATCTGAGCTGGGGAAATTCAATTCTACCCAGCGCCTCACCCAGGACTGCTACAATCACTGCTAATTGCTTAAGTGGTGTATTAAGCAAAATAAAAATTCCAGTGGGCTTTGAACCCCCCCTCTCCCCAACCAGATGATGCCAAAACACCCTGTTACAGCTGCCAACCCTGGCTGGAGATCCAACCTCAAATATCCTTTTTCCCTTCACTGTGCAGGGATGCTCCTGGGCAGGCAGAGCTTTGTAGCACGGCCATGGCCATGCCAGAGGGATTCACAGGCTGTGTCCAACTTTGCCATCCCTCCTGCCAGGGCTCTGGGGGGCCATTGCAGCCCCTCTTCTGCCCCCCCAGGGTTCAAATGCTGCCAGGACCCAGTGGAGCATGGCACAGACATCTTCCCAGTGGGACCCTGGGGTGGATGCACACTGGGTGCCTTTCCTGTCCCCTCACCTGTGGGTGTGGATGGATGTGGGGCTCCAGACAAGTCTTATCCCAAACCCAGACCCTGCATGAGAGCAAGCAGATTCTCCAAGCCCTTCTGGTTTTCCCTGTAGCAAAAATCAGGTGTGGGATGCAGTTTTTCCTTTAGGCATGTTCTCTCCTCCTCTCCACCGTGATGGAGCCAGCTGGGATTGAATTTCTGGGAGCACACCTGGGGGCAGGGCCCCCAGGTTCCCTCTGCCTGCACAAGGCAGTGGATCACCAAGCCAGGGACAAGCCTCCAGGCCATATCCCACCACCTCACTGGCATCCATGGGCAGGGAAAGCAGCTGAGGTCAAGTGAGGGCACCCACAGGCAGGAGGGGAACGATGCAGGAAGCCCAGGGCTGGAAGCACTGCCCTGGGGCATCCCAGCCAGCCTGAGTCAGCAGGGCCAGCAGATGGGCAACCATCATCTGCTTTCTCTGCTTCTGCTGGGAAGAAGGAGAGGAGGAAGAGGAAGGGCATTAGCCAGCAACATCCTCGTCTTGAAGACATGGGTGTTCTACCTCTAGGGAGGAAGGACAGGAGGAGGCTGGACAAGAGCATGCTGCCCTGAGGGTGCTCTCAGTCCAGGAGAAGAGGGGACAGCCCTGATGGCCCAGGGGATCAGCCAGGAGAGGCAGCCCTGCAGACAAGCAGCCACTGCAGCCCTGAACCCACTGAGGAGCTCACACTGGAGGAAGGAGGTGATTGTAACCCCAAAGTCTCGACCACACAGGGATGGGGAGCAGGGCTGACTCACACTCCTCGAAGGCACAGGGCTCTGAGCTGGGTGAGACACCACACAGGGTGGGCAAACCTCCCCAGGCTGGAGCACAGAGCATTATGCAGCTTCCTTAGGAAACACTCAGTGGTAGCCCTGGGCTCCTCTGCTGTGTTACAGTGATGGTGAGGCACTGGGAAATGCCACTGAAGGACACAGAGGGAAGGTGCAGGGGCACTTGCCATCCCATCTGAGCAGATCTCCTGGCAGCACACACACACACCTGTCTGTACAAATGTGCCCTCCCCTCAGGGAAGAGGGGCTGAGCATTTTGGGAGAGCCTGTGTGGTTTAGGAGGATGGTTCCTATTTAGAAAGGCATCCCCAGATGTCCGTGGTCCTTCTCCATTCTCCCAACAAACCAAACCGAAAATCCTCATGGAGGGGTGTTCTGAGTAATCATAGAATTGTTTAATTTGGAAAAGACATCCAAGATGATCCATTCCAACCATTCCCCCAGCACTAACCCATGTCCCCAAGTGCCACATCTACATGGCTGTTAAGTCCTCCAGGGATGGTGACTCCACCACTGCCCTGGGCAGCCTGACAACCCTTGCAGCCAAGAGATTTTTCCTAATATCCAACTAAACCTCCCCTGGCATCACTTGAGGCTATTTCCTCTTGCCTACTCAGCTGTACCTGGCTACAACTTCCTTTCAAGCAGTGGTAGAAAGTAAGAAGGTCTCTCCTGAGCACCCCCAGCTGCTCCTCATCCACTCAAAGACACAGCAGCAGGGCCCACGGGGGATTTTGGGCAGGGTGCTGAGGGAACAGAGGGATTTTTACCTCCTTTCCCGTTGCAGTTCACAAGATCCCCGAAGCACCGGCAGCGTGGCTCTTGCAGGTCAAACGCATAACTTCAACCGATCAATTTCCACACTGGAAGGAAGTACCAGCCCGGCTTGGAGGGAGGGACCTGGAAGGCAAAGGTTCAGGCTGTCAAGCCCTGGAGCCAGAGCAATCTCCCCGGGCACATCTCACCTCCCCCAAGCCACAGTCCCGCTGGGCTCCAGCCTGACTTCACCCAAACCAGAAATAAGCAGAAGGGCCGGGCAGAAAGTCCGCCGAGCCTCCCAAGGGCCTTCCTTCCCGTGCTGCTGCCCGGGCTCAGCACAGCAGGGCTGGAGGAAGCTCGGGAGCCGCCGCTGCCCCACGGGTGTCCCCGGGGACGGGAGGCTCGGGGGGCGCCCTCGGGGGGCCCCCGGAGCAGCCCGCACCCCTCGTGCAAAGCCAGGCAGACAATGCTGTCTGGAAATAACGCAGCATCCATGCGGGGGGCTGCAACACCCCAACCCCGGGGGAAATCAACCCACGGCTGCAGCAACACCCCCCATC